>NW_020870723.1:498683-501183 GCF_003789085.1 Penaeus vannamei
GATTGGACGATTGACGATTTAGAGTAGGGTGTAAACAGGGCTATGAAACGTGATTCGGAACTTAAAATGCAGTAGGGTTTCTTTGCGACCGAAAAGACTGCTTATAAACGCCAATAAGAAGGATGAAAATGAAGAAATGGAACAATAAGACCCGGATGCTCTTTCTTCTGTGTTTAAGTCACTATGTATGAGTCGCATTTGGGAATTTCGTGTCGGAAAAGTTTGTCTTGAAAATGTTTCGAGATAATTTCGAATCGCGTGATGTTCAGAACTGGTTTAAAGAAGAAGAAAATGCTTTACTTTTAAGCTTACGTGAAGAATAAGAACAGAGAGAGAGAGAGAGAGAGAGAGAGAGAGAGAGAGAGAGAGAGAGAGAGAGAGAGAGAGAGAGAGAGAGAGAGAGAGAGAGAGAGAGAGAGAGAGAGAGAGAGAGAGAAAGAGAAAGAGAGAGAAAGAATAGAGACGCGAAAACCAGTTAAAGATAAAACGAAGAACAAAAAAGTAAAAGTAAAAATAATGCGTACTTAAAAAAAAAAAAAAAAAAAAAAAAAAAAATCGAAAAGAAGAATAAAGTATAACATTCCTTTTTTCTTTCTTTCTTTTCTTTTTTTTTTTTATCTCGACTATTTATACATCCGACGTAGCATTTGGAAAAGTTCTCCAGCCACCGGTGTTGAGTCCAAGAGTCCCGTGAATCCGCGAGTTAGCCCCGAATTCAACCCACGTGATTATTTCCAGTAATTGTCTCATTTCAAGTAAATCAGATAGCGGATGAGTAGCCATTAAAGCGTGACCTTTGCAAAGTTTCTCTTTTGAAATCGGCTTGGCAGAGAAAGAAAACCATCCGGCTTGAGAACCTAACATTTTCCGTCGCTGCTCCTGAGGGGTCGGCTTCCATAACCGGACAGATTTCATTGATTAATTTTCGAGTGAGGGTCGAGGAGGTCGGGTGGGGGGGGGGTGGGTGGGGAAGGTGGGAAGGTGGGAAGGTGGGAAGGAGGGAAGGGGAATGGGGGAGGAGGAAGGAGAAAGGAGGGAAGGAGGAGAGGAAAGGAAAGGAGGGAGGAAGGAGGGAAGGAAGGAGGGAAGAGGAAGGAGGGAAGGAAGAGGGAGGAGGGAAGGAAAAAGAAGGAAGGAAGGAAGGAGAGAGGAGAGAGGAGAGAAGAAGGAGGGGAGAGGAGAGAGGAAGGAGGGAGAGGAGGAGGAAGGAGGGAGGGAAGGAGAGGAAGAGGAAGGAGAGAAGAGGAAAGAGGAAGGAGAGAAAAGCAAGGTAGGAGAGAAAGGAAGAAGGAAGAGAGGAGAGGGCAAAGGAGGAAAAGAGGGAAGAAGGGGGAGAGGGAGATAGTAGGGGGGGGGGGTAGAATGTAGGGAAGGAGAGAGAAAGGGAGAAATAGAGAGCTTTCAACCGGGTGACAAATAATCTTCTCTCCCCCCCCCCCATCTCCCCAACATATTCTCTCTCATTCTCCCTCCTCCCCCCCTCACCCCTTACCCTTCTCTCCCTAACCTGCCCCCTAAACTCCCCCCACCCCACCCCATTCCCCCCTCCCTCCACCCCACTCCCACCTCCCTCCCCACCCCCTCGCCATTACCCAGGGCAATAATTCTCACCCAGCACCTCCCCTTCTCAAGCCGTCATGTATCGAAATAAGATCCGGTATGAAATTCGGGGGGGGGGTCGGGGGGGGGGGGGGTTGGTCGGGGGGGGAGTTGGTCGGGGGGGTTGGTCGGTCGTCGGAACTCCCAGTCCGGCTTCCCCGCCCATAAGAGCGGCCGCCAAGCCCTTTTGGCGCGAACAACAATATTAAAGGCGCCAATATACCGCTAATATTGCTCACATATTGGACCGGCCAGAGCACGTAAGGGTGTATTGACCACCCGCCCGCTACGCTAATTTCGCCCTTATGTCATCGTGAGCGAGGGCCTGATGTCGCCTGAGGTCCCCGTAGCACGCTAGGCCACTATGCCTAAAAGCAATAAAATGCTATCCTAGCTCTTAATCTTCATATTGTTATTGTTTCGGTCATGCTCCAGAACCAAATGTACATCAATCAACGACACCGGCCCGATGGCACTTGCGTCAGGGGGCCGTAAGGACGAGTCTCCCATACCTGGCGGTTGGACTTGGTCTTTTTTACATCACCGGCTGGAGTATTGTTATTTATTGAGCTAATACGGGGTTACTAATATGGCCAACCCTTCTATTTCCAGCTCGCGTGATTCACTCCCAACATTATAAACATGCGTGCGGGGAGATGAGGGAGAGGGAGAGAAAGGGAGAGAGAGAGAGAGAGAGAGAGAGAGAGAGGAGAAGGAGAGAGAGGAGAGAGAGAGAGAGAGAGGGAGAGAAGGAGAGAAGGGAGGAGGAGAGGTAGATCGGGGGAGAGGGAGAGATAGATGAGAGAGGGAGAAAAGGGAGGAAGAGAGGGAGATGAGGGGACAAGGAGAGAAAGGGAGAGGGAGAGAGAGTGTGTGAAAAAAGGGGAGAAAGAGGGAG
Source organism: Penaeus vannamei (assembly GCF_003789085.1). Classification (NCBI taxonomy): domain Eukaryota; kingdom Metazoa; phylum Arthropoda; class Malacostraca; order Decapoda; family Penaeidae; genus Penaeus; species Penaeus vannamei. The sequence continues at coordinate 501,181 of NW_020870723.1, forward strand.
AGA
>NW_020870723.1:506183-508683 GCF_003789085.1 Penaeus vannamei
TTCTATCTGTCTGTCTGTTTGTCTTTCTCTCTGTCTGTCTGTTTGTCTATATGTCTGTCTTTCTGTCTGTCTGTCTTCTGTCTGTCTGTCTGTCTGTCTATCTTTCTATCTGTCTGTCTATCTTTCTGTCTGCCTGTCTGTCTTTCTGTTTGTCTGTCTGTCTGTCTGTATATCTGTCATCTGCTGTCTGTCTTTCTATCTGCTATCTGTCTGTCTGTCTTCTGTCTATATCTCTATCTGTCCTGTCTATCTGTCTATCTTTCTTCTGTCTGTCTGTCTGTCTGTCTGTCTATCTTATATCTGTCTATCTGTCTGTCTATCTTTATATCTATCTGTCTGTCTTTCTATCTGTCTATCTTTCTATCTGTCTGTCTTTCTGTCTATCTTTCTGTCTGTCTGTCTATCTTCTATCTGCTACTATCTGTCTATCTGTCTGTCTATTAAATCATCTCCATGCATTCAGCTCCCTCGTTTCCGCGCATTAAAGTTCACAGTCCATCTAAGTTCACACACAAATAAGCATTGTGAGATAAATAATGCAAGCTCCCCGTCGACCGTTTCCCCCTCTCGGCTCGTGGACAATCTACCCCTTCCTTCCCCCCTTGTCCTCTTCCCTTTCCTCTTCTTTTTCTGTCTTTCCTCTTGTCCTCCTTTCTTTCTCTTGTCCAGATCGGAAGAGCTTCTGTTTCCTCTTGTTTTTTCTCGTTCCTCTTGTCTTTCTCGTTCCTCTTGTCCTCTTCTGTTTTCTCTTGTCCTTTTCCTCTGTCCTCGTTCCTCTTGTCTCTTCCCTTTCCTCTTGTTTTTTCTGCCTTTCCTCTTGCTTTTTCTCGTTCCTCTTGACTTCCTCTTTACCCTGTCTTTCGCTTTCTCTTGCTGCTTTTCTCCCCTCCATTTCCTCTTTTTTCCGTCTTATCCTCCTTTTTCCCCTTCATCTCCTTTCCCTTGTCCCTCTCCCCCCATCTTTATCCCCTTCTCTTCCTCCTCTAAAACCCTGTTCCATCTCCTTCCCTTGTCTTCTTCCCCCTCATCTCCCTTTCTTCTCTTCCTCCTCTAAACTGTCTTCTCATCTCTTTCCCCTCTCTACTCTCTTCGTCCTCCCCCTCTCCTTCTGCTCTCCCTCTCCCTCTCCCTCGCCTCTCTCCCCACTCTCTTCCTTCTCCCTCCCCTCCTCGCTCGTCCCCACTCTTCTTGTCCTCTCTCGTCCCTCTCTTCTCTCTCCCTCCCCCTCCTCCTCAACCACCTCTTCCTCCCCCTCCCCTCGTCCTCCTCTCCCCCTCCTCTCTCCCCTCCCCTCCCTCCCCTCTCCTCCCCCCATCCTCCCCCCACCTTTCTCTCCACTTCCCCCTCTCCCCTACTCATGGCAGCTGATACTCTAACGCAAATGGTTAAGGGAGAATAAATAGAGGGAGGGGACAGAGAATGGGGGAGAAAGAAGAGATAAGAGAGGGGAAGAGGGAGGGAAGGGGAAGAAGAGAGATGAGAGAGGGGAGGAGGTAAGGAGGATAGGGAGGGGAAGAGGGAGGAAAGAGGGAGGGGAAGAAGAGAGATGAGAGAAGAGAGAAGGAGGAGGAAAGGAGGATAGGGAAGGAAAAGAGAGGAAAGAAGGAGGGGCAAAAGGAAATAAGAGAGAAGAGAGAAGGAAGGAGGAAAGGAGGATAGGGAGAGGAAGAGGGAGGAAAGAGAGAGGGGGAAAAGAGATGAGAGAAAGAAGGAGGAAGGAGGATAGGGAGGGAAGAGGGAGGAAAGAGAGAGATGAAGAGAGAGAGAAGAAGGAGAAAGGAGATAGGGAGAGGGAGGGAGGGAAGAAGGGAGGAAGAAGAGAGATGAGAGAGGGGAGAGGTAAGGAGGATAGGGAGGAAAAGAGAGGAAAGAAGGGGGGCAGATAAGAGGAGAAGAGAGAAGAAGGAGGAAGGAGATAGGGAGAGGAAGAGGGGGGGAAGAAGAGAGAAGAGAGAGTAGAAGGAGGATAAGAAAGATAAGAGGAGAAGGAAAAGAGATGAGAGACGAAAAAAGGAAGGAGGTAAGTAGGATGGGGTAAGGAAGAGGGAGGGGGAGGAAACGAGGAGAAAAGAGAGAAGGAAAGAGATAAGGATGAGGAAGAGGCAGATAATCGATGAGAAAATGGAATAGAGGAGGATCAGCGAAAGATGGAGATAGAAAGGGAAAGAACAAGGTGAGAACAAGGAAAGAAAAAGATGGAAAGAGTGAGAAGAAATCAAGGGTGATGAAGAACGAGAGAAGGGAAATTAACGAATAAAAGAAAGATAATGCTGAGACGAAGCGAAAGAAGAAGGGGAGGAAAAAGGGAAACGAAAGGAGAGGAGATAGATGAAGTGAGAAAAAGGAAAGGAGGGAGAAAGGAAGACAAAGATGAGAAAAATCGTAGGAAAAGAATATAATAAACGAGAGGAGAACAGATAAATGTAAAAGAAAGATTGGAAAATAGGGATAGGAAAGCAGAAGATAAAGAGAGATACGGATATAAAATAGACAATAAACG
>NW_020870723.1:513683-528683 GCF_003789085.1 Penaeus vannamei
AGAGTTTTTGAGATGTGGAAATACATGTTTTTTTTTATCTATTTTGTTTTTTATTTCTTTATCTTTTTAAGAGTTTTGAGATGTGGAAATGCATGTTTTTTTAATCTATTTGTTTTTATTTCTTTATTTTTTTTTAAGATTTTGAGATGTGGAAATGCGTTTTTTTTTATCTATTTGTTTTTTATTTTATCTTTTTTAAAGAGTTTTGAGATGTGGAAATACATGTTTTTTTTATTTATTTGTTTTTTATTTTATCTTTTTTAAAGAGTTTTGAGATGTGGAAATGCATTTTTTTTATTTTTGTTTTTTTATTTTTGTTTTTTAAAGAGTTTTGAGATGTGGAAATGCATGTTTTTTTTCATCTATTTGTTTTTTATTTCTTTATTTTTTTTAAAGAGTTTTGAGATGTGGAAATACATGTTGTTTTTTTATTTGTTTTTTATTTCTTTATCTTTTTTATGAGTTTTGAGATGTGGAAATACATGTTTTTTTATCTATTTGTTTTTTATTTCTTTATTTTTTTTAAGAGTTTTGAGATGTGGAAATACATGTTTTTTTTTTTATTTGTTTTTATTTCTTTATCTTTTTTTTAAAGAGTTTTGAGATGTGGAAAATGCATGTTTTTTTTATTTATTTGTTTTTTCTTTATCTTTTTTTAAGAGTTTTGAGATGTGGAAATAGATTTTGGTGTGTTCTCGGTTGGTCACAGAAGAAAGGTGAAATAAAGTATAAATTTCAGATAATTGGCAGAGACAAAGAGTAGACAATGCTCAACGAAAAAGAAGAAAGAAGGAGAAGAAGACGAAGGAGGGAGGAGGTGGAAAATAAGACTGAGGAGAAGGAGAATAAGGGGAGGATGAAAATTAAAGTAGGAATTAAAGGGTGAAAACACAACAACAATAAAACAAAGACGAGGAAATAAGAAAAAAAAATCAATCACAAGACACAAAAAGAAAAAAGAAAAAGAAAAAGCCAAACATAAGAAGAAGGGGAAAAAATAGGAAGAAGAAGAAAAAGAAGAAAAACGACAAACAAAAAAGAGAAAAAGAAAAAAAAACAGAAGAAAGAAGAAAAGAAGAAAACGACAAACAAGGAAACCAAGCACGTAAGAAAATACGTTCGTTACCCCTCCTCTTCCTTTAACAATTTCGGAGAGTCGGCAAAATATCTAGATCTCTTTCTCCGATCAGTACGAGAAGCCTTCTTGCTGTTATGTTTATGGCTTCTATCTAATTCAATTTCCTTCCCTCCCTTTTTTTCTTTTTTTTCCGACGCTCTCCCCTCTCTCCTCCTTCTTCTCTTCCCCTTCCTTCTCTTTGTGCTCAAGTGCTTGCTACTCTCGCGAATCCAATTTGCCCGGAATATGCATTTCAGATACGATGCGAAATGACAAGTATTTTGATAATTAATCGTGTCAGTGATAACAGATAAATGCTTAATTGTGTTTTTTCTTCTTTATGTGCGTTTGTCTGTCTGTTTGCTCGTGTGCGCATGTGTGAAAAAAATATGTACATGACTAATATATACAAAATATATGTCATGTAAATCCGGTGTTATGAATACCCTTAATATTTATAAAAATATCTGCGAACACGCTCCGCGAATGGCTTTTAAACCTCTTACGTGACTCTTTAAACATATGTCTCTGAGCTCTTCTCATGTCCAGTTGCATTACTTTCTCTCTCTCTCTCTCTCTTCTTTCTCCCTCCCTCCTCTCCTCTCTCTCTTTCTCTCTTCTCTTTCCCTCTTTCCCTCTCCTTTCCACCTTCTCTCTTCCCTTCCTTTCTTCTTTCCTCTTCTCTCTCTTCTCCCCTTTGTTCTCTTTCCTTCCTTCTCTCCTCCTCCCTTCCCTTCCCTTTCCGCCCTCCCTCTCTTCTCCTCTTCTTTCCTTCTCTCTTTCCCCTTCCTCCCTCCTCCCCTCCCCTTCCTCCCTCTCCCCTCTTCTCCCTCTCCCTCTCCTTCTCCTCTCCCTCTTCCCTTCCTCCCTCTCCTCTTTCCCACTCTCCCTCCCTCTTCCTTCACTCCGCCCTCTCCCTTCCCTCTGCCTCCCTCCTCCCTCCTCCTTCCTCTCCCTCTCTTCCCTCCTTCCTCCTCTCTCCTCCTTCCTCCCTCCCCGTCTCTGCCCCATCTATCTCGCGAGCTTCACTCCTCCATCCCCCCATCCCTCCCCGCCCCGCCTCTAATCCCCCAACACCTGTTCACAAGGGCCGCGTGGGGGGTTTCTCCTTCGAGCCGCCGTTGCAACACGCATTCCTGGCGGGCGGCCCTTTTCCTTCTCTTGCTGGGATCTTTTTTTTTTCTTTCTTTTTTTTTTTTTGGAGGGGTTTTTTCTTCTTTCTTTTCTTTTTCTTTTTCTTTCTCTCTCTCTCTCTCTCTCTCTCTCTCTCTCTCTCTCTCTCCTCTCTCTCTCTCTCTCTCTCTCTCTCTCTCTCTCTCTCTTTACGTGGGTTTTGTCTCTGATTTTTTTTCCTTCTCTCTCTCCTCTCTCTCTCTCCTCTCTCTTCCTCTCTCTCTCTCATCTCTCTCTCTCTCTCTCCTCTCTCTCTCTCTCTCTCTCTCTCTTACGTGGGTTTTGTTCTGTCTGATTTTTTTTTTTTTTTTTTTTGTCTTTTCTTTTCGTGGGTTTCGTTTCTCTCTTTCTTGTTTTATTTGGTTTGGGTTTTGGTTCAGTCTATTTGTCTATTTGTTCATCTGACTGTCTGTTTTTCTGTCTCTGTCTGTCTGTTCTGTCTGTCTCACTCTCCTTTCTCTCTCTCTCTCTCTCTCTCTCTCTCCTCTCTCTCTCTCTCTCTTCTCTTTCTCTTTCTCTCTCTCTCTCTCTCTCTCTCATCACCCTTCCTCCTCCTCTACTCTCTCTCTTTCTCACTCTTTACAATCTTCCCTTTTACTCTTCTCCTTCCCTAATCTCCTTTCCTCCCTCCTTTCCCTCTCCCTCTCCCCCCCCATCTCTCTCCTCTTATCACTTACAAGTCGAGATGAAAGAAAGAAGAAAAAGAAACGAAAGAAGAAAATGGAAAAAAGTTACCGGAACCATTATGGTCCTTTTATCATCGCCTTCCAAGAAGTTGCCAAGATATGATTGGGAGGAAGAGGAGGAGGAGAGGAGGAAGAAAGAAGAAGACTGGAATAGGAGGGAAAAAGGAAGAAGAGAAGGAAGGAGGAAGAGAAGAATAGCTGGAATAGGAGGAGGAAGAGGAAGAAGAGCAGGATAGGAAGAGGAAGAGGAAGAGAGCTGGAATAGAGGAAGAGGAATTAAGAGGAGGAGAAGACTGATAGAGGAGGTCGAGAGAAGGAGAACTAGAAAGAAGAGGATTGATAGTGAAAGAGGGAGAGTAGAAAATGAAAGAGAAGGAAAGAAGAGAAGAAAAAAGAGAAGAGGAAGAGGGAGAGGAGAGAGGAGACGTCTTATCCTCGGCTTGTTTCCAAGACCGTCTCGCCTTTCTAGTCAAACAAACAAAAGGGAAGAATATCTACTGTTCTTGTCAGGAGGAGGTGCGTGGGTTAGGGAAGGAATGCAAGGAGGGCTAAGGGGGGGGTGGGTGGGTGGGGGGAAGTGGGGAGAGAGAGGAGGAGACTGGGGGTGGGGTGGGTGGGGGAAGCATGGCAAAGGGGAGAGAGAGAGGAGGACTAAGGGGGGGGTGGGGTGGGGGGAGCATGCAAAGGGAGAGAGAGGAGGACTAAGGGGGTGGGGTGGGGTGGGGGAAAGCATGGCAAAGGGAGAGAGAGAGGAGACTAAGGGGGGTAGGTGGGGGAAGCATGGCAAAGGGGAGAGAGAGAGGAGACTAAGGGGTGGGGGTGCGGGGGGGGGAAGCATGGCAAAGGGGAGAGAGGAGGAGGACTAAGGGGGTGGGGGTGGGGGTGGGGTTGGTGGGGGGGAAGCATGGCAAAGGGAGAGAGAGAGGAGGATAAGGGGGGGGTGGGGGTGGGTGGAAGGTGGAGGGGGGTGGGAAGCATGGCAAAGGGGAGAAGAGAGGAGGACTAAGGGGGTGGGGTGGGGTGGGGAAAGCATGGCAAGGGGGAGAGAGAGGAGGGCTAAGGGGTGGGTGGGTGGGGGGGGGGAAGCATGCAAAGGGGAGAGAGGAGGAGGCTAAAGGGTGGGGGTGGGGGGGGGGTGGGGGAAGCATGGAAAGGGAGAGAGAGAGGAAGGATAGTAAAGGGGGGGGATAGGAAGGGGAGTAGGGGAGAGGAGGAGGGGAGAGGGAGGGGAGGGGGAGGAGGGGGGAAGGGAGGGGGAGGAAGGGGGAGGAGAGGAGGGGGGAGGGAGGGAAGGGAGGTGGAAGGGGGAGAGGGGAGAGGGAGGGGTGGAAGGGGATGAGTGGCAGGAAGGGAAAGGGAGGGAGGGGGAGATGATGCAACGAGGAGCGAAGGCCATTTTTCCATGAAAGAAAAAAGAAAAAAAAAAATGGAGGCTGGAAGTGTTTTGTTGATTTTCCCGTGTAATAGACAATGGTTTACACGGTCGCAGCGACAGGTACCCATAATCAACATGCGAACGCGCGTTCCAATTCCTTACATGTACATACGCACACCACACACAGACATACACACACACAACACACACACACACACACACACACACACACATACACACACACACACACACACACACGGGCAAATAAACAAAGGCACACATAGGCCTACATACGCTTATGCACACACGAATACAAATAAAATACGCACAACATCCAGATCCAGGAATGCGCCAAGAAGGAAGGAAAAGAACTGGAGGAACGGAGGGAGGGAGAAGGGAGAAAAAGAAGAAGGAAGAAGGAGGAGGAAGGAAGGAAGGAAGGAGGAGGAGGAGGAGGGAGGAAAGAAACTGGAGGAAGGAGGAATGGAAGGGAAGGAGGAAGGAAGGAGGAAGAGAGAAGGGAGGAGAGGAGGAGGGAGGGAGGAGAGGAAGAGGAACGGAGGGAGGAGGAAGGAGGAAGGAAGGGAGGAGGAAGGAAGGAAGAAGGAAGGAAGGGAAGGAAGGGGAGGAAGAGGAAGGAAGAGGAGGAAGGAAGGGAGGCGTGCAAAAAGGAGAAAAGTGGGGGTGTGCAAGAGGGGGAGGGGGAGAGAGAAGAAAGAAAGACAGAGGAGGAAGTAGCGCCAAGGATAGAAAGAAGAGGGAGGCGGAAGAGAGAAGGGAAGAAAGGAAGAAGCCAGAGATGGGGGGAAGAAGGGGGAAGGGAAGGGAAGGAAGAGGGGAGAAGGAGGAGGAAAGAAGGAAGAAAGAAGGAAGAGGGAAGAGAGGAAGGAGAAAGAAGGAGGAAGGAAGAGGAAGAAGAGAGAGAGATGGAGGCAGAAGGATAGGAAAGAAATGGATAAGGAGAGAGGAAGGAGGAAGGAGGAAGAAGAATAGGAAGGAAATAGAAGAGGAAGGGAGGAAAGAAGAAGAAGATATGAAAGGAAATGGAGTAGGAGGGAGGAAGGGGGAAGAAGAGTAAGAAGAAAAGAAAAAGGAAGAAAGGTAGAGAAGAAAGGGAAGAGAGAGGGAGAAGAGGGAAGAAGGGTAAGGAAAGAAAAGAAAGAGGAAAGGTAGAGAAGGAAAGGGAAGAAAAGAAAGAGGAAGAAAGGTGAGAAGAAAGGAAAGAGAGAGGAGGAAGAGGAAGGAGGGAGAAGGGAGGGGGAGGAAGGGAGAAAGTGGAGGCCAGTCAGGAACTGCCTGGAGACAGAATCACTTTCACTCGCGACTCACTGGCGAAGTCGTGACGCACGCCCCGCCCACCAACAGATGGCGCAGCACGACGAACACATACATAACCGAATGAATGAAGAGCGAAATCGTGTTAGTGAATGGCTCGCTTAAAAAAAAAAAGTCTATCTCGTGAAAAATAATGAATAACAGATAAAAAGTCTATCTGGTAAAAAATAATGAATAACAGATAAAAAGTCTATCTGGTAAAAAATAATGTCTATCTGGTAAAAAATAATGAATAACAGATAAAAAGTCTATCTGGTAAAAAAATAATGAATAACAGATAAAAAGTCTATCTGGTAAAAATAATGAATAACAGATAAAAAGTCTCTATCTGGTAAAAAAAATAATGAATAACAATAAAAAGTCTATCTGGTAAAAAAAAATAACAATAAACAATAAAAGTCTATCTGGTAAAAAATAATAATGAATAAAACAGATAAAAAGCCTATAAAAAAAAAAAAAAAAATAATGAATAATAGACAAATAAACAAACAAATAAATACTACATAAATAAAATCTTTAGACGGAATCCGCAACGGAATGCAGTTCAAGAAAACATCAGAATATAATTATGACCACATTTTTTTTTTTTTTTTTTTTTTTTTTTGAGAAGTTCATTGCGTAGGTCGCTGCAATTCTTGCAAAACCTGTCTAATGAATAAGCGGGCGAGCGTGTGTACGTACGTGTGCACCTCTGGATAAATCTCAAGGAGAAGGAGGGAGAAAGACACGCACCCACACAAGCACGCTTACAAACACACACAGACGCATACGTACATACACAAGACGCACACATACATATACACACAGATGCATACATACATACATAAAAAAACACACACAGGTAAGCCAATGCATAAACGTACACACACATTACATAACATACACAGACGCACACATACATAACACACAAATGCATACAAAATACAAAAAAAACACAACACACACAGGGTAAGCCAATGAACCGACACACCACATACATACATACACAGACGCACACATACATATACACACAGATGCATTACATACATACAAAAAAAAACACACACACACAGGTAAGCCAATGCATAAACGTACACACACATACATACATACACAGACGCACACATACATATACACACAAATGCATACATACATACAAAATAAAAAAAAAACACAACACACAGTAAGCCATGCATAACCGTACACAATAATCATACACAACGCACACTACATTACACACAGATGCAACAGACATACATACAAAAAAAACACACACACACAGTAAGCCAATGCATTAAAACGCTACACACATACATACATACACAGACGCACACATACATATACACACCGATGCATGCATACATACATACATACACAGACACACACACACACACTCAGGCAAGCCAATGCATACATTTCTATACCGGGCGGTTTCCACTTCAAATTTATTCATACCTTCCTTGTAAAATGTTAATGACATGCATAGTGTTACTAACGTGTACATAAATATGTGTTCAACCCCATTTCAATGTAAAAATAAAAAAATAAAAAAAGGCTACGTGTTATATACACAGCCGGGATGATGCATATGTAATCCACTCCATTAGATGACGGCCAAAGCTCTTTACTATTATAACAGCAATATGTCTCCCTGTAACAACAGCTCTTCCTCCTCTTCTTCGTCCTCCTCCTCTTCCTCTTCCTCCTCCTCCTCTCCTCTTCTCCTCTTCTTCGTCCTCCTCCTCCTCCTCTTCCGCTCTCTCTTCGTCCTCTTCTCTTTCTTTTCTCCTTTCCTCTCTTCTTCCCTCCTCTTTCTCTTCCTTTTCCTCTTTCTTCTCTTCTTTCCCTCCCCCGTCTTTCTCTTTCCTTAATAAAAGTATTTATAATTGTAATAATAATAATAATATAATAATCAATAATAAATAATAATAAATAATAATAAATCATACCACAATAATTATAATAACATATAATAGTATAGTAGTAGCACCAATAATAATAATTCATAATAATAACAATAACGATAAATAAAACAATATTAATAACACATTAATATAACAACAACAATAACAGCAATAACAACAACAACAGCTACTACTACTACTACTAACTGCTACTACTACTACTACTACAATAAAAAAAATAATAACAACAACAATAACAATAACAACAATAACAATAATAATAGAAATTATATCATAATATGAAATTATAAACAATGATAATAATAATAATAATAATAATAATAATAATAATGAAATTATAACAATAATAATAATGGCAACAAAAGCAATAAGAAGAGTAATGATGATAATGATGACTTGAACTAAAAGCCTTTCCTGGGCCGAGGAGCCATTACACCAGCAGCTGCATTAAGACGTTCTGTCACTCTATTCAACGCCGCTTAATGCAGAATGGCGGTCCACGCCTCTCACTCTCTGTCTCCCTCTTTAGCTCTCATTCTTTCTTTTTCCCCATTTCTCTTTCACGTTCTTTCTCTCTGTTTACTGTTTTCTCCGTATTTCCATCTCCGTTTCGGCAAGTTATCCCCTTCCCTTTCTATCCTTTCCATCTAAACACACACACACACACATACACGCGCTTATGTACGAGCACACACGTCCCAGCATACCCACCGTGTCTCCCCGCGCGTGCGAGTGTGTGCGCGCATCTCTTACACGGCGAGGAGAGGGAGAGAGGCCGGGCACTAGACCTCCTGTGAAGACGCGGTTCAGAGGGCTTGGGAATAATCACAGGGAACGGAGACCCGAGGTAAGAGCGGGAACAATGGCCAAGGGATGCTCAAAGGGCCGCAGCAGAGGCAGCCACCGCACGCCTCCTGTCTTTCCTCTTCAACATTTCTCGTGGGGATTAGTTCGTTCTCTGTCCTCCCCCCCCCCCCCCTTCCCACCTTCTCTTCCCTTGCCTTCTTCCCCCTCCCTACCTTCGTCTATCTGCCTTCCCCCCTTCTCTCCCCTTCCCCCTCCGTCTATCCTTTCGCTTTTGGATCCTTTCTTCTATAGTGTCTTTTTCTTTCTTCTCTCTATCTTTCCTTCTTTTCTTCTTTCCTTTCCTTTATTTTTACTTTTTTCCAAAAGCAGCCGGGTTTCCTCTCAGCTTAGAAAAATGTATATATATTTTTTTCTCATCGGGACTACGCACTTTTTCCCCCCGTCTTCTTCCTCCTCTTTTTTGTCATTCTTCTTCTGTCTCCTCTCTTTATCTTTTGTCACATGCACGAGGTTCCGTCACTGTTACAGACATTCGTCACAGGGAGAGGGTGAAAGGGAGAGAGATTCCCTTGTCACTCTCCCCTTTAATAATAATAACAACTGTGACAACAATAATGACAATATCAATTACAATAACAATAATAAAAATATAATAATAGTAGTAGTAGAAGTAGTAGAAAATAGTAGTAGTAGTAGTAGTAGTAGTAGTAGTAGTAATAGTAGTAGTAGTAGTAGTAGTAGTAGTAGTATAGTAGTAGTAGTAGTAGTAGTATAGTAGTAGTAGTAGTAGTAGTAGTAGTAGTAGTAGTAGTAGTAGTAGTAAGTAGTAGTAGTAGTAGTAGTAGTAGTAGTTAGTAGTAGTAGTAGTAGTAGTAGTAGTAGTAGTAGTAGTAGTAGTAGTAGTAGTAGTAGTAGTAGTAGTAATAGTAGTAGTAGTAACAGTAGTAGCAATAGTACTAGTAGCAATAAAAATAATTATAAATGATAATTATAACAATAATAACAATAATGATAATGCGAATAATAATCGCACCCGCAGCCTAATGACGTCACCGGGTACGACTCGGGGAGGAGGCAAAAATATCGCAAATAACTCGGAAATGGAAGCCGAGAAAAAGAGAGAGGAGTCAGAGGAGGTTAATTCTAAACACTCCTCCATTCTCATTTCCTGCGAAGACTTGTTATCCTTCTTAACAAGAAAAGCCAGCCGGCGGGATAAGTCAAGAAGGATCAATTTTCCCCCAAAAAACACCAAAAGAGGAGTGAATCGACTCGTTTGTGTGAAGAAAATTCTAGAACCTCTTGATGCGTGTCTGTTCTTTGGCCTAAAATTCCCTCGATATTTCACGTTCACTTTTTTTTCTCTCTCTCTTAAACCTGTTGATGAATCTATAACCATCATACTAATTTTTTGAGGAATTTGATAGCCTCGTAAACAAGTCAGTTTTATTATCACTATTAGCCTTATCCAATAAGTGACTGTGCTCCTTAATATAAATTGCACGACTTCATTTAGATGGTATCTGCTAATGAAGCCTAACTAATTACGCGATTAATCAATATATAATGAAGTCGGTATTCTAAACGCGAAGAAAAAGAAATTATAGGAAATGTCATTTTGATTCATAATGATCATAGCTCCATGTTGGTCACGCCGGGATGACGTCATAGGTCTGGTTATTTGTTTATCTGGTTATTCGCTTTGGCTTTTTTTATGAATTCTTTTATTTCTTATCCATGACACTGACCTACGGAGGCAAAATAGAGGAGGATGAGAAGTACGAAGAGGGGGAGGAGGAAGAAGAATTAGAGAAGAAAAAGAAGAAGGAAAGGGAGTAGGAAGAGGAGGTGGAGGAAGAGGAGGAGGAGGAGGAGGAGGATGAAGAGGAAAAGGACGAGGAAGAGGAGGAGGAGAGGAGGTGGAGGAAGAGGACGAGGAGGAGCACGGAAAGGAGGAGGAGGAGAGGACAAAGAAATGAAGAATGGGAAGACACGAAGATGAGAAAAGACACAGAAACCAGAAAAAGGGAGAAATAGGATGAAAATAGAGATAAGACCCCCCTCACCAGCCTCATTTCCCCCCTCCCCTTCTTCCCAAGCCACCTCCTTCCGCCAACACCCCCCTCCGTCCCCTCCCCCCCGCCCCCCGCAAGACAAAGCCCGAAAGAAGCCAGGGCGAAGCTTTATTCAGAGGGCATCCCCGGACTGTGGGCGGCGGGGGATAGGGGGTGGGACGGGGTAGGGGGAGAGAGAAGAGAGAGAGAGAGAGAGAGAGAGAGAGAGAGAGAGAGAGAGAGAGAGAGAGAGAGAGAGAGAGAGAGAGAGAGAGAGAGAGAGAGAGAGAGAGAGAGAGAGAGAAAGAGAGAGAAGAGAGCGAGAGAGAGAAAGAGAGCGAGAGAGAGAAGAGAGAGAGAAAAGACAGAGAGAGAGAGAGCACCAAGAAGAGAAGGGAGGGACTTCAAGAAAGGCGAGGGAACAAGGGAAGGGGGGAGTGGAGAGAGAGGAAATAGAAGAAACAGAAAGAGGTGGGGAAGACAGGGTAGGTAGGAAGAGGGGAGGAGGAGGGGGGAGTGGAGGAATGCAAGGAATGAAGGAGATAGAAGGGAGAAAGCGAGATATGTGGATGAAGGACGGGGAGAGGACAAAAGCGGTGGCGGCGAAGAGGGAGAGAGAAGGCTGAGGATAAAGGAGGAGAGAGTGAAGGAGAAGAGGACAAAGGGTACGAAGACGGAAAGGAATAAAAAGTGAACAAGGAGAAGAAACACACGAAGATTGATGGAAAACGGGAAAGCGCGGAAAAAGCGAGAGCTGGAAAGTGAGATAAAAATGAAAATAAGAGAGAAGGGTAAAAGAAAGGGAGAAGGAAAAGACACGATAACAAAAGAATCCAAGATATCCAGGGGAAGGGAAGAGTATAGGAAGGAGAGAAGGAAAAGAGGGCGAGGAAAGGATGAGATGAGGACGATAAAAAGGAGGAATGGATGGGAAACGAAGGAGGAGGAGGAGAAGAGGAAGAAAGAAGAAGGAGAGGAGAGGAAGAAGAGAAGGAGGAAGAGAAGAGAAAGGAGAAGAAAGAAAAAAGAAGAAGAAAGAGGAGGAGAAGAAAGGAAGAAGAAAAGAAGAAGAAGAAGAAGAAGAAGAGAAGAAGAAGAAGAAGAAGAAGAAGAAGTAAGAGAAGAAAAGAAGAAGAAAGAAGAAGAAGAGGAGAGAAGGAGTAGGAGAAGAGAAAGGAGAAGAAAAGAAGAGAAAGAAGGAGAAAAAGGATGAGAGGAGAGAAGGAGGAGAAGGAAGAGGGAGAGGGAGAAGCACACCAAGTCACGCGTGCGACTCGGGCACTATGCGAAGAATCCTCGGCCGCGAAGGCACATAGCTCGTTCTTTTAAGCGTCCGCTGATACAAGCACCGGAGGGGATGGCGTCCCACCTCTCCTCTCTCTCTCTTTCTCCTTCTCTCTCTTTCTTTCTCGCTCTCTTTCTCTTTCTCTCTCTCTCTCTCTCTCCCTCTTTCTCTCTTTCTTTTTCTCTCGCTCTCTCCTTCCCTCACTCTCCCTCTCCCTCTACCTCTCCCTCCCTCCCTCTACCTCTCCTCCCTCCCTCCACCTCTCCCTCCCCCCTCTCCCTCTCCCCTCCCTCTCTCTCTCAGAGGAAAAAGGGGAAATGAAGACCAAAAATGTCGCAAACGTCTGGCGGATTATTTGCAGATAAGATTTTTGGGGCGATTTGAAAAAGGGGGAGGAGAGGGAGATGGGGGGGGGGGAGAGGAATGGGGGATAAAGAGAAACAGGGGAGAATACACAGACAGGAGAAAGAAGAGAAAGAGAATGGGAGAAAATGAGGTTGGACGAGGAGGGAGGAAGGGAGGGAGAGAGAGAGAGAGAGAGAGAGAGAGAGAGAGAGAGAGAGAGAGAGAGAGAGAGAGAGAGAGAGAGAGAGAGAGAGAGAGAGAGAGAGAGAAGAGGGAGGGAGAGGGAGAGGAGAACAGAGAGAGAGAGAAAAAAAACTCGAGACAGACAGAGAAAGCAAAGAAAGAAAAAAAAAACTTTGAGAGAAAGTGAACCTAACCAACCACCTAAATCAGAGAGAAAAGAGATATTATTCATCCTCAAGTCCCGTAGCTGTTCCACTGACATTCACCTGTTCTACGATTTCAGGGTATAACAACAAGGCTCATTCCCTCCCTCAGTGTGAACGTTCTTGTGTTCCATTTACCGTTACGAAACGCTTAGCCGATCATGCGTGGTGAGCGTCTGAACGTAATTTGTGTGCGATGACTAATCTGTTTACTTATGCCTACCTTTGTAGTTTTTTATTACTTCATCTCCGTCTGTGTCTTTGTTTCTGTCCCTGTCTTTTATTTCCGTGTCTTTCTTTCTCTTCTTCTTCTTTGTCTCTGTCTCTCTCTTCTCTCCGATGGAGCTTGGGAGAAAAAGAAGAACAAGGAGAGAAGGAGTTGAAGATGAAAGAGAAGAAGAAGGAAAATGCGACGAGGACGAAGCCCTGAAAAGTAGGCAGAGAAAAAGGGGCGTTTAAGTGGGTGTCCACCTTTCCCCCCTCCCCCTCCCCTCCCCTCGCTCTCCCCTCGTTTGCCTTGCGAATGAAAGGAAAGGGTAAATTTTGCGGGCCACGCTTCCGTCATTCTCAGAAACGGCGGTGATAAATTCGCACTGTCAGCGAGTGGTTCTGACAATTCAATTTGCAAAGGGCTACAGCTGGTCGGCAAACACACACACGCGGCGGAGAGGGTCTGGGGATCACGCCTCGCTCACTCACTTTCTGTAGTAGGGAGGAGGAAGAGGAAGAGGAGGAGGGGAGAAGGATGGGGGGGATAAGAAGGGGAAGGGAAGGGAGGTAAGGGGTCGAGAAAAGGGGGGGGAGGAAGAAAGGGGAGAAAGAGGGGGATGGGGAGGGCCATGAAGTGGAGAAGGGAAAAAAGAGAAAGAAAAAAGGAAGAGGAAGAAGAAGAGGAAAAAGGTAGATGAAGGAGAAAGGAGTAGAGGAGGAATAAAGAACCAGTAAGAGGAATAGAAGGGAGAACAGGGAGCAGGGAGGGGAGAAGAGGAGGAAGAGGAACAATAGGCTGGGAGAGGATTTAGCCATAGAGAGTCCATGTTTCGCTAAGGATCTGACGCATGTCGCGGAGGGCCTCCCAGGAATCGCCTCTCGCCCTCCCTCCCGCTCCTCTATTTTTATTCCATTTCGTCTGTGATGTTATCTTTATGTCAGCAAGAGGGGGAGAGGGAAGGGGAAGGAAGGGAGGGGGGAGAGCCAGAAAATGAAAATGAGTTTATACTTAATCTTTCCCCGAGATTCTAAAGATCCTCGCATTCAAAAGTGTGGAATTTAGTGGAACATTCTTGCAAAGTCGGGGCGTTGTAACTCTTTCAGCTGAGTGGACTGAGGGAGGGAGGGAGGGAGGGGGATGGGTAGGTAGGTAGGAAGGGAAAGGAGAGAAGAGATGGAGAGGGTGTAGAAGAGAGAAGTAGAGAGGGAAGGGGAGAGAGGCGGAGGGGATAGGGTAGGTAGGTAGGAAGGGAAGAGAGAAGGAATGAGGGTTGTAGGAAGGAGAAAGAGAGGAAGGGGGATGGAGAAGGGGTCGGAGAAAAAGGTGAAGGAAGAGGAGAAAGGGGGAGAAGAGGGGAGCGTCGTGGAAGAAGGAGAGGGAGATAATAGAGATAAAAAACATAGGGGTAGAAACTAGATTAGAGAGGAGTTGGGGGGAAGGCTATAGGGAGGGCAAACAAGTGACAGATAGATAGAAGGAGACAAAGTAATAAAAGAACGAGCTTACACAAACCACTAGTCACGCAAAGACGGGTCCATCCAAACCAACGAAACCCCGCAAAGGAACACGAAAATCACGAAATTAAAAGGAGCATCACCGCTTTCTCTATCTCCGTCCCATCTGCTCTCTCTTCTCGCTCTCTCTCGTCTTCTCCTATCGTCTCATGCTCTTCGTGCAATCGTCATCTCTTGGATCTTCTCTCTCCCGCGAGATGTTCTGATCTCATAACAGCGTTCCAGTTTTCTTCCTCTCGCCCATCAACAGCTCCTAACGACCCCATCCCCACGCTTCCCACCCACCCCTTTTCCCTCCCTCCCTGCATCCCCGCTATTCTCCCTTCCCAATTCCCCCTTCCAGCACCGAACCCCCCGCCCAGCCTCCCCAATTTACACCCCCTCATCCTGCCTACAGCCATTCCCCACGCCAAATTCCCTCCCTCCTGCTCTCGCCCACCTTTCGTCCATCCTCGTCCCAACTCCCCTCCCCTCATCCTCGACAACGAGTCTCCGCCCCCTTAACGCTAGGCTGGTCCAGACCCAAATTCCCCCTCTTCATTCCGCCTCTTCACCCCAATTTTCCCCCCCTCTCGCCATATCCCTCCGACCTCCATAACCCCTTCTCCCTCTCCATCGCATTACCCCGAGAGGAGCCCCGGGGGGCGTCGGCCGGCATCACGCAAGCTGTGGGTCATTTAAAGTCTTGACTGTGATATAGGGTCCCTTGGGCTCCGACGGACCCACAGAGGATTATACGGGGTCGGCCATCACGAATCGCTCCCTCTCAAGCGCGCCGCCATCACACCGGCCCTCCCACCCTCGAAGC
>NW_020870723.1:543683-558683 GCF_003789085.1 Penaeus vannamei
CTCTTTCTTTCTTTCAACCTTCCTCCTTCCTCTCACTCGCTCCATCACTTCTTTCTCTCTTTCATTCTCCTTCCTCTTTCTTTCTTTCTCTCTTTCACTCCCATTTTCCCGTTGCTTTTTTCAACTGTATTCGTTTTCTTTCACGCCCTTTCACTCTCGCGTTTCCTTTCTTATATCTGCCTTTTACTCTTTCGCTCATTTTTGCCATCTCCACTTTCTTCTTTTCGCTATCCATTCTTGTCTCTACATTTTATTTTCTCCTCTTCCTTTCGACTATAAATTTTTGTCTTTTTCTTCCGTCTTTATTTCTTTTCCTCCCTTCTCTCTTTCTTTCGTTTAAATTTTCACTGCTTGCTTTTCCCTCTTCCTCTCCGCTTTCCATTCCTCCTTTTC
Source organism: Penaeus vannamei (assembly GCF_003789085.1). Lineage (NCBI taxonomy): Eukaryota > Metazoa > Arthropoda > Malacostraca > Decapoda > Penaeidae > Penaeus > Penaeus vannamei. The sequence goes on from NW_020870723.1 coordinate 544,077, forward strand.
CGCTTTCTAATTCTCTTCCTCTTTCCCATCTCCTTTCCTTCATTCATATTTCCCTTCTCCATCTTTATCTCTCTCTTCCCTTACTCTTCCTCCTTCCTCACCTCTGCTTTTTTATTTCCTCTTCCCTCTCTCCCTCTCCTTTCTCCTCCATTCGCTCTTCTCTTCGCAATCCTCCATTTACTTTCCTTATTCGCACTCCACTTTCCATCTCCGTTATTCGCACTCCTCCCCCATCCTTATTCACTCCACTTTCCCTCTCCGTTATTCGCACTTCTCCCTTTACCCTGTCCCTTATTCGCACTCCACTTTCCCTCTCCGTTATTCGCACTCCACCATTTTCCTTTCCCTTATTCGCACTCCTCTTCCCCCTTTCCTGTTCTCTTTCGATACATCAGAAGTTTGGCGAAGTTTTCCAACTTTATTTATCTTTACTGTTACTGGAGAAGTTACCTAACCGGCGATATGAAAAGCCATAATTTCGTTTTTATCTGTGTTATTTTAGGGAAAATGGGGGATAAGGAGCAATAAAGAAGATGAGAAACAAGGAGAAGATTATGGCAGATGATTGCTGTCGGTGATAATGATAATAACAAAGATTTTAATGATGGTGATAATGATGATGACGATGATGATGAAGGAAATAATGATGGGAATAAAATAAAAATATTCACAATAATAATTCTAAGGATAAACGATAATAATAATAATAATAATAATGACAGTAATAATAATAATAATAATAATAATAATAATAATAATAATAATAATAATAATAATAATAATAATAATAATAATAATAATAATAATAACAATAATAATAATAATAATAATAATAATAATAATAATAATAATAAAATAAAAATAACGATGATGGAATCTCAAACTAAACTGATAATAATAAAAACGATAATAACACAGATAATAACAGTAGGAGGAAGACGAGGACGAGAAGAAGCGGAAGTTGGAGAAAGAGTAAAAAGGAAGAGAGAGAAAGAGGAAGAAAAAACAACAAGCACATTCTTTAAAAAAAATATATGAAACAATGGCAAAGGAAGAGGAACTTTCGTCGCAAAAAATAGATTCTTAAAAGAGATAATTATAATAAAAAAAGAAAGAAAGAGGAAGGAAAAGTAAGAATTCAAAAAAAAAAAAAAAAAAAAAAATCATAATCTTTGAGACTTGCGAAACAAAACTATTGGGTCAGGAATCCGAAAAAGGAAGAGCGAAAAAGGAAGAAGAAAAAGAAGGATAAAGAAAAGAAGAGAAAAAGACGAGAGAAAATTCAACGAAGTCTGAAGTCTTCCGAACCAGAACTGCGGAATTTGCTGCCTATAACGTCAGGATCATGAGCGTGTGCGTGTGTGTGTGTGTGTGTGTGTATGTGTGTGTGTGTTGTGTGTGTGTGTGTGTGTGTGTGTGTGTGTGTGTGTGTGTGTGTGTGTGTGTGTGTGTGTGTGTGTGTGTGTGTGTGTGTGTGGGGGGGGTATGGGAGGGGGCTGTTTGGGAGGAGGGGGGGTTGGGGGGGGGGGTTGGGGGGATGGGGGGGGCTGTTTGGGGAGGGGCAAGGAGGTGGGTATTGGGTATTGTTTGGGGGGGGGGGAATGGGGTTAGAGAGAGGGTATTTGGTATCTGAGGAGAGGGGAGGAGAAGGGGGGGTACTTAGTGTATGGGGGGAGATTGGTGTCTGAGGGGAGGAGGGTATCTGGGGGGAGGGGGAGGGGTATATGAGGGGGAGGGGAAGGGGTATCTGGGGGGTTGAGGGGGAGGGGTATCTGGGGGGTAGGGATAAGGGAAGGGTAGTTCGTATCTGAGGAGAGGAGAGGGAAAGGGGGAGGGTACCTAGTGTGGAGGGGTTTAGTGTAGGAATGGGGTATTGGTATCAGGTTGGGGAAAGAAGGAGAGGGGTTTGGTATCTGGGGGAAGGGGAGGAATGTCTGGTATATGGTGGGGAGGGAGGGGGGGGGACTGTTTTATCTGGGGATGAGAGGGGATACGTGTGTGTTTTTCCCTCAAGTTTTGGCGTGAAATATATAGCCATTCGCACAGCTAAATAAAAATAATATATATAATAATAATAATAAATAATGATTATTAGGAAGCTACGAATCAAGATCTCTTCCGCTTCACTTCTACGAACCCCAAGACATGAGAAGGAAGTGATCATTCCCCTCCTTCCTCTGTTCCTCCTCCTCTTCTTCTTCCTTCTTCTCCTGTTCTTCCTCCCCCTATTCTTCTCCTTCTCCCTTATCATCATCTTTATCCCCACCTTGCTATTCCTCTTTCTCCTCTTCCTGTTACTCCACCTCCACCTCCTCCTGTTCTTCTTCCTCCTGCCCGCGAAGGAGGATCACAGAGCATCCCGCATCCACCATCCCGAAGGACATCCAGATAAGTAGGAGGAGGAAGACGAGGAGGAGGAGGAGGAGGAGGAGGAGGAGGAAGAGGAGAGGAGGAGGAGAAGGATGCGGTTCCCCGGGCAGCCGCTGTGCCGAAGAGCCGTCCAACTTCTTATCTCGCAAACGACATTAGACTAACTTCGCCTAACTTCGCCGCGTTTGTTGACAGTGGCTGATTGACAACAAGCTAGCGAAGAGGGATAGATTTGGTGTGAATGAAACCTGATGAAGGAGAGAGCCAAGGAGATAAAAAAAAAAAAAAAAAAAAAGATGACGAGGAGGTAAATAGAGGACGAGGAAAAAAAGATGCTGCGACGGCGACTAAGAAGACGAAGACGAAGACCCAAAAATACCTTCCACGTAGCATCTTCCAGAACGTTCCACTCCGTCCCCGAGTCTCCGTGTATGAAGATGTTTTTCCCGCCATTTTTTCGTCTCTTTTTTTTTTTTTTTTTTTTTTGTTCCTCGACTTTGTAAAGAAGTCGAGCTTACAGCGCTCGGATTTTCTCTCCCTCCCTCATTAGCACGCGGATTTCCCACGCTACTGTCTTAAAAGTTTCTTGGCTCTATTTTTTTTGCATTTTTGGTCCGTAATAAGGAAATCAAACGGATCCTTCCTCCCAGCAAGAAAGGCGATGGCGTGCGAGTACCGCCGATAATTATATCCTTCAATTGGATGTTAAGCAACTCAAGATGGCGCCGAGTGATGCTTGGCTGAAGCAACTGGCTGGGAAAGGATTCTACTCTGCTGGTTTTCGCTTTTTCTTTCTTCTCTCTTCTTGCTTTCGCTTTTTCTTTCTTCTCTCTTCTTGCTCTCTTGTTCTGCCCCCTCTCTCTCCCTCTTTCTTCCAAATCTCTCTTTCTCTCTTTCTGTGTATTCCTTTCTAGTTTCTTCTATTCCTATTCCTCTTACCACCCCCCCCCCCAACTCCCTCCTTCACCCCCCTTATTTGGAAATAATCCGCCAGGAGATTGTAATATTTTTCGCCTTCAATTTTCTCTCTCCTTATCCGTGAAGATGGAAAGGAGAGAGAGAGAGAGGAGAGAGAGAAGAGAGAAGAGAGAGAGAGAGAGAGAGAGAGAGAGAGAGAGAGAGAGAGAGAGAGAGAGAGAGAGAGAGAGAGAAAGAGAGAGAGAGAGAGAGAGAAAGACAAGAAGACAGAGAAGAGAGAGAAGAGAAGCGAAGAGAGAGTTACCTACAAAAGCGTATATAATAACAATGGCAGTCACGGTGATAAACTCGACAGACAGACGACAGCCGAAAACAACAGCAGTAATTCTCGAAAAAAAAAACAATAACAACTTTCGCTACAGTTCAAGCCCTCTAGCGGCGAAGGAGTTAATTAGCCGTGCTTCGCTTCCTCACGACATTATATCATCTTTACAGTTTCTTCTCAAGGTAACGATGATGTACGGCGGAGGCGCTGACGTTGGAGGTAAATGGGTAAAATATGTTGTCGGCGGATGCTTTCTAACTCTCTCTCTCTGCCATTCTCTGTTTTAATTCTTTCTTTCTTTCTCTCTCTTTCTTTTCCTTTCTTTCTTTTCTCTCTCTTCTTTCTTTCTCTCTCTTTTCTTTCTCTTCTCTCTCTCTCTCTCTCTCTCTCTCTCTCTCTCTCTCTCTCTCTCTCTCTCTCTCTCTCTCTCTCTCGCTCTCTCCTCTCTCGCTCTCTCGCTCTCTCGCTCTCTCTCTCTCTCTCTCTCTCTCTCTCGATATGCATGCGTGCGCTCTCTGTGCATAATACTTATTTTTTTCTTTTCCCTCCCAGTTCTTCCTCCCCTTTCCCCCTCTCCACGCCAGTCGAGTCGTTGCTTTGTTTCTTTCGCGATTCCTGCTTCACCCTCGCTTTCTTTCGCCAACAGCCTTCCTGGAGTGAGAGAGAGAGAGACTCGCTTTCATCCTCCATTAGGACCTCCCCCCCCCAGCCTCCCCTCCACTCCCCCCCCCTGGTCGTACCCGGAAGCGATGCATATCACATGGTTCTAATTTTAGATCTGTCTTTCAGAAGAGTCTCATGTACCCTCCCATCCCTTCCCCTCCCTTCTTCCCTCCCTCTCCTCCCTCCCTCCCTCCCTCCCTCTCATCACCTCTTCAAGGAAACTCCAGTCTTAGACCTATCTTCTTCTTCTTCCCGCTCCTTGTCTTACTTCTCATTACTTATTTTATGCAATCTGTCTCTTCTACGTCTTCGCTTTTTCCCTAATCACAGTCTTTTTTTTTTTTTTTCTTTTTTTTCCTTCCTTCATTTACTCGACTGCGTCCTCGTCAGCCTCCCTTGTTCCTCCCTTTCCCTTCTCTTGCCTCCTTGCCTCCTCTTACCCCTATCCTCATTTCACCCCTTCCTTGAATCCCCCCCCCTCCCTCCCGTCCCCCTGGCAGCCCTCTCTCCCTGTCCCTTGTCACGCGGAGGAATTCCCTGCTGGAGGAAGAGGTCGTCGAGGTCTGAGAGGGGGCGGAGTCTCGAGAAGGAGGTACGTCTCGAACAGGGAAAAATGAGGGAGGGGGAGGGCAGGGGGGTGAGGAGGGCAGTGTACAGGGGGAGGGGGGAGGGCAGTGTCAGGGGGAGGGGGAGGACAGTGTCGCAGGGGGAGGGGGAGGGCAGTGTAGCGGGGGGGGGCACTGTAACACGGGGAGGGTGCAGTGTAACAGGGGGAGGGAGAGGGCAGTGGGGGGTGGCAGTGTCACAGGGGGAGGGAGAGAGGGCAGTATCGCAGGGGGAGGGGGAGTGGGCAGAGCAGGGGAGGGGGGGAGGGCAAGTCACAGGGGAGGGGAGGGGAAGGTCTCGAAAAGGAGGAAGAGGTCGAGAACCTAAAAGGGGTTGGTTTCCCGAGAAGGAGATAAGTAAGTCTCGAGCAGGGAAAAAAAAAGTGGAGGGAGGGGGAGGGGGGTCTTCGAGCCCAGCCACAGGGGAGGAGGGAGGGGCTCAAGCAGGAAGAAAGTGGAGCCTCACGCAGGGAGTGATGTGTTTGGGGGGGGGGGAGTAGGAGGAAAGAGGGGGGGGAGAAGAGTAAGAGGAAAGAGGGGGGGGTGAGTCTCGAACTGAGACGAACGTGGGAGAGGGGGAGGGGGAAGGAGGAGGTCGTCTCTCAAACAGGAGAAAGAGAGGGGAGGGGGAGGGGGTTCGATCTTATGGGGGGGGGGGGAGAATGAGGACTTCAAGTGCCTGACAAACACTCCACCTCGAGACACCCTGGTTCTTCACATCCTGATTCTACTCATTCTGTGATTTAACTGAAAAATGTTTTACCAATTCGCAACGTTATCTAGATGATTAAATTCATTGATAAAAAAAAAATATTAGCACAAGAGACATAATTTTCCTCTAATAATTTCATTTGTTCTGCAACATATATATCTTCATTCTTTATCTACTATAATCATCTTTAATAAAAATCGCATCCCCTAAAAAATCTTTTCAATCTCTTAATAGGATCATCTAAAGTGAAAACAAATGATAATAAACATGATGATGATAATAATAATAACAATAATGAAATAAAATTAAAATAATAACAATGATTTTAATAATAATAGCAATAATAATAACAACAACAACATAATAACAATATAATAATAATAATTAATAATAATGATAATAACAATAACAACAACAACGATAATAATCACAATGATAATGGCACTAACAACAGTGGCAATCCACCTAAGTACATAGAAGTCCACAAGTCCACCCGTGTCCACCCACGTCCAAAGGCACCCAAGTCACCTATGTAAGTCAACCTATGTGTCCATATCCACACCCAAGTCAACCTATGTCCCCAAAAAAGGCACCCAAGTCAACCTATGTCCACAAAAAGGCACCCAAGTGTATGGAAAGGAAAAGGCACCCAAGTCAACCTATGTCCACGTCCACGGAAAAAAGTCACCTATGTCCACCAGTCCACGGAAAGGCACCCAAGGTCCACAAAAAGGGTCCACGAAAGGCACCCAAGTCACCTATGTCCACAAAAAGGCACCCACGTCCAAAAGGCACCAAGTCAACCCACGTCCACAAAAGGCACCCACGTCCACAATAGAGGCACCCAAGTCCACGGAAAAGCACCCGAGTCCACCCACGTCCACAGTGTGAAATTCATGTTGAACAGATTGCAATAGGAACAACGAAGGGAAGGGCAAGAAAACACACGAATATGCCGAAGGCCTTTTCACTATTGCTTCGTCAGGGTATATTGCCCTGACGAAGCAATAATGAAAAGGCCTTCGGCATATTCGTGTGTTTTCTTGCCCTTCCCTTCGTTGTTCCTATTGCAGGCACCCAAGTCCACGGAAAGGCACCCAAGTCCACCCACGTCCACAAAAAGGCACCCAAGTCCACGGAAAGGCACCCGAGTCCACCCACGTCCACAATAGAGGCACCCAACTCCACGTAAAAACGAGTCCACCCGTCCACAATAGAGGCACCCAAGTCCACGGAAACGCACCCAAGGCCACCCACGTCCACAAAAAGGCACCCAAGTCCACGGAAAGGCACCCGAGTCAACCCACGTCCACGGAAAGGCACCCGAGTCCACCCACGTCCACAATAGAGGCACCCAACTCCACGTAAAAGGCACCCTCCACGTCCACAAAAGAGGCACCCAAACCCGAGTCCACCCACGTCCACAAAGAGGCACCCGAGTCCACCCACGTCCACAATAGAGGCACCCAAGTCCACGGAAAGGCATCCAAGTCCGCCCACGTCCACGGAAAGGCACCCAAGTCCCCACGTCACAGGCACCCAAGTCCACCACGTCCACGGAAAGGCACCAAGTCCACCCACGTCCACAAAAGAGGCACCCAAGTCAACCCACGTCCACGGAAAGGCACCCAAGTCCACCCACGTCCACGGAAAGGCACCCAAGTCCACCCACGTCCACGAAAGGCCAAGTCCGCCCACGGCCTCCTCAACCACACTCTTCCTCGGCGACGAACGAATGGCTCCATCTGGCGCCGTTCCCCGCCGTTACGATCTCCATATCAGAAAGAAAAAGAATAAAAAAGAAATGAAAAAAAGGAAGGGATTTTGTGTCTGGAGAGAGAAAGGATTCTAAAAATAGCAAACGAACTCTTTTGTTCTCATGTCTCGACAAAGGGAGGGGGGGGGGAGGAGGGAGAGGGGGAGGGGGTCGTAATTTACGGGGGGGGGGAGGAGGAGGAGAGGGGAGAAGGGAAGAAGGGGGAGGGGGGCTAAGAGAGCGAGAGAGAAAGAAAGAATGAGGAAGGGGAAGGGAATAAGAGAGAGAGAGAGAGAGAGAGAGAGAGAGAGAGAGAGAGAGAGAGAGAGAGAGAGAGAGAGAGAGAGAGAGAGAGAGAGAGAGAGAGAGAGGAGAAGAGAGGAGGAGAGAAGAGAAAAGAGCGAGAAAGGAGGATAGATGGAAGGAGGAAAAGAAGACAAGGAAAGGAATAGAATAGAAAAGAATAAAAGAAAAGAATAGAAAACGAATGAAATTGATGCTAAAAATATGAGGATGAGAGAACGAAGCAAATTGAGCATAAGAGACAAGCTGGTGAAAGCGATGCAACATTTACATCGGGAACAGAGCAACATTGGCAAAGACTGCATGAATAAGTATCACCTTTATAATCTTTCTCCTCTTCCTCCTCCTCCTCATCATCATCATTATCATCATCACTACCGCCATCATCATCATAATTCTTCTCCGTGTACCCTCCACCTCCTTCTTTGTCTCCTCCTCATCATCATCATTTCATCATCATCATTATTCATCATATCATCATAGCAATACAAGAATATAACAGTGTTACAATTATAAATTAAATAATTGTGAAAATATATTTGTATGCATATGTATATATATATACATACATACACATACATCACACACACACACACACACACACACACACACACACACACACACACACACACACACACACACACATATATATATATATATATATATATATATATATATATATATATATATATATATATAAACAAACAAAAAACAAGTCAGAACGCGAAGGACACATGATACTAGACCACACTTGTGTTATACTTTTCTCGGCCTTTCCGAAAAGCTTTTTCTACTCTTCGAAGACACGACAAGAATATTTATCGAGTTTTTTCCCCTCAGTTATCGAGTTTCCCCCTTGGCCTTCCCTTTCTTCCCAGAAACAAAAGAGGCTTCAACTTCTATACTTTTTTTTATACCCTGTCTTGATTTGTTATCATTGTTATTGTTATTATTGTTAGTGTTAGTATCGTCATGATTACCATGCGGAGTACGCTTATAATTTGTTCATCACCATTCACCATCGCATCATCACCATTACCAGAATCACCATCACTGCCCTCACTACTTTCACCACCTTCATCACCACGAACTCCACCATCCTTAGTGTCAATAGTGTCATTATTCTTTAAAGTTTTTTTTTCTCCATTCACACTTTTTTTTCCCAGCGTCTTAATCACCACAAGATGCCGATTCCCACGGAGTGTTCTCCCTCGCCTTGGCTCAGTGGGGAAGGAAAGGTTATCGGGAGAAAAGAGGAGGGAGAGAGGGAAAGTACAGGGGAAGGGGAGGGAGGGAGGGGAAGAGAGGGAAAGGGGGAATGGGAGGAGGGAAAGGGGAAGGGAGGGGGAAAGGGGATGGAGGGAAAGGAGGAGGGGAGGGGGGGAGGGAAAGGGGAGGGGAGGAGGAGGAGGAAAAGGGGAAGGGGAGGGTAGGGGGAGGAGGGAGGGAGGGAAGAAGGGGGGAAGCAGGGGAAGGAGGGAATGATGAGAGAGAGAGAGAGAGAGAGAGAGAGAGAGAGGAGAGAGAGAGAGAGAGAGAGGAGAGAGAGAGAGAGAGAGAGGAGAGAGAGAGAGAGAGAGAGAGAGAGCGAGAGAGCAGGGGTGACCACACAGGCGCGTGACACCTTTCGGACAGGTCCCCACCACCCGCAAACAAGGGCAGCCTCTTACCTGTCCACCAGGAGCGACACGCCCGCTCCCCTCACCAGCCAGGTAGCCCCCCCCACCCCACCACCCCACCCCTAATCTCCCCCAATATCTCCCTTCCCTCCCTCCTCCGCCCCCCATTATTTCCCTTCCCCTTCCTCTCCGGGAAGAATTTTTGGAGCGTCTCAAGAAAGGAATAATTTTTCTGCTTCCTTGCGCGTCTCGCCCTCCGCCTTGGCTCGGAGCCCGCTGTCGGATGCGGTCGTGGGGTACTTCATGTCGCGTTGGTCTTCTCTCGCTTTCTCCCTTTCGTTTGTCTCTCCTTCTCCTCCTCCTTCTCCTTCGTCTCCTTCTCCCTCCCTCCCTCTCCTCTCTCTCTCTCTCTCTCTCTCTCTCTCTAACTCTCCTCTCTCTCTATCTATCTATCTAGCTCTCTCTCTCTATCTATCTCTCTCTCCCTCTCTCCCCCCTCCCTCTCCCTGCCCCTTCCCTCTCTCTCTTTCATGCATGCCTCCATCTCTCATTCCCTTTCTTCTCTCCCTTCTTCGTCCACCCTTTTTCAAAAATTCCCCAAGATTGTTAAAGGATGACGTGATCTCGACAAGGGTAAGTGCTACTGTGATGACGGCTTTTTATGCAACATCTTTTATGAGATGACTATGAGGAGCAAAGAAGGTGGGCGGAAGAGGGAGGGAGACGGAGAAGGAGAGGGAGAGTTAGGTGGAGAGAGGAGGGAGTGAGAGAGAGAGAGGTTGAGGAGGGGGAGGGAGGGAGGGAGGGGAGGGAGTGGAGAGGAGAGAGAGAAGAGAGAGAGAGAGGAGAGAGAGAGAGAGAGAGAGAGAGAGAGAGAGAGAGAGAGAGGGAGAGGAGAGAGAGACAGGAGAGGAGAGACAGAGAGAGACAGACAGAGAGAGAGAGAGAGAGAGCCAGAGAGAGAGAAAGAGAAAGAGCGAAACAGACAGACAGACAGAGACAGAGAGAAGGAAAGAAAGAGACAGAAGGAGGGGCCACAACCCGACGGACCGACAGCGAGGGGTCCGGGCGAGCGACGGCGCAGCGCCCCGGCGGAAGGCACGGCGGCGCCCCAGTCCTCGCGAATCCGAGGAAATTGGATGATATGAAAACCAAACAAGGGAATAAGTGGCGAATATTTGCTCAACTAAATTAGCAAATATTAAATATGCAGCGATGAGATTCGGCGCAGGAGTCATTATCGCTGATTATCATGCGCGTTCAGATCACTGTGAATAAATCTCTGGAAGTGCTTCTGGAAATGGAAATAGCGGGAGTCTTGGTTTAGGGAAAATCGCGCACGCACACGCACGCAGACACAGACACCAACACACGCACACCACACACACACACACACACACACACACACACACACACACACACACACACACACACACACACCACACACACACACACACACGCACACCCACACACATAAACAAACACTTAATCCCATTTCAATAATTCATTCACCCACTCAGTCGTTCGCCCATTCATCTGCCCGGCCTCTCTGAAGGACCCGTCAATAGGAGAAATCTAGCGCAATATTCCTTCCAAGACGAATTCCAAAGGGCGATTCATCACCTCTAATAATTGCCCCACCCCCCTACCCCTCCTCCTCCCCCTGCCTTCCTTACCTCCTCCTCCTCCACTCCCTCTCCTTTCGCTTCTCAACCCTTCCTCTTTCTTTTCCTGTCTAGTCTCCTCTTCCTCTTCCTCCCACCTCTCCTCTCCCTTTCCTTCCTCCTCTCCCATCTCCGCTTCCCCCCCTGTTTCCTCTTCCTCCCCCTTCTCTACCTCGTTCCTCCCTCCTCTCTCCCTTTCCTTCTCTCCTCTCCCCCCTCTCCCTTCCTCCCTCCTCTCTCCCTTTCCTCCTCCTCTCTACTCTCCTCTCTCCTTTCCTTCTCTCCCTCCCCCTTCCCCTTCCTCCCTCCTCACCCCTTCCTCCCCTCTCCCTCTCCCTCCCCCTCCCCCTCCCCCGCCCCCCGCCATGGCCGCCGTAAGGCCGACATGTTTCACAGAAGTGTCTCTTAATGAAACCCTCCTCCTCGCCTGATCATAATCTACGACCGCTTATTTAGGCATCAGGGCGCGAGAAGAGGAGCGACGCGGCCCGGGGTAACTACAGTTTCATCATGAGCGAAATTTTCTTGGAGAGCGCCAGGAAAGAAGAAGTGAGAAGAGAGAGAGAGAGTAGAGAGAAGAGAGAGAGAGAGAGAGAGCAGAGAGAAGAGATAGAGAGAGAGAGAGAGAGAGGAAGAAAGACAGAAGAGATGAGTGAGGAGAGAGAAGAGAGAGAACAGAGAGGAAGAGAGAAGAGAGAGAGCAGAGAGAGAGAGAGAGAGAGAGAGAGAGAGAGAGAGAGAGAGAGAGAGAGAGAGAGACAGAGACTTAAGTTTGGATCCATTTGCATACATTATCACGCCTCTGGCACCCGAAGAGGAGCCCCCAGGAGGTTTCATTCACAAAATTAGGTCTACGGGGCGATGGATAAAAGAATGGCGAGATGCGTGAGAGAGAGAAAAAGGGGCACTGCACACGCGGCGGTTCGTTAGGAGGGAATGAGGAGCGGGGAAGAGAAGAGAAGAAAAGAAGACAGGATAAAAAAAAGAGAACGAGATAGCGAGACGATATACGAAGCGGCGCGACGAGGGATAAAAATCCTGTTTATCTCCCCAACCTTGGCCGAGTTACGGGGATGATAACCAGATGCACGCACAGGCCGGCGCCATCGATACCAAAGGCGCTACAACCACCATCACCACCACCATTATCATCTCTCCCCTCTCTCCCTCTCCCTCCCAGATCAAATTATGTCCCCTCACCCTCCCCCCACCCCCCTTCCCGGCATTGTCCCTCCTGCGACATGTACTCACCTCACCTGACATGGATGTGGTTTGTCGCGTCCTTACTCACCCTGCCACCCTTCCTTCGCGTCCTTACTCACCCTGCACCCTCCTGTGTCGCGTCCTTACTCACCCTGCCACCCCTTCTGTGTCGCCGTCCTTACTTCACCTGCAGCGCTGCACACCTTCTGTGTCGCGTCCTTACTCACCTGCCACCCTTCTGTGTCGCGTCCTTACTCACCCTGCACCCTTCTGAGTTCGCGTCCTATACTCACCCGCACCTTACTCACCCTGCACCCTTCTGCGTCGCGTCCTTACTCACCTGCACTTCTGTGTCGCAAGTCCTTACTCCCCTTGCACCCTTCTGTGTGTCCTTACTCACCCTACGCGTCCTTACTCACCTGCGCCCTTCCTGTGTCGCGTCCTTACTCAACCCTGCACCCTCCTGTGTCGCCCTGTCCACGCACGCCACTCTCACCTCAACGCGATTTTTTTGCTTCACATACCTGGGAGAAAAGGAGAGAAAATATTAGATGCAAAGAGTTGTTGTTAGATAAAGAAATAAGGCTCAAATAATTCTGAAGAATGTAATCTAACACCGCTGGCTTATATATGTATGTGTATTTTCATTACAATGTATTTTATGCATCTGATCATTCTTGTGAGGGCTGGGCGGGGGGAGGGGGTAGAAAAATGTGGTAAGGGGGCAGAGATAACAATGATAACAATAACAATGATAATGATAATATTAATAACAATAGTAATAGTAATAAGTATTACTGTTATCATTAATATTATCATAATCCCCATCTGTACTAATACTGTACTGTGCTTCTCTGATTAAAGGCTAATAGTTATGATGAAGATAGTATGGATATATAATAATAATGATAATAATGATAAAAATATTACTATACTGACTACTAAATATAATAATGATAATAATAACAATAAGAACACTTATTGTACTACTCCAACTACAACTACTACTATTAATAATAATAGTAATATAAAAGGTAAAAAGGTACGCCGGAAGTACTTAACACCCATGTACCCCCGCCCCCCCCTAAAAAAAAAAAAAAAAAAAAAAAAAAAAAAATCTCCGTCCTCGTCCCGGCCAGCGTGGACCCCCAGCGCCGCGCGGGGAGAGAGAAAGTCACTTACATATTCATTGAATCGCAAAAGCCCCCCCGAGAGAAGGAGACTCTTGCGCGATCTCGGTCTGCAACACGACGCTTGCAACACGGCGCAGCTCTCCTTCCCTCACCTGGAATCCCGGCCATGCTCAAGATGGCTGCATTTCCTGTCAGCTGTTCGGCTCGGACGCCATCACGCGTGGAGGAAATGCCGGGGTTACCGCGGCCGACCAGCCCTTTTCGGGTCTTCCATTTATTATCCTTTTTTTATCCTTACCTGGTCTCTCAGTTTCTTTCTTTCGTAATTCTTTTTTATCCTTCTTTACTTTCGGTTCATTATTCTCCTCCTCCTTTTTGATTGTGTTGATACAGCTCATCTTTTTCGCGGATTTGCAGGATCATGTGACCCGGTCTTTGTTCTGCTGGCGCTGTTGTCAATATTTTGAATCTTATTTTTTTTTTTACTAGTTTTCTCTTTATAATTATCCTTTGGATGTTCTGCTCCAATTTTGCGCGCCTGTTTTCCGGAATCCGTTTCTCTCTTGTTCTGCCTTCGATATCTTGCTCTCTCTTTCTTTCTTTCTCTCTGTCTCTGTCTTCTCTCTCTCGCTTCCTTCCTATCTCTCTCTCTCTCTCCTCTGTCTCTGTCTCTGTCTCTATCTCTCTCGTGATCTCTGTCTCTCAATGTCTGTCTCTGTCTCTGTCTTCTTCCTCTCTCGCTATCCGTAATTTCTCTTCTCTGTCTCCTGGTCTTCAATGTCTCTTCTCTCTCAATCTCTGTGTCTCATCTCTCCTCTCTCTCTCTCTCTCTCTCTCTCTCCTCTCCTCTCTCTCTCTCTCTTCTCTCTCTCGACGGGCACCATCCAATTGGCTTGAGTCCACGTTCAATGGGAACAGGAACCGGTTATTTCCTTTTTTCGGCTTGAACATGTTTATTCATGTTTTTTACTCCATAAGGGTTAATTCATGATTTATTCTTCCTCCGTTCGCGGAAGTGAGGCTACTATTGTGGTCTGTATTTTCTCCCCTTTCTCGCGCGTCTGTTTTCGCAACACACACACATTACACAAATACCTCATATACACATAAACACACAGACAACACACAGACACACAGACACACACACACACACACACACAACACACAACATGCAAACATCTACATCTCTCTCCTCTCTCTCTCTCTACTCTCTCTCTCTCTCTCTCTCTCTCTCTCTTCTCTATATATATATATATATATATATATATATATAATATATATATATATATATATATATATACATATACATATATATGGCACACGGGGTCGCCTCCAC
>NW_020870723.1:563683-566183 GCF_003789085.1 Penaeus vannamei
GGAAGAAGAAGAGAAAGAAGAAGAAGAAGAAGAAGAAGAAGAAGAAAGAAGAAGAAGAAGAAGAGAAGAAGAAGAAGAAGAAGAGAAAGAAGAAAGACGAAGGTAAAAAAAGAATCAAAGACACGGAAAAAAAAAAGGAAGATACGAACAGATATGTAAAGGAAAAAGAAGTGAAAAAAGACATCCGAAAAAAACAAAACAAAACGAGAAACATACGAAGAAGAAGAAAGAGAAATAGAATAAAAAGGAAAATGGAAACACCAAATCTGGATTTCCAACTTTTAAACAAATGATTTCCTGACCTGTTATCAAAAGCAATTCACTTATTCTCCTTTTAATTACATTCTCTTGATATTAGCTCATGAAATTATATATTCAGGAAATATTCTATAACGATATGGTGAGCTAACGCCGTTTTAATATACACCAAAATGTTTAAAATGACAGAGGAAAATGGGGTTTAATATGACACGATGCTTTTGTCAACACTGGGAGCTATATTCACTCTTCGCAAATGATTTTTATCGTCGGGATCATGTGACAGCGGAACAGACCGACTATCGCACAGACACACTAGCACAATGTATGTATACATATATACATGTATGTATTTTGTTGTTTCTGGTAATGTAGATGCGTTTATTTGTCGGTCTATAATTACATACATGCATACACGACACACGCACGCACGCACACACACCACAACACACGCACTCACAACACCACTCCACTCTCACACTCAACTCACATCTACACACACACACACCACACTCACACCACACCACACACACGCACACGCACACACACGCCACACACACACGCACACAACCGCACACACGCACACACACAACACGCACAACCCCACGCACACACACGCACACACACACACACCATACACTCATTATACGTGTGCGCGCGCGGGTACGTACACCACACTAAACACCACAAAAACGAACTCGGCCCAAATTCACCTCCGGCCCAGAAACGTCCAGCTGGAAATGTCTTAATAATCATTAAAAAAAAAAAAAAAAAAAAAAAAAAAAAAAAAAAAAAAAAAAAAAAAAAAAAAAAAAAACGGAAAAAAAAAACACGAACGAGCTTCTTCTTATTCCTCGACAAGAAAAGAAAAAAAAAATGAAGAAAAAGAGAAAAAAAAGAACGAGGCTTCTTCTCTTCCTCGACAAGAAAAGAAAAAGAAAAAAGAGAAAAGAGAGAAAAAAGAGACTTGAGATTACGTTGTTTATGACAGAAACGTACTGTTAAGGCGGTTGAAAAGGAGGGTGGGTGGGTATAGGTGGGGAATGGGGGTGGTGTGTGGGGGGGAGGAGAAATGGGAAGTTCCGGCCTTTTTAAAGGGCGATGTTCTGCCGGTATGTTGACGCCTCGAGAAGGGGAAATGGGTAAAGAAGGGAGGAGGGGAGCGGGGGAGGGGGGAGTGAGGTGGAGGAGGGAAGAGAAGAGGAGGAAGAANGTGGAGGAGAGGGGGAAGGAAGGAAAAGACGGAAGAAGAGAGAAAGAGGAGAGGAAGCAGAAGGGGGCAAAGAAGAGAGAGAGGAGAAGATAGGAGGGAGGGGTCGATGAGAGAGAGAGAAGGAGGAGCGTGAAGAGAGAGGAGAGAAACAGAAACAGAGAAAGAGAGAGCATTAAAGCCCGAAAGCCCTGCCGTCGCCTCCCGCTTCCGCCGCAGGTGAGAAGCCCCGCCAGCGGCCCAAGAGAAGGGCGTGTCTGAGCGAGCGCTGCAACAGGAACGGGAGAGAGTGCAGGGCGGGACCGAGCTCAAGAAGGGATTGGGCCGAGATCAAAGTGAGAACCGAAGGACCGAGGGCGCTCCCGCAGCAGAGCCTTCCCCGGACGCCGCCGCACGCCCTTCGTCGCCTCCTGCACCCGCGAGGTAGCGTGATCGACCGACAGAGAGACGAAGGGCGTTGACGCACACACCTGTTTCTCGGCTGAACTGGAGTCGACACAGAATGGGCGGGCTCACAGTTCCCAATCATAAACAAATGCAGAAATCGACCTGCCAAGTAAGAGCAACGTCAGGGATGATGTAAAACAAAGGAGAAGGGAATATTTTTCACAAACTCGAAAACCTGACAGACAGATCAACGCCGAGACTCCTGCCCTTTCACAGCGAAGAATACACATCCACAGCGCCAGGTCTTGCGGGGCGGCGACCGACACTGATAACGGATTCCAACACAACAGCTAGATATCTACTGAATATGATAAGGGACTGGCGCTCGGGAGAGTCTCTGACGTCGCTTAAATGCCTACGTCGGAATCGCCGCAGAAACGCGAAGGGCGAACGAGACGCGAATAGCAGATGCAGCAGCAGGTAGCGGGGCATCGCGCTACGGCGGCGGGTGAGGTTGAGGTGCTATCTACCGTGTATAAAGGAGACGACCAGTGACGACCCTCCATGCCCACCGCCGCCCCTCCACCAGGAGCGGCGCCCGGCGGATGAAACATTCACGACTCACCGAGCACGGGCGGGCGTAGA
>NW_020870723.1:573683-583683 GCF_003789085.1 Penaeus vannamei
ACTTTCGCTTCCGGGAAATGGGCACAATTTGCGTGTGAATGCCACCGTGGACCCTCATATTTACGAGCGCCGAGAGGACCAAGCTGCTGCTCTGACACATTCTCATGGATAACGATTGCATGTTTAAAGGTCACCACGTTACGTAACTACAGCAGCACGACGTCACGGCTTGGTACAAATAATAATAAAAAGCAGCACTCGTTACCCTTATACTCATCCTTTCCTTATCTTTTTCCTTTGTTGGAAAGCAACCTCCAGCCAAAACAACTAAGGAGAAAGCAGACGCGCACATACCAAACACAAGCACACATAGTGTGCATAAATACATATCCTTACACCCACCCACCCTGGCAAATCCCTCTCATCTGCATAGCCCCCCTCAGAACACTGCGTGAAAGTTAGCAAATATATCCTCGCAAAGGCCTGCCTGTATATCCCAGTACTCAAAAGTTTTTAATGTACCGACCCGAGGCTTTCACAAAGTCGGCGTCCGGCATCCGTCTCCAGACCTGCTGTCGACTCCCCCCAATTCTATGTTTTCTTTTTCTATGTATTAACTTTCTACGACTTATCTTTATCTGCCTTATCATCATTACTCGTGATAGAAAATCGACTATCTATTCGTTGATCGATCTATCAGAGTATCGTGTGTGTGAGTTTGTGTGTCTGTGCGCGCGCTTTCTTCGCCGGGTCACCTGAGATATGTTTATCTTGACGTATTATATCTTGAGTTTTAAGATACACGAGATTAGATAGCGGGTAAACAGAAAATAAGACTTGGTTGGAAAAAACTTTTGACTTTCCGCTTGCGTTTGACAGCTAAAAAGATAGTCAGGAGAGAGGAAGAGAGGGTGAGGGGGAGAGAGGGTGAGGGAGAGAGGGAGTGGAAGTGGGAGGTAGAGAGAGAGAGAGAGACAGACAGACAGACAGAAAGGGACACACACATACAAAGAAAACATAAACATACAAAGACACCAGAGGACCAGACAGACAGACTGCAAAAAGCCAATAGCTAATGAGCAAAAAAAAAAAAAAGAAAAAAAGTCAAGCCCTAAAACTAAAAGCTTAGGCATACAGCCACTAAGCAGAACCCCCGCCGTTGCTCTTGCGGTTCGGGCTGGTCCCTCCGCTGTGATAATAATGATCGAACAGTTACATGATAGAGGCGGCCGTCCCCCAACTCTTGATGAATGTGTGGCGGTGGAGGCGGAGGGGGAAGAAAATTGGAATAAAAACGCTAGAAAACGAATAAAGAGGAGAAAGGGGGAAGGGAAAGGGAAAAGATGGATGGGTAGAAATGGGATGGGAAAGAAGAACGGGGAATACAAACTGGAAAAAAGAAGGGAGGAGGTAATGCGAGAAAGAAGAAAGGAAAAGGGGAGGGGAGGGAGAATGAGGAAGAGGGAAGGGGAGAGGAGGAAGAATGAGGAAGAGGGAAGGGGAATAAGAGAAAATGAAGAGGTGAGGGAGGAAGAAAAGACCGGCAAGGGGAAGGGGTGGGGAGGGGGGAAAGGGGGAGACAGCGAGAGCGAAGAATGATCTTGTTAAAACGAAATGGAAGTGGAGGGGGGGTGAGCGCAGGTGACACGACAGGTGGTTGCAGGTGGTCGCAGGTGGTCGCCAGTGACAGCCAAAATTGTGGCGGCGTCCCAAGTTGTGGTAGGCGTTAGTGGGTATTAGCTGCTGCAAAGATCTATAAAGATAAAGTTAAGCTTGGACAGGCTGCATTTGTTAATTGGCTCGAGAGTCTTGCTTGTCGTTTGTTTGAAATAACGCTAGCGACATTAGGTTCAAGGGGGCTTAGGTCAGCTTGACTTAGTTATAAATGAACTTAAGCTAGGATGGCTTTGTCAGTCTAAGTTGGGTTTACTTCGTAAGTATTCCGTAAAGCTGTTGATAAAGTGGGTGTGGCAGTGGAGCAAGTCGGGGGAAGGGGAGAGGGTAGGGGGGCGGGGGAGAGGGCTGGGAGGGAGGGCTGGCGGAGGAGGGAGAGAGGGAAAGAGAGAAGGGAGGTATTGTATGGGCGGAGACGGGGAAGCGGAGAGGTAGGTAGGAAGGAAGGAAGGAAGGAAAGGAGGGATAGAGAGGAAGGGAGGGGCAGAGGAAGAAAGAGAGGGATAGAGGGAGGAAGCGATGGACATAGGAAGAGACAGACGAGGGACGGGAGGAAAGACAGAATAGGTGCGGGATGGACTAGGAGGGAGAAAGAGGGGGAAGTCTGAGGGAGAGGTAGAGAGGTTGAGAGGGAGGAAGGAGAGGAGGGAGGACGGAAGGGAGTCGGGGTGATGTGACGGCCGCACTACACAGAGCCAATCAGCTCAGCAGTCGCTGCCCCAACGCTTCTGACGTCACCATCTTGAATTACGGCCTGCACCGACTGTCCCGCTCTCTAACCCGGCCTCACTGATCTCACAATCTCTAAACCGAGCCTTCATCTGAGACGCAACAATACGCTCATCTTACTTCTCTGGCCTCAGATGTTATACCCTATTTTCTAACTCTGCCTCACTGAGTTACCCACTCTAACTTCCGGCTCACTGACGTCATCATTCTCTCTTCACCGGCTCAACCCGTACGTCACCATCTCTTAACGTCCGGCCTTCATCGTGCGTTCACCCATCTCTCACCCTTGGCTCGCGACGTCAACATGCAATCTCTAATCGGCCTCACCGACGGTCTGTCTCTTACTCTCTGCTCTAATCCGCAGCCTTCACTGACGTCACCTACGTCGCTCTACTCCGTGCTCCACTGCACGTCACCCATCTCTAATTCCGGCCTCACTGATCGTCATCGCATGTCTCTCATCTCGGCCTCACTGACGTCACCCATTCATCTCTAACCGGCCCAACCTTGAGTCAACCATCTCTAAACCCGGCTCGTTCACGACGTCACCCATTCTTCTAACCGGCACTTCAACTGACGTCACCCCATCTCCTCTACCAGTCTCGACTGACGTTCACCCATTTCTCTAAACCGCTTCACTGACGTACCTTACACTTAACCGCCCTCATGACGTCACCAATCTCTAATCCGCGGCCCACTGACTCACCTTCATCTCTAATTCCGGCCTCACTGACGGTCACCGCATCTTCTCAGCGTCCTTTGTGCACGCCTCATTGACGCCGGCACCCATCTTACGCTTCACTGAGTCACCACATCCTAACCAGGCCATTCAACTGTACGTCACCTTCTTCATCTCTCTATCCCGCTTCATCTCGTACGTCATCCGGTTTTTTCATTCTCTCACGCGGTCTGCCTTTTTTACATGACGTCAACTCTAAACACTCTCTAATTCCGGCCTTACATTGAGTCACCTCATTCTTCTCACCATCGGCTCACTGACGTCTACCCTCTCTACCCGGCCTCTACTGACTGTCACCTCATTGCTCTACACTTTGGCCTCAACTGACGTCACCCCATCCTCTCACACGCTCACTGACGTCACGCCTCCTCATCTCTAACCGCCCCTCAGGTGACCGTACACATCTCTATTCCGGCCTCATCTGCAGTCACCTCTATTCTCTATACCCTGGCTCACCTGATCTACTCCCTTTTCTCACCCGGACCTCATTCTGACGTTCACCATCTTCATCCCGGCATCACGACGTCACCTCTCTAACCCGGCCTCACCTGACAGTCACCCATCTTCACCTGGCTTAGTGCTCGTACGCTCACTCATCTCTCTAATTCCTCGTCTCCTCAAACTGACGTCACTCATCCCTCACCCGACTCACTGAGACGTCACGCATTCTTTCTCACTCTCAACCTGGCCCACTGATCGCAACTAATCTCATCACCGCGCTCCGTCCGAGATCACCCATCATCACTCAACTGACGTTCACGCCATCTCTATACCGTGCCTCAGCTGACGTCACCCGACTTAACGCCGGCCTCATGACAGCACCTCATTCGGTCTCTGAGGCCCGGCTCCTGACGTATCCATCATCACTTCTAACCGGCCTCACGACGTACCATGCTCTCAACCCGCGCTCAGCTGACGTCAACCAAACCTAAAACCGGCCTCACGGACGTCACCCTCTTTTATCTCTAACCACTGTCATCAACTGACGTCTAACTCTATTCTCTAACGCTCGGCTCACTGACGTCAACTCATCTCCCATAACTCGGCTGTTCAACCGACGTCACCCATCTCTCTCACCCGGCCTCACGACGTCACCCATCTCTAACCCGCCTCACTGACGTTCACCCACTCTAACCCGGCCTCACTGACGTCACCCATCTCTAACCCGGCCCCACTGGCATGTCATGGAGTCTCACTCAGTGTAATTATGACATCCTTCGCCGTGACGCAACGCCTCGACCGCACGTTCAAAAAAGCGGCTTCCATATAGTGCTTTCCATCGGGGCCAATAAAGCGGTGCACGATCACCGCCGTCTCTCGCCCTCACGCCCTTATCATCCTGCCGCGTGAAGTGAACAACACTCTTGTCTGATTGGTGTGATAATGATAAGATTAATGATAATAATAATGTTGAGTAATAATGATGATTGATATAATGATGATTGATGATGAGGAGGAGGACGGTGATGATGATGACGATGATGATGATGATGATGATGATGATGACGATGGTGATGATGATAATGATGGTGATGAAAATTATAATGAAAAGAAAGAGGAAGATGATGATGAAGAGGAGGAAGTTAATGAGGAAGAGGAAGAGGAAGAGGAAGATGATGATGCCGATCACTATAACGGTAGCAAAGACGGTGATAATAATAATAACAACGAAAAACAACAGCCACCCACCCAACCACCCCGCCAGCAGCCCCATGTAGCGAGCCTATTCCAGCGAGAATCATGGCTGGGCGTCGCGCAAACCTCGGCGGAGACCCACGACGCCCCTGATCCGCCGCGTTCGCCCCGCGCCCGAATCTCCGGCTCGCGGGTCACGCCGGCGGCAGGCACGAGGCAGGAATGCAAATGGGAGGAACACCAAGCACAGGCGGCGGCGGGCGAGGCCTGTGTCAAGAGAGAGGTCGTCGGTGCAGACCCAACACTTGCGTCAACACTTGCTTACCTCACATTTCTTTCCCCTTGCACTCTCAACCCTCCCAGCTACCCCTCCCCCCTCCCGCACTTGCCCAACGCAGCTTCTCTGGTCTTGATTTCTTTCTATTTGTTTTTTTCTCATCTTTGCCCTTTGTCCATACCGTTACCATCACCTTTTTCCCTCACCTTCTTACTCTCCCTTCCTCTCCCCTTCTCCGTATACGCCCTCGCCCCTCCCCCATTCCCAACTTTATCCCCCTCCCTCCCTTTCCTCCCCCTTCCTCCATCCTTCTCCCTCTTCCCACACATCTCATCTGCACAATGTCAGCACCGGGCGAGCCATCCCGCCACAACATGGGTCCTGCGCCTGGCCAAGAGAGCGGCCGGGAGAAGCCGTGTTCGCGACGGAGGGATGGACAGATCACATGCGTCCAACTCGGTCGCGGCCTCGCGCGCCGCTGGCACCCCTCGCCCTCGCCCTCGCCCTCGCCTCGCCTGGCTGCGACCTCGCTGCGACGCCTGTTATTAATTCATCAAATATTATTAGTAATCCGATATGCCTTCAACGCAAACTCCTGGGTAATCTAAAACTGGTGTCACACTACACCTACGCGGTTTTGAGCCTCTCTCTGTCTGCCTCGGGATGCATGCTCCGAGGCAAAAAAGAGCGCGGTGTACTCTAAGTGAACCCTCCTGATATTATTCTAAGATTACCCTTTAACAAGCAAAATGCAGTTTTTCCTACAATGCGTAATATTTTCATTTTTCGCAGTACTGTTAATAAGCTGACATTTAACCTTTTGAGCTCAGCATATAGCATTTACCATTCTTGTGTGAACTGTCAAGTTTCTGGCACAATTACACCGAGCCTTTGTATATTGCATGATCCAATAATGGCACGCGATGCAATGACGTCCAAGGACAGTTTTGCCACGCTTCCCGCACCACCAAAAGCGGGGCTCTGCCGGTCCCTCAACGCCCGGACAATATTCCAAAACAAATAAATTCCGTCTTAAACAAAGGTGCCGCAAGAGCCGAGGCCATCTGAGGAAAAGGAGAATCACGAGCAAGGCCAGTATCAGCAGCAGTGATAAGACGGTAATAAAGATAAAACGACGAAATGATAAGTGACAAGCCTTCCTTCTACGGCGACGAGCGTCCATTACAGGCCGCCCTCGACTTCGCCCATATATCGCGAATCGCCGCCCGTGAGCCATTCAGTTCCCTCGCAAGGAAATCGCCGCGCCCAGGCTGCCCTTCGCGCCCACAAACATTCGCGCATCGACCGTGGAGGAATTCACGACGACGAAAGCGGGGTGTTCGCGCACGGGGGGAGAAGATGGAAAGCGAAAAAGGGGCTGATAAGGATAATAAGCTGGCCGGATGTGGGGGCGACGACACTCGTCCTGACGACCTCCTCCTCATTCGAGACTCGCAGCGAACAGCCCAACTCGGATCTTAAATCAAACGACATAATCCCAGAGTGATGGCTGCAAGGCGACCTCTTATCTCACGCCGCCCTCGTTAGTGTGAAGCACAAGTCACATTCCCTTCTTCAAGCAATAAATAGAACCCGCTCGCTCTCAGAGCTCATGCCTCGGCAAGGCAGCCCAAGGTCTGGGGCTGCCTTGACCCGGAGAGGTCGTGGCCGCGGTGCGCCTGCCTCACGACCCGACGACGACGTCACGGCCGACCGGCGCTCCGAGAAAAAAGGGAAAGGCGTACCGGCGGTAAATGTGCGACAGGCCAATCACGCGGGAGACAGCCGCGCCCGCCTTGGCTACTTGCAAGAAACAAACTGCTGAGAGCTCGTGACGTCACCGTGCTGTGTCTGCCTCCGCCGCGTGTCAATCTCACACTCACAGCGCCACAAGGCCCGCATGCCAACCGAAAATGCTCACAACACGTTCTTACACTGCCTGAATATTTAAAGCGTTTTGAACGCTCGGAAAACTTTCTTTCCAACTAACTTTATCAAGTGGCGGTGCGATTCCCGCACTGAAATCTTCCAGCTACAAAAGAGTTAGTAGACTTTGAGCTACTTCTCCCTCATCACCAACTCCTCTCCCCCTAATTCTCGCCTTGCTTCTTTTCTCTCTCGTGGCTCGGGATCCTGGCACGTTCCCTCCCGAGGAAGGCGCGCCGCGTGGCTCGAAACAAAAATCAGCAAATAAAACTCACGTCCAGGAGGCTATGATAATAACCTTTTTTCGCTCCCTCTCTTTTCGCCCTGAGCCGATTTAGGGCGAAGTTAGAGAGAACAAGCTCGGCTGAGCAACTTTGCGGGGAAGGGTAGCCGTGCTTAAACCGGGTTAATTTCCCCTTCTTATTTCCCCTGGACGTTCGCAATCTAATCTATCGATCGCAAAACATTTTATTTCACCAGACACGCTCACGCAAGGAGGCACCGGAAATGAATGCATCTGATAATCACCGCCAAGCTCACACTCACCTGATTCACGTCCGATAGACAACCAATCTAAGCTTTTCTAGAAAAAAGAAAAAAGGAGAGAGGCCTTTGGTGATGCTAATGGGACACTTGCGCGGCCGGACTAAAGAGCAAGCAGGGGCGCAGCACGCAAGCACGCCGTTGCAGTCGAATACAACGGTCCTTGTAAAGGTGATAACACTAGAGGCCGATAGATAGTAGCAGTATTATTGGTCAGTAGCAATAACATTGTAAATCCAATGCTAGAAGAACAAAAAAGATGGAAGAAAATGCAGAAACGACAAAATAACAGCCAAATTAGCAACTTGACTAAAAGGAAAGAGGATGTAAACAGTAACTTGGACTAGAAAGTTTGGTAATAACTTGCACTCGAGTTTATCAACTTGTCTCGGGAATAAGGATAGGCCAGCATTGCAAAAGGACTATGGAACGAGTGCCGGCCACCGATCGACAAAGAGGAAAGACGAGAAAAGGATATGCAGAAGCGAAGGATAATCAAACGCAGAGAAAGCACCTGGTGCAACGGGGAAGCATAAAGGGAGGATAAAAGGCAAGATATAACACCGACAGACGAGCCCGACGCACAAAAGCGACGGCGATTGGCCAGGAGTGCAAGCAACTGGTGCCACACCTCTACCTAACGACGGCTCTGGTATCCATGACGGCCCCTCACCTGCCTGTTGCTAGGCACTCCCTCCCACAGGCTGCCCGATTACGCTCTCCCCCTCCCCCAGCATGGCCTGCACCCTTCGCCCTGCACTATTCACTAACTCGATCTATCCACCGTCCTCTTCGCTGCATTCAACACCGGCATAAGAAAGAAGGACAAAGCGGAAAACGCACTATGCAGGTTTATCGTCTCCGCCATCACCATTATCATTATCATAATTATTTATTATCATCAGCATTATTAATAGCATTTACATTTACCAACATTTATTACTTCATTTTAAGGATTCCCTTTTCCCACTGCTCAATCCTTCTTCCACAAAGGCCTGGCGAACGAGCTAGACACAGAAAAGTGTAATCCTTAATACACTTTACAGCAAGTCCCCTAAACAATCTTTACCGGTCCCTCACGGAATACCACTTTCCATTTTTTTCTGTCCCTAAACACCATTTCCCCCTCCCTTTATCCTCCCCACTCCCCTTGTTCCTCCTGCTCTCCTACGACTCCCGCCCCTCCTCCTGGTCTTAGCCTTGGTCCTAGACCCGGTCCTCGTCCTCTTCCTGCTGCTCCCCCCCCCTTTAAACTCCACAATCCTCGCTTAATTAATCTTCCCCAACTCCCTGGCCTCTCCGGCGTCCTCCTCCACTCCAGCAAGACCGCGTTGCTCCCTCTGATCGCAGTCCCCGGGGCCAAACGCGCCACAACGATCTCTCCCTCGAGCCCTCGCCGGGTAGGCGCGGTTCTCGGCTCTCAGAAGGCCAACTCGCTCTCTCATGTATACACTTACAGCCACACTTTAACTTACAGTTACACTAGCACGCAGACACGCAGACACACAAACACACACACACACACACACACACACACACACACACACACACACACACACACACACACACACACACACACACTCACACTCACTCACTCACTCACTCACTCACTCACTCACACACACACACACACACACACACACACACACACACACACACACACACACACACACACACACACACACACACGCTCACACGCTCACACGCTCACACGCTCACACGCTCACACGCTCACACGCTCACACACTCACACACTCATACTCGCACTCCCTCACACTCACACACTCCTCTTCCCCTCTCTGTCTTCGTTCTTCTGGGAGTCCCTTTTCTCTCCTTCCCTCTCTCTTCCCCCCCCCTCTCTCTCTCTCTCCCACTCACTCACTCTTTTTCATTCTCTATTTCTTGCACGCCTTTGATGCTTACCTGAGCTAACGCGCCTTCTTCACTCCACGCGTTTTGTACAGCCCGACTCACCTGTGAAAAGGAGAGAGAAATATAAATACATCAGACTTTCTTTTTCTATATGAAAAAGGCTTTAACAAAACAGATAGCAAACACGTTGCAAGACTTGCACTATACCTTCACTGCAGGTCAGCAGAGGGTCAAAAAGCCTTGGTAGGAGGGTGAGAGAGGGGAAAGAAGCGAGCGTAAGAGAGGGAGAGAGGGAGGGAGGGAGGGAGGAAGGTTGAAAGAGAGAGGGAGGGTGAAAGAGGGGAAAGGTGCGTGGGTAAGAGAGGGAGGGAGGGAAGAAGGGAAGGAGCAAGGGAGGGAGGGTGAAAGAGGGAGAGAGGGAAAGAGGGAGGGACGGGTGAGTGAGGACAGGAAAATGAAAAGGAGGGAAAGAATGTCAGAGAAAAGAAGGGCGGAGGTTAGGAAGAGGACGGGAGAGAGGCAGACGACAAGAGATTAGAAAATCTGGGAAGAACACGGACATGGGGGACGCAGAGAAAACAAGGGGAGTGATTTGGCGACCTCGGCTCTGACAAGTCACTCCAAAGAGGGGACGAACAGAGACGAAGGGCGATGGGAAATGGGCC
>NW_020870723.1:588683-606183 GCF_003789085.1 Penaeus vannamei
TAAGAGAGGGAAAAGGGAAAGATGATGCGGGGAATTAAGGGAAAAGGGAGATGAAGGACAGAGGACTAGAAGACAGAGTAAAGAAAGGAAAAGATTGAGACGTAGGATTCCGATAAGGCAAAGGCAAAGAGGAAGAGAAGGGAAAGAAAAAGAATGAGATCAATGAAAAAAAACACGACGTAGACGAGAAACAGGGAGAAGAAAAAGAATCATGAGCCAAAGTACAGGAGAAGGTAGATGCACATGAAGAATAATTAAAAGAGAAAAAAAGGAAGAGGAATAGAAGCGAAAAAATCAGAAATAATAAGACAATGAGAGGGACGACGAAGACGAAGAGGAGGAGGAGGAGGAGGAGGTTGTAACAAATTAATTACAATCCCGCGGGCCAACACGGAGCCCGTCCTGGGACTATTTATAGCCTCTCCCTGCTTCGCCGACGACGAGTCCAGCTTTAAAATACGCAAAGAAATCTCGAGAAGCGCGTGTGTCATCTCTGGAAGGAGGCTTGGCTTCGGGGGGGGGGGAGGAGGGGGGGGGGGTACCGGGCGCCTTGGGGGAGAGAAGCTAGTCAAAACGAAAAGAAAAAAAGAAAGAAATTCAGAAAAAAAGGCAGTCGCAGGATAATAATGACGAAAAGGGAGAGAAAAGAAAAGTCGAGAGGAGCAGGACGAAGGACACGTCATCCACGGACCGAAAGCACGTCGCCCTTGGCCACTGGAGGTAGATTGAGGTCGGTCTACATCAGCGGAGTGGGTCTTCCCCCAACCGAAAGTCCTACATCAGCTAAATGACCCCTCATAGAAAAAATAAAGACTACATCAGCTAAACCAGTCCCCCAAAAAATGAACATAAGAAAATGATGGCCTAATTCAGTGAAATCCCTATTTTAAAATAAATATCTAATAATCCCCCCAAAAATTAACATAAAAAAATGAAGGCCTAATTCAGAGAAATCCCTATTTTATATTAAATATCTAATAATCCCCCCAAAATGAACATAAGAAAACGAAGGCCTAATTCAGTGAAATCCCTATTCATTTAATATCAAATAATAACCGACAGAGAAGAGCAAAACAACGAATATTTTCCTCCAAAACTCCGGCCAGGAAAATTAGGCACAGGAGTCACTGGGCCATTCGCCTCCAAACTGCTAAAGAGACTCGGAAATAAAAGGGAAAAGGTGGGAATAATGCCCGAGGGTTGGATAACTTTTCCCATATCCGTCCAATCATTCTACGGACGCCCATCAATGCTCCGATGATCCCAATTCTGATCGAAATTAAATCACGATACAACCATTCTCCCCCCCCAAAAAAAAAAAAAACAGCTTAAAAAAACACAAAAATAAATGAAAACAAGGAACAAATGTTAGATCCATCCATGCCCGAATCAACAATGACATAATTTCCCTCTTTATCGCCTAACAAGATTCACACGGTAAGGAACTGGCACGATAAAAAAAAAATCACTTTTCCTTTCCCGCGGATTTTCTCCTTATCTTTACGACCCGAATTCCCATTTCCGTCGGCGATTTTTTTTCAATCGTGTCTTCGGGCGGTGACACTGTCGGGTCGTTTCGCTTCTTATCCGACGGCGAAAGAGGGCGGATCCGTCTATTCCGTCCCTCTTTTACGGCGCTCATTTAGTCGCCTGTGAAACCTATCGCCGTCAATCATCCCCCTCTGTCCTACCCACCTCCCCCTCCCCCACCTAAAAATAATAAAAATAATCTAAAGAAAAAGAAAAAAAAAACGGGAGACGATTTGAGGGGATGACTTCTAAATTGGACTTTTCGGCCCTTTGTGCAGGAACGTGATTCGGGGAAGGTGACAGTGAAAAAAAAATTCTTTGGAAACGTTTCCGAATCTTTTTCACTACGTCAGAGCAAGCAAACGTTTTCTTTGGATATTTCTACGTCAGCGTCAATAAATGGTTGATCTACCGTTCTACGTCAAAGCAAATAGACTTTTGATGCCCTTCCAGCTGACATATCCCTAACCCTATCCCTCAAGGAAAAAGATCCCCAAAACGTGTGTATAAACTAACATACTGGTAGCTCCTCTGTGGCACTTGAACTCATTGACTATCTATATACATTTGCTGTCCTGTGCCTTATGCCGCCGCCATAGACTAGCGGATCCGTGCTATGCAGAGGTCGTGCATTCGAATCCCAAAGCTGAACCACGGAGAGAATCCTTCCAAACCGGGGACGCCAATGCCAAAGCCACAGGACTCGCCTTGGCCCCGAAATGGAGAGCCACAGGCGTGAAACAGGATCCTCTATCTTACCACGAATCCACTCCTGTTATTCACCTCCTTCCCGTTTTCCCTCTCCCTAGCCTCTCCAATTCCTCCAACCACCTACCAACACGAGCATAGGCCTACTGATAACCAACTCCCAATCAGCCCCTTAGGCCCTGCGTTTCCAAAAAATTATTCCCTCTTCCTGACCAAGCAAGAGTTGCTTTCCCTGCCGACAGCTCCCCGAAGAACCCGACTCTCCTGACAACGATAAGAAGCCCGAGTCAGCTCAAGCCCCACGCAGCCAGCCGGTTCATATCAACACGGATCATATCATCTAATTTGTTTTATGTCCAACTGATCGCCCCATTCGCGACGAATCAACACGACGAATGAGACGACCCATCATAATTTGCATTTTTTCATGTTTTTTTAATGGCCATATTATCTACATAGTTTGATTGGTAATCATTTGTCTTATTGTTATCGCTAATTTATACATCTATCACTTTCTTTACAAGATATTTAATTATATTTTTCTAACGCAATTAAATATGATTTTTCTTTAAAGAGTTTTATGACTTAAATGCTGGCTCGAGAGGTGGAGTAACGAAACAACACATTCACTAACAAAAACAAAAGCGATATTAGAAAAAAATAATCGTGCAAAATGTATTTGGATCAAATCATCTCGCATCTCAAAGAACCATTTCATATTTTTTTTCTTTTTACCAAAACGAACGGAATAGAAAAAATAAGTAGAGAAAGAAACACGTATAAAGAGAGAAGACAAGGGTTTAAAACAGCCTTTAAAATAACTAAACAAAAAAAAATCTCCAAAGACGAAACTAAGGACACAGCGACAAATCCACAGGGCCTCCTCCGCCCCCATCACAGCCCTGACAGGTGAGAGATGCCATAATAAGGTGCCTCGTTAAGGTCAACCTGGGGAGATTGAGTGCCACGTCCCCTCCTTCACACCCTCCCCCTGGCACTCCCCCGCCCCTCACCGAGATACGGTTGTGTGTGGGTGCCACAGGGCGACAAGGTGTTACCCTCACCCCACCCCCCTCCCTGGCCGTCACCCACATGTCATCTTTCATCACGACCGACACTGGTTCCTCTCACCCGTTACAACTGGCTCTGTGTGTGTGTGTGTGTGTGTGTGTGTGTGTGTGTGTGTGTGTGTGTGTGTGTGTGTGTGTGTGTGTGTGTGTGTGTGTGTGTGTGTGTGTGTGTGTGTGTGTGTGTGTGTGTGTGTGTGTGCGTGTGTGCGCGCGCGCGCGTGAGTGTACGCGTGCGAACCAAGAATGACTGTTGAAGCAAGTGAAAGAATGATGAAGTACCTGAATGTCTGGTAAGTCCATGTGCGCGCATGAAACGGGGAAAGGTGAAGGATTCCCATGACCTTTTGTTCCATTAAGAGTCGTAGTGTTAATGCAACACTCGCGTGTCGGCGGCGCCCAAACGAGACGAGGGACGTAGGCCTGAGTGCACGTATATTTCACACCTGCCTCAGAAAGGTGATAGGCCAACATGCGCCGCGGACGGAAGGTCACTGAGCGACGCCGTCCGTCTTTCTGCCATTAACCAGCATCGCCATCAACATTTTGAGTTGTTAAAGATTGCAGCCTCTATTGGCATAACCTTTCATAAGAAAACAATCTACCAGCATAGAAGAAATATTATTAAAAACCATTCAAGTTATTAACAATGCCTATACAAGCGACCGCCACCGCCCTCATCGCCATCATGGCCCGCGCCCTCTCCTGGTCCGCCTGACACGCGGGCGTGCGAAATCCTCCGCGGGATCCATCCTTCTGCGGAAGTAATCGCGGATCACACGCACGTCGGGGTTGATCGGCGCGCGGGATCCCCGGGATACACGCTCGGTCTGCGCGGCCTCCTTCCGGCACACGCTGCAGCCCGCGGATTAGGGGAGCCACGATGTACGTCTTTCCTCCTTTATGGAATTCCCATCGCGATCTTTAATTTACCCTTGCCTACTCTCCTTATACGTGAACCGGGTTCCTAGGCTCCCTTCGTCATCAGCTATCGTCTGCAGCCCCTTTCCCTATCCCCCCTTATCTTTTTTCTTTGTCCTGCTCCTCCTCCACCTTCCCCCTTCTCTCTTCCATTTTCCCTACCCCCTCCCCTTTCGTTTCCCTTATTATTCCTTTTCCACCCTTAGCTCATCACTCTTTCCTGTTCCCTCCCCCTTCCTTCTCCCTTCCCATACCTCTTCCCTCTCCCCTCCAACTTCCTCACTTTCCCTCTTCCGACCTCTCCCTCCCTCCTTCCTCTTCCCTCCTCCCCCCTCCTCCGCAACAGCTCGAAGTGCCGCCGGCGTCATTCCGTCACCGAGGCGCCGGCAGATCAAAGCCGATCGCACACAGCCTTCGCCCGGGTTCCCTCACGCAGAAATTCCTCCCCGGCCCAACTTGACCTCGTCTGACCTGGCCTTCTCACCGACGCCCCGTGGGGATCCTCGCCTCCCTCGGACATCGATTAACCTATAAAAGGTTACTCCGCTTAATCGGATAACGAGCCGGATGGTGACGTGAGGCTCCTCGGGCAGAGAGGCAACTGATGATGATCAAGCGCTGTCCCATTTTCGCGAGTGTCGGCCTTGTCTACTGAACACACCATCGAGACGAAGTTAAACACGACAGAACACGTTTCGCCTATTCTTTGTTTCACCCAATTCTTCACACCTTTGACTCAACATTGCCTCTTCTTCCATTTCTTAAAAACAACATGGATATACTAAAAGCAGTTACACACGCACAGTTTCCTTTTTAAGTCGTTGACTGCATAAATCATTTCAAACGGTCATACGCGGGAGCTTTATCCCAACCAATAAAAGAATTCCTTTCATATTTGTCACAAACGCGCGTGAGCTTCCATGAAATAAATGAAGGCTTCAACTTATATAATCGAGTCTTTGCACACTGAGGAACAAAGCGCTGTTTAAAGGAAGGATCAATACTGATTACAGTTGCCGTTACTAGGGGCACAAAGTCATTTCTTTGTCTATAAAATAACAGAGATATAAATGAAGAATAAAATAATCAGAAAATAACCTTTCCCTCTCCCTCTCCGCCATGCGCACTCTAACTCACTCACTCACTCACTCACTCTCTCTCTCTCTCTCTCTCTCTCTCTCTCTCTCTCTCTCTCTCTCTCTCTCTCTCTCTCTCTCTCTCTCTCTCTCTCTCTCTCTCTCTCTCTCTCTCTCTCACGCACAGAAACACACACACATACACACATAGAAAACAACACACACACACACATACACACACACACACACACACCACACACACACACACACAACACACACACACACACACACACACACACACACACACACACACACACACACACACACACACACATCATTCACTCTCTCTCTCTCTCTCACACACACACATCCACACACACTGAATCACTCACACACGCAAACTATGTAGATATTAAACCAAACGTTATGTTCTGATGAATGGTTGTTACCAGCGTCGTAAACTTTACGATCACGCGGACCGACCTTCTCTCGCCCCCAAGAAACCTGCTCTTTGCACAGACCCGACCTCGCAGCTGTCCGGGGATCGTCGCCGCGATAGACCACGTCTGTTTCGACCTTGGGAACCGAACACGTAACCTGTGATAGGAACAGGCCTAGCTCACGGATAACACTGGGCTTAAGCCGTGATATTGGCATTTTAACGAAGGGCCGCGATATACACACAACGCACATTGATTTATATTCCTCGCCATCTTCAATTATGCCCCTTTCTTAATTGTTCATTACTAATCGCTGAAGCATTAAATGGCATCGATAGAAGTTAATAAGATTATCATTCTGAAAATACAACTAAAACGGAAAAAAACACAGTTTCAGGGTTAGGAAATTCTCACACGTCTGTGCACTCATCTG
Source organism: Penaeus vannamei (assembly GCF_003789085.1). Lineage (NCBI taxonomy): Eukaryota > Metazoa > Arthropoda > Malacostraca > Decapoda > Penaeidae > Penaeus > Penaeus vannamei. The sequence goes on from NW_020870723.1 coordinate 594,859, forward strand.
AAATTAATATCATGATTGAATGTCAAGTGGGATTAATGCGACTCACTTGTTACGTCTATCTTTCTCTTTCATGGAAACATTTCATAATTAAGCAATTGCAATAACAAATCAAAAGCCTCGCAGATAGACATGACAACTAATCCTTCTCGTACAGTCATCTCGCTCCAATAAAAAGGGACTTTACTTAATGGATGGGATGTGTCTTTATACTATTGTTAGCATGAAAAAAACGGAAAATCAGGACTAACAGTATGGAAACCCATCTAAATTCTCTCACGGGCACCACACTCTTCTTTCGACGGACCCGCAAGGGATTCCCCCTAAAAAAGTTAGCGTTAATTCAAGTATAACTCTAAAACACACACTCTGTTTGCTCGCTCGCCGTGTAGGAGCCCCAGTCCCCTCATTACCTCGCCATACAAGCTACTCAAACCTTCTCAACGCTATTTCCTTACAGGATTCCGGTCCTCCTCCTCCCCCTTCATTCCCCTTCCCCTCCTTCACTCCCCAAACCTCTAACACACGAACCTTTGCCCGTCTCCCTTCCCCCTTTTTCTGGTCAAAATAGATCCTCATGCTCTTTCTCTCCCTCTCCTCTCCCTCTCCTTCCCTTCAACTGTACTTATATTTTCCCACCCACCTCACGCGCACACAGTTCTTCCTTAACATCCACTTGACGGTCCCAGCGTGGTAGTCGAGGTCCCTAACCTGCGCTAGTGTTAAAAGTAAAAGGAGTGTGGTGCGCGGGCCAGACGGAGCGGGGGCGCTCCATGTGGCCAAAATAACGCATACACAGATAAGACCCATGAAAGTTTCTGCCACGACTCTTCGAACGATTTTATTGACAATAAGATATATGAAAATAGAAGGGTGTTCCAACAACCCAAGAAATCTCATTAAACGAAGACAAACAAACTTAGCAGCAAGTGCACCGAAGGAGTTAAAGTTGAAAGCCCCCGGGCCAAAACAGCCATAAAACTTGTATACAACCTCAAAATACTACGACTAACGCCCGGGCAGGAGACCTCCGCTGGAACACCAGGTCCCTTCATAAAATATTCAGTATAATATACAAGCAGTTCACCGGAAAAAGGGGGAGGGGAAAAGCGCCCCGCAGCAGGTAAAGGTGACCGCGGGCTAGTTCGAGGGCCGTACATAGCAGTCTGGTGCATGATTCGAGGCGCCATGCACAAAGCGTCGCCGTCTGCACGATTCAGGCGCGACAAAAACGCACTGTAACCTGCGTTAACTGAAATATGCGTCTGGCTTTACTCAGCAGTCCATCTAAACGACATTTCTTTTACGTGGCTCTTAAACTTACACGGATCGATCAAAGGAAATGCAGGGGAGTAGGTAAGCACTGCCTTAAACATGGGCCGCAACCTAATAGTGCTGGAGGCTAAAACGCGGGCGCGCACACACACTACACTGTTCTATACAGTGTTCTATACTACGCTATACTCTATATATCATACTATATCTTATACTACACTACACTACCCTACAATACACTCACTCGCACACAGCAGACGGGAGCGGAGATTTGGGCTCGTATTTTGATTTTTCTCTTTCTTGCTTCTCCCAACACTCTCTGTTTCTGTCTCTGCCTCTCCCACTCCCACTCATTCACTCTCTCACAACCACACTCATACTCACTCAATCTGAGTCTTACACTTAAATCCTCACTTAACTACCCACTCCCTCTCCCTTTTCTTCCTCCCACCCCTTCTCTCCTCCTCCTCTCCCCTCCCCCCTCCCCCAATACTCTTCACTGAAAATCCCTTGAAAATCAATGGAGTGGCTCCTCGAGGGTCGGCCCGCAACTCGGCGCCTCGTGCACTCGTACCCCGCCACGGCCTTCGCGAGCGAGGGCGCCCCGCTCGCCTCCGCCGCCTCGGCCGTGAATGAGTCCCGGACCCGGCGATGGATGCTCGGAGCCTGCGACCTCGGGGGAGGAATGGACTAAGCGTGGGGTTTCTACGACCGTCGACGCCGTGAGCTCTGTTTCGCTGCCTCGTAAAGGAAGTACAAAAAGTCGTGAAATCACGTTAACCTGTACACCGTTCAAACTTAACACATCCAGTTAAATGACGTCCACTTCTCAAACAAGGGCAGTTATGACAAGTTCAATATATTCCAATTAATCACCATCAGCAGCCTAACCCCTCCCTAAATTGATAATGCTACATTAAATGAAATCGGTTTACGAAAAAACGAAACGTCAGTCTCCGTGACATCAAAATTCTAACCCTGAATAATTCGAATTAATCGACAGCCGTATGACAGCTTCATCTTATCTGACACACAGTGATTTTTTGTCACCAACGTGCATTTAGGAAAATATGATACTCTGCTATCTTAAATCATTGTCAATACATTACCACAAAGAACGTTTTATCCATAAGCATTGCCCCCATTAATTGAAACTACATGCCCAGCCTAATCAGAGCCAATCCCTCCAACCTAATATCTTCCAAACTCCATCACCGATTGCAAATCCGACTCCGTTTACAATCCAATAACGTGTAAACCAACGTCGGCAAACTGACTAGTGGCAGCACGAGCTCCCCTCCCGCCGTTTATAAATCACCTCCGCCGCAGCCCCGCGCCATATGCAAATCGAGTGCAAACAGCGTCATCCCCGTCAAAGAGAGGTGGCCCGCGCCCGCCGCACCATCTCCATGCCTTTAAAGACCTCCGCGCCCGGGGGACGGCAGCGGCCAGGGGCACGCCCACGTCGGGGGCGATGCCTGGCCACCTCAGGACGACGCCTGCGAGGGAAATAGGCAGAGGGTAGGAGGGAGGACGAGCAGAGGGAGGGAAGGGAGGGAGGGAGGGAGGGAGGGAAAGAGGAGAGAGGAGGAGGAGAGAGAGAGGAGAGAGAGAGGAGAGAGAGGAGAGAGAGAGAGAGAGAGAGAGAGAGGAGAGAGAGAGAGAGAGAGGAGAGAGAGGAGAGAGAGAGAGAGCAAGCAGAAGGGAAACAGGGGCAAGACAGGGAGGCTGCGAGGCGCCGAACAAACAACGTGCGAGAAAGCAGAGTTTTGAAGGCAAGCTGGTTTTTTCTTTTCCGCTCAGACGACGTCGCGGACACAGTGTATCGAGTTGTGTCAACTAGCCGGCCCACTTGGGGAACCTGAGCGGGACATGAAACACTAAACAACAAAGTTTGGGCTTTCCACATAAGAACTCAAAGATCAAGTTCAATTGGACAAGTTCACAATTCCGAAAAAAAACGCTCAGAATGGGCTGATGGAGGGCTGCGGTGGGTGGGGGGGAGGCGGGGGGGGGGGGGGTAATGAATCAACGTTTACTTGGCTGAGGAAGAAGTGTATGGCAGAGGCGGAGGTGAGGAGGGGAAGGAAGGAGGGACGGAGAGGGGAGTGGGAGGGAGAGAGGGAGGAGGGAGAGGAAGAGGGAGGGAGGGAGGGGAGGGGGAGGGAGGGAGGCGAGAGAGAGAGTATGAGAAGAGAAGAGAGAGAGAGAGAGAGAGAGAGAGAGAGAGAGAGAGGAGAGAGAGAGCAGAGAGAGAGAGAGAGAGAGAGGAAGGAGAGGAGAGAGAGAGAGGAGGGGAAAAGGAGATGGAGGAAGGGAGAGAGAGAGAGAGACAGACGAGCAGAGGGAACAGGCGGATACGAAGGGAGGCTCCGAGGCGCCGAAACAACGTGCGAAGCGAGTTTTGAAGGCAGCTGGTCTTCCGCTTTACGACGCGCGCAACAGTGTTACGAGTTGTGTCCAAACTAGCGGCCCACTTGGGGAACCTGAGCGGGACATGAAACACTAAACCAACAAAGTTTGGCTTTCCACATAAGAACTCAAAGATCGCAGTTCAAATTGGACAAGTTCCACAATTCCGAAAAAGAAACGCTTCTTAAGAATGGGCTGATGGAGGCTGCCTGTTGGTGGGGAGGCGGGTGGGGGGGGGGGTGATGAAATCAACGCTTTACTTGGTCTTGAGGAAGAAGGTGATGCAGAATGGCGGAGGGAGTGGCAGGATCATGGACGAGGGATAGCGCCAGAAGTGCGAGCGGAACGAGCGAGGGGGAGGCGAACACCAGGCGAGACGAGCTGTATAGGAGAGCAGGGAGATGAGTCAGAGAACGACCTCCAAGGGCAGGTGACGGAGAGGGACGGGAGGGATGTGCATGGAGTCATGGGAGAACGATGCCGAGAGAGCTCTAATTCGTCCTCCAACAACTCCCATCCAGAAGCGCGACTACACTACTGACTCTGCCTTATGCCCATACGATCTTTGCAGAGGAGAGAGAGAGAGAAGAGAGACGAGATTCGAAGATCGGAAGGAGAATGGAGAGAGTGAGAGATGAGAGATGAGAGATGAGAGAGAGAGAGAGAAGAGAGAGGAGATGAGGAGAGAGAGAGAGAGAGAGCGGAGGAGTGGAGGGAAACGAGCGAGATGGGGGAAGGGATGAGAGAGAGAGACAGATCAGACGAGGCAGAGGGGAAACAGGCGCGATACGAAGGGAGGCTCCGAAGGCGCCGAAACAACGTGCGAAGCGAGTTTTTGAAGGCCAAGCTGTCTTTCCGCTCTTTACGACGCGCGCAACAGGTGTTACGAGTTGTGTCCAAATCTAGCGGCCCACTTGGGGAACCTTGAGCGGGACACTGAAAACCACTAAACCAACAAAGTTTGGCTTTCCACATTAAAAACTTCACAAGATCCAAGTTCAAAATTGGACAAGTTCCACATCCGAAAAAAGAACGCCTCAAAGGAATGGGGCTGATGGTAGGGCTGCGTGGGGGGGAGGCGGGGGCGGGGGGGGTAATTGAAATCCAACGTTTACTTGGCTGAGGAAGAAGTGTCATGGCAGAGGCCCCGGAGGTGAGGAGGCGGAGGCCAAGGAGGGGTCACTACGGAAGGGGTGAGTTCAGAGAGAAAGAAAGGGAGAGGGGAGAGAGAGAGGAGAGAAAGAGGAGGTCGGGGAGAAACTTCATCATTTCTGTGATGCTGAACTTTCCGGATTTCAAGGAGAGAGGGAGAGAGATTATGAAAGGAGAGAGGTTGAGAGAGAGAAGACCTGAGAGAGAAGAGAGAGAGATGGAGAGAGAGCAGGAAGAGAAGAGAGCAGAGCAGGAGGCACGAGGGAGGCAAGGGAGGGCAGGGAGAAGAGAGAGAAGAGAGGAGAGAGAGAAGAGAGAGAGAGAGGAGAGAGAGAAGAAAGAGAGAGAGAGAGAGAAGAGAGAGAGAGAAGAAGAGAGAGAGAGAAGAGAGAGAGAGAGAGAGAGGATGAAAGCAGATTTTGAGAGAGAGAGAGAAAGAGAGAGAGACGAGAGAGAGAGACGAGAGGAGAGAGGAGACGAGAGATGAGAAAAGAGAAAGAGAAAGAAGATAAGGAGAGAGCAGAGACGAGAGAAGAGAGTTAGATGAGAGAGAGACGATGGCAGATTGAAGAGAGAGAGAAGACGAGATGAGAGAGAGACGAGACGAGAGATATGAGGAGGAAGAGAGATAAGAGTAAATGACAAGATAGATAGAGAGAAAGAAAGAGAAAGAGAGAGCAAAGAAAGTAAGAGAGAGAAAGAAAGCAGGAGATAAGAGGGTTCTGAGGAAAAGATGAAACAGAGAGATAATGAGAGAAAGAATGACACTGAGACCAAGCGCAGAGGCTTAGCTCGATCCTCGAGGGAGCGACAAACGCGAGGACTCTCTGTCGAGGCGCTGGGCACATCCTTCAGCCAGGGGATGGAAGCCCCGGAGACTCTGCTCATGGGCTCGTTCTCCGGTGACAACGGAGAGGAAATATTGGACTCGGATGATCATCCCCATCATGACCTCACTGATTTAAAATTAATCAACTTTACTCCGCCTTGGTTGCAACTAGAGTGCTTCAGGTATTAAACGGGCTCCGTGGTGCAACAAACTCAGACCTAGGCTGTCAGGTATTTGTAAATAAGCAGATAACAAGCACTTTTCTCCATCTATTATTCTGTTTGGCTTTTTGTCTATCGTTCATTTCCCATTACCAATCACCCTGGCCCGAGCGTGTATCTTGCCAATGGGGAATTATGTCGTTTAAATTGTGGGCCTAACAATCACGAACTGTTAAATAATTGGAGTTGAAAGATTAAGAAGAAGAAATATATGAAGAAAATAACAAGATTAAAAAGACAAAAGAACATAGGCCGCGGAAGGAGGTAAGAGGGAAAGGGAGCCGGAAGGGAAAGGGAAGCGCGTGGAGAAGGCGAGGAGAAGATAGGAGATAGAACGTGTAGCGAAAAAAAGAGAGGGAGAGGGAGACGGGAGAGAGGTATACAGAGCCAAAGAAGGAATAAGGAGAGGGAAAGGTGTTAGGAGGGAGAGAGAAGGAAAGGAAGGAGAGAGAGGAAGTGAGAGGAGAAAGGAGAGATTAGAGAAAGGAGAGGAGAAGAGAGAGAAGAAAGGAAAGGAGAGGAGAGAAGGAGAGGGAAAGGGCGGAGAGTAAAAGAGGAGAGGGAACAAAGGGATAGAGAAGAAGGAGAGTAGAGAATAAAGGGGAGAGAGAGAAGGAAAAGGAAAGGCGAGAAAACGAGGAGCAGGCGAACAAGAATAGCGTATGAACGACAAAAGACAGAGAGATGATGAAACACTGAGACGCGAGAGACATGTTATTTCCCGTCTAATATGCGGGAAACGTCTAGAGAAGCGCCATTACCTCCTGCACCAGCCTTCCGAGGAGTCCCAGGTGTTCACGGGATCTCCTATCCTTACGAGAAGATGGATCTAGGGTACAAAACAACAAAATAATAATAATAATAATAATAATAATAATAAATAAATAAATAATACACTCAATTATAATTTTCTCTCGTACTGAATATGTAATGTAGCGTCTACGGCCTCAGCCCCGGCCAACGTGTTCATTTTACATTTATTTATGCAAACTAGGGCCGTGCTTCCGCAAATAACCCCAGTACAAAACCTCCAATTTTTGACCGGTAATTTGTGGGATAACTTTATCATGAAAAAAAGAAAAGACATTTAAACACCATGGGTCGCGCGATATTAAGGAAGGGTGGTGTGGACAGTTTGTGTGTGTTTGTGTGTGGTGTGGTGTGTGTGTGTGTGTGTGTGTGTGTGTTGTGTGTGTTGTTGTGTGTGTGTGTGTGTGTGTGTGGTGGTGTGTTGTGCGTGTAATGTGTGTGTGTGTGTGTGTTGTGTTGTGTGTGTGTGTGTGTGTGGTGTGCTGTGTGTTGGTGTTGTTGGTTGTAGTGTGTGTTGGTGTGTAATGTGTGTGTGCGCCGCCGCTCGCTGCGTGCAGTGTGCGCGCGGTGCATGCGATGTGTGTGTGTCGCGTGTTGTGTGCGGTGGTTTGAAGTGTGTTTACGTGTGTGTGTTTGTTTGTGTGGTGTGTTTATTTGTGTGTGTGCGTCCCTCTCTCACAGTGGACAGATGTACACACAGGGTTGTCTACTGCGTGTGTCCATCTGTCGACCTGTCAATCTATCTATCCGTCCAAGCAACTACCCTGACAGACAGGCCCCAATCCAAAAATCAATCACGACGTCAAACAAAACTTCACCCAAAGGACTTAAGGAAGACGGCACAAGAAGGCAAGGCCAACGCAGACGCGAAGAAAAAGCGAACAAAACTTAAAACTCTGTTGGGAAAAAAACGACGGACGAAGGCAGGAGAGTAGAGAAGGAGGAGGAGGAGGAGAAGAAGAGAAGAAGAAGAAGAAGAAGAAGAAGAAGAAGAAGAAGAAAAGAGAAGAGAAGAAGAAGAAGAAGAAGAAGAAGAAGAAGAAGAAGAAGAAGAAGAGAAGAGAAGAGAGAGAGGAGGAGGAGGAGGAGGAGAGGGGAGAGGAGAGGCAGAGGAGAAGAAGAAGAAGAAGAGGAGAGAAGAAGAAGAAGAAAGAAGAAGAAGAAGAAGAAGAAGACGAATAAGAAGAAGAAGAAGACGAGAATAAGAAGAGAAGATGAAGACGAAGAAGAAGAAGAAGAAGAAGAAGAAGAAGAAGAAGAAGAAAAATAAGACCAAGGAGACAGATCATATTTACCAAAGAGAAAAAAAAAGAACCCTAGGAACCCGGAAATAACAAGCCGAATCACACCGGAACTTTTGAGACACAAAGAAGAGCGGAGGGGGGAGAGAGGGGGAGGGGGGAGGGAGGGGGAGGGGGAGGACAATGCTGGGTGCGAGATACAATCTCTCTCGCCCTCGGCATTTGCGCATCTCGAGGAGGAATAACCGGTTTCTAATGACATCATCCCGGCCATGGAGAGAGGGGCGGGGCGGGGAGGGGGTCGCAGGTGGAAAGAAGGGGGAGGGAGGGGGCGGGAGAGTTGGGGAAGAAACATGAAGGCAAGGAAGATGAAAAAAGAGTAAGAGGGAGGCAGGTAGAAAGAGAGGGAAGGGGTAGAGAGCAAAGCGAAGGGATGAGAGGGAGAAGGAGAGTATGAAAGATGGGTGAGAGATAGAAAAGCAGGCAGGTGATAGAGGGAGGAAAGAGAGAGAGAGAGATATTTTGATTTTGAACAGTTAGAGAGAGAGAGAGAGAGAGAGAGAGAGAGAGAGAGAGAGAGAGAGAGAGAAGAAGAGAGAGAGAGAGAGAGAGAGAGAGAGAGAGAGAGAGAGAGAAGAGAGGAGAAAGACAGAAGAGACAGAGAGAAAGAGACAGAGAGACAGACAGAGAGAGAGAGAGACGAAGCAGAGAAAGACAGAGCGATTTTTCTCGGATTTTCTGGTAACGCATCGAAGGGGAGGAGTTCCGGCAAGGGATAGGGTGACAGTATGGAGTAAATTAAGCATCATTCAAAGAGATTAGGAGTATATTCCCCTACTCACCAAAGTAGAAAACAGACAGTCGCGCCAAACATGAAAACATACCTGAAAAGAAAGAACGCAGCAATTAGCAATCATACGTATTCTGATTAAAAAAAAAAAAAAAAAAATTATACACACATCCATATACTTACATATAAACATATATTATATATGTATAAATATTTTATACATACATACATACATATATATATATATATATATATAATATATATATATATATATATATATATATATATATGTTTCAATACATATGTATATGAATATGTATAAATATATAAATACACACACACACCACACATAATAATAACATACATTACATACATACATACATATACATCTCCCTCCCGAGCAGGGCGAGCGAAAGAGAGAGAGAGAGAAGCGCTTAACTCAACATCAAGTCCCTGAATGTAACTCATCCACGCGAGGAGTGGGCGTAGCTGCACCAAGACATGACTTTTGTCCTTCAACACGCTCGATATCTTTACCTCCTTTTTCTTAACCGCTCCTCAAGCTCTCCTCGGGGAGTGACTCCTTTTATATCACCCAACACTTTTGCAGGAGTTAAAAAATGTATAAAAAATACGTACGATTTCAGTCGGTTAAGCCACCTATTAGCAAGCCGACGACGATCGAACGACCGCCAAAAACCCTCTCCGTAATTTGCGAAACCCTCGATGTAATCAGGGCACATTTCTATCGCCAAAATATCAGTCGCCCGCCACCCATCCGCGCAGCAAACACCGCCGCCAATGTCGCAATGTCCAGCAATAATCCTCGCTTCTAAATCATGAAACGGTGAGTGCCGCCCCTTCGCCGATTCTCACCAGGAGCAAAACACTTCAATAATGGCTGCTAAAAATCCAGCAGGCATTCCTCCGACGCCCACTCCCCGCGCCTGGCAGAGCACTGGACATGATAAATTGCAAATAATGAAACAGAAGAGAATAAAATACACCTGGTATCTGCTATGAACTAAGCACCAGTTCCCCCTCGACCCAAAGAAATCAAAAGATCTCAAAACAACCAACAACCTGCGAATGACAGCTCGTTGCATTCAACCCGATTTGGTTGTCGAAAGTATAGCGCTTCAGAGCCGAGGATCCCGTGACATGTGTTCGTGTCCTCTTTCACTCTGCAAGCACGCTTCTAGAGGGAGAGTGGAGAGGGGGTCGGAGGTGGAGGAGGCGGAGGAGGTGCAGAGGGTGAGGGTAGTGAAGGAAAGGGAAAAAGAGGAAGCAGAAGGGGAAGAGGACGAGGAAGAAGAGGAAATGGACGAAGAAAATTCAGAGGGGGAGAGAAAGGGGAGGAAGATGAGAGGGAAGAGCATGATCAAGAGGAAGAAGAGATGGAAGAGAGAAAGGAAGAGCTGGAAGAATACGAGGAGGTGGAAAAGAAAGAGGAAATGGACGATGGTGAAAAAAGACGAGTTGGAGAAGGGTGGAGGAGGAAAAGTAGGGGGACATCATCCCGTATGCAAACACTGCCTCTGGATGAGGCTTCCTCCTTGTAAGACTCAAAGGCCTTTCTGACGAGATAAAAGAGTGTGCACGACGCTCTCCGACAGGGTTTGGTCAGTTATCTTACAAACAAGAGCATCTCGGCCGGCGGTAGAGAAGATCAAACACCGGCGAAATGCCTTCTGAAAGCATTTTCTGCAGACTGCACGCTTTTTAAACATCACTCACAGTACGAAATGGCAAGCTAATGAACCCCTGGGAAAAACTGCATTCCACAAAATGACATCGTTGTGATCTTCAGCGAAAAGAAAAATGAATACAGTTACATTGCTTGTTATGAATAATGTTTTTCCAAAATTGTTACCCGCCCATCAAAGGTATTCCACCCATCGCTCAGAAATCAGGCCTGGAAGCACGAACAGCACAGAGCACGGCGGCTGACTCCTGCACGGGCCAACAAGACCATTCAAGCAAATGGACAGTGAATGAACAAACATTCGCGCATAGCATAACAAAGCGCCGTCGACATTTACACAATTCAAGAACAGTTAAAGGAGCCAAGTTTTTCCGCGATGAAGAAACCAACAATCGACGCACACAGAATGAATGAACGCGAAGAGGGACGAACAATTAAGGCCTGCATAATGAAGGCTGGCCACTCAGAGCGCTCCCAGTGACGAAGGAACGCACAGGCGCCACGTGTTCGCTCAAAGAGGAGTGAGTGAGTGAGTGCGTACGTCAAATAATCAAATTAATCGATACATGTGATTCAAGAAATTAAAAAGACAGTGAATGAACGAATCACCCAACCAGTCATTCAGCAAAATAAATATAGTAATATTACGACAATAAATTACAATTCAATTAACTCAGGTAGGACGTCTGACCGAATAAACTGAACTGAATAATCTCATGAACTGACTGGCTGACTAAAAATTACGACAAACTAAACTGACTGACTAACTGATTAGCCTGCAGGAGGGCGGCTGACTGGCTGGGGCGCATGTCCAGCGACTACAAAGTATCGTCGACTGGGAATAACGACTGCACACCTTTAAGCCCTCACTCACACCCTCATACGCCCTCCTC
>NW_020870724.1:20060-25060 GCF_003789085.1 Penaeus vannamei
GAAAGGCAGATAGAAAGGATGATAGACAGATTGAAATTGCGATAGACAGAAAGTTAGATAGAAAAGGAAGATAGACAGAAAATGCGATAGACAGAAAAAGCCAGATAGATAGATAGATAGAAAAGATATAGACAGACAGACACATGCGATAGACATAAAAGCAGATAGAAAGAAAGATAGATAGAAACATGCGATAAACAGATAGACAGATATAAAGACAGACGGACAGATAGACAGACAGACAGTTCCGATAGACCGAAAAGCAGAAAGACAGACAGACGGACAAATACAACAGACTGAAAGACAGATAGACACATGTGGGAGACAAATACAGACAGAAGACACACGCGACAGACAGTAAGACAAACACACACGTGATAGAGAGAAAAAAATAGATCTATAAGACGAACAGACAGACAGACATATACAATAGACAGAGAGAAGGGCAGGCAGACATATATACAAAAACAGGTAAACAAACAAACTAATGCGTACAAACATAAACAAATAAACAAACACACACAACCCCCTTCCCCTACCCTCCTCCCTCCAACCCTCCCCCCTCTACCCACTCCGAACCACCTCCACCCCCACCCCGTACGGCCTACCCCACCCACCCCCTCTAAAAAAAAAAAAAAAAAAAAAAAAAAAAAAAAAAAAAAAAAAAAAAACATGCACCCCCCCCCAAAAAAAAAAAAAAAAAAGATAAAACAAAAACAAAAACAACAGCCAAGCGATAGCATATCCGAGGTCGGGATTGAATTCCGGGCCATATCGACGCGGTGTTTACCCTTCCTCGATCCGGCTCTTTTCCCTTCCTGCTTTGAACTGTTTTCTTCCTTGGCCTCCTTCTCCTCCCCCCCCCCCCCCCCCCCCCCCGACTCTGATTGGCCCGACTGAACTCTTTCTCCCGAAAAAACAAATTTATTCATTGGAAACTCGAGCTGGCACGGATGCGGTGCGAGATAGTCGGAGGAAGAGAAGGAGAAGAAGAAGAAGAAGAAGAAGGAAGAAGAAGAAGAAGAGGAGGTAGGATAAGGATAAGAAGGAAGAAGGAGAGGAGGAGAAAGAGAAAATAAAAGAAACAATAAAAGAAGAAGAAGGTATATATATGCATATATATATATATATATATATATATATATATATATATATATATATATATATATATATATATATATATATATATATGTGTGTGTGTGTGTGTGTGTGTGTGTGTGTGTGTGTGTGTGTGTGTGTGTGTGTGTGTGTGTGTGTGTGTAAAGATAGAGAGAGAAATTACTAACTCCGGATGAAGAAAAAAATCTGAGAACTGATTACGATTTTCTTGTTATCATTTCTGCTGGTGACAAGTGGGGGAAATCCAGAAATGTTTTTCGCCCATGCTGAAAAAACAGCTGATATTGCAATCCATTTTTGTGTATTTTTTTTTTATCTCTCTCTCACCAACTCCCCACCTCCCCTCTCCCTACCCTCCCCTCCCTCCCTCTCCCTTTCCTCCCTCCCTCTCCTTTTCTCTTCCCCTCCCACCCTCTCTCCCTCTTCCTCTCCCCTCTCCTTCTCTCCTTTTCCCTCCCCTCCCTTCCCTCCTTTTCTTCTTCTCTCCCTCCCCTCCCTCTCCCTTCCCTCCTCCCTCCCACTCCCTACCTTCCATCCCTCCTTCCCTCCCACTAATATACATCTAAACAGCTAATCCTAATTGGCCAAAAGGATAGTTAGATAGTTAGATAGTTAGGTCATTTGCTTACCAATACAAGACCAAGTACATACGGGGTCAGGTCATAGCAACTGACCTCAAACCTGGCCGCTGGACAGGGAGGTTTCACAGCTTACCTGAAATAAAGAAAATTTCAATTAATAAACAATTTTTAATTATATAGATGAAAAATATACGCCTCAATTAATTCAAAAATAGATTAAAAATAACTGCACTAATTAATCTAAACAAATTTTAAATATCAATAGATAGAAAAAAATGCATTTATTAATCTAAACAACTTTTATATATTAATAGATAGATAAAAAAAATGCATCGATTAATTAATCAAGTGTGTCTTATTATGAATAAAATGTTTATATTATAGCTTGGTGCGCGCTCGGATAAATAAATAAATCAGGCATAGATAAATAGATCTGCCAATATTCAATAGTCAAATGAATAATGCAGTAAGATAAATATCAAATGCTTTCCTGATGCCTACCACACTCCACTTCTTCTTCTCCTTCTTCTCTTCTTCCTCTTCTCTTCTTCTTCTTCTTCTTCTTCCTTCTTTTCCTTTTCCCTCTTCCCCCTCACCATCCTACTTCTCCACCTTTCCTTCTCCTCCTTCTCCTCTTGCTGTCTCTCCCTATTCCCCTCTCTTCTTCTTCCTCCTCCTTTTCCTATCTCCTCCCTTTTCCTTTTCTTCTTCCTTCTCTTCCTCCTCCTCCTTCCTCTCCCCTTCCTTCCTCCTCCTCTTCCTCCCCTTCCTCCTGCTTTCCCCCCTCCCCCCTCCTCCTTCCTTCCCCCCTCCTCTTCTCCCCTTCCCTTCTCCTCCATCCTCCTCCTTTCTCCCCCCCCCCACTCCCCACCGATGCCCTATAAAGGATTTTCTTCCCCCGGGCAGAACAATCGCCCATACACGCATAAAAACAAACTATAAAAAGAGGAAATATCTGCCTCCTTCTCTCGCCGAGGAAGGATAAAGGAAAAAGGAGGGACAGGATTCCTCCTTCACCGGACTGCTCTTAAAGCCAATATCTTCTATAACTCGCTCTCGCTGCTTTTCTTTTTTTTTTTTTTTTCACTCTCTCTCTTTCTCTCGCTCTCGCTATTGCTCTTTTTTCTTTCTTCTTTTCTTTCTCTCTCTCTTTATCTCTCTAACTCTTTTTTTCTCTCTCTAAGTCTCCTCTCTAACTCCAACTCTCTCTCCTCCTCTCTCTCTCTTCTCTCTCTCTCTCTCTCTCTCTCCCTCTCTCTCTCCTCTTCTTGGGAGAAGATATACACATACCCACGAACAAACACACGCAAACAGACACACAGATACCATAATGAGCTTATTAGTCATGCCATCTCCACTTTAAGAATTGTTTTCTCTGAATATCCACCAAGAAGCCCTATAAAAACACCTTAAAACACTTAAAATCAACAACGGACTTCTTCCTTTTGCATCTTCCCTCCTCGACCGCTCAGCTCAACACAGGGTTCCTTCTTCCTTCGAATCTTTCTTTTCCTCGGTCCGCCTCTCTCTCCAATTCCCCTCTCACCTCTCCTTTTTCTCTCTCACCTCTTCTCTCCCACTCTCCTTCCCCCCTCCCTCTCCCTCTCCCACCCACCTCACTCCCCCCCCATTCCTCCCTCTCCCACTCCACATTTTCCTGCCACCCCCCATCCTACTCCCCTCCCCCATTCCCTCCCTTCTCTTACTCCCCTCCCCCCAAATTCCCTCCTCTCCTCCTCCTTCTCAATTCCACTCCACCTCCCCTCCCCCTCCACCTCCCCCCAAATCCCCTCTCCAACACCCCCTCTCCCTCCCCTCCCCCTCCCCCTTTCCCCCTCCCCCAACACCAACCCCACCCACACACCCCCATTCCCTTCCGAAACCCAAAAAATCCCCTCCCCCTGCTCTCCTCCCTCCTCCCCTCGCGCTGCCCAACACCCCCATTCCCCCTCCCCCCTCCCCCCCTAAAATCCCTCCCTCCTCGTTCCCCCTCAAGCACCCCTCCCCCCCCTCCCCCTATTCCCCCTCTCCCTCCCCCCACCCCCCCCCTCCCCCACCACCAACCCATAATCCCCCTCCCCCGCAAAAAATCCCCCCTCCCCCTCTCCTCCTCCCCTCTCCCCCTCAACACCGAAGAAAGCCTCCCCCGAAGCAAACCAAGCGCCTGAAACATCCCCCTATTCCTCCCCTCCCTCCCACTCCACCCCCCTCCCCCTCCCCCTCCCCTCCTCCCGAAGCACCCACCCAGCGCCTGCATAAATCAGCGCCCACGCCCCCGATCTCTCTCCGCGCGCGCAAAGACCCAGAAAATGAACTTTAAATCTCGTTCGTAGTAAAACCTTGTTACTCTCTACGGGGATCTGCTTCCCGGTATTAATAATGTTGATAAAGCGTTGGGGCGGAGAAAGAAGAAGGGAAGGAGGAAGAGGGAAGGAGGAAGAATGAAAGGAGGAAGGAGGAAGAGGAAGGGGAAGAGTGTGGAGGAAGAGGAAAAGAGAGTGAGAGGGAGGGAAGGAGGAGAAATGTGGAGGAAGGAAGAGGAAGGAGGAAGGAGGAGGAAGAGAGGGAAGGAGTGTGGAGGATGAGGAATAAGGAGAGTGGGAGGAAGAGGAAAAGGAGAGTGTGGAGGAAGAGGAAGGGAAGAGTGTGGAGGAGGAGGAAGACAGACGGAGAGGGAAGGGAAGTAGGGAGGGAGGGTAGGAGGGTAGGAGGGAGGGAGAGGGAAGGAAGGAAGGAAGGAAGGAGGGAGGAAGAGAGGCGTAAGAAGAGAGATATATAAGAAAAAAGAGTGATAGAGAAACGAAAGAGATACGGAGAAAGACGGAGAATGAAGAACTGAGAAGAGTAAGTAAAGGCGACTGAAGAAGTAAGTAAAGCGAAGAGAAGAAGACAGATGAGAGGAGAGGGGAAGTAGAGGAAAATATCAATAGTGGAAAGGAGAGAAAAAGATGCGAAGGAAGGAAAAGAGAGACGTGAATAGAAAAGAAGAAAGGGCAAAGGTAAATAAATAAAGAAAAAGGAAGGAAGACGCAGACAGAGAATATAAAACGAGGGATAGACGAAGAAGGGAGAATAGTGTAAAAGCGTAAGGAGTGATAACAAAGGAAGGCAGATGTGGAGGAAGGGAAGAGAGGGCAAGCCAATGCAAGATTGAAGGAAAGTAGGAGATGCAAAACAATAATAGTAAAAGTAGTAGTAGTAGTGGTAGTTGTAGAGGTAGCAGTAGTAGTAGCAGTAATAATAGTAATAGTAAGTAGTAGCAGTATGGTAGTAGGTAGTGGTAGAAGTATTAGTAGCAGT
>NW_020870724.1:27560-72560 GCF_003789085.1 Penaeus vannamei
AGAAATCAGAAGAAAAGGAAGAGAAAGCCAGGAAGACCGAAGCAGAACCGAAGAAGGAGAACCAGCGGTGGAGGCGGCAGGTTTCAGCGAGGGTTCCGGAGGCGGGTCGGCCGGAGGAGAGAACACAAAGATATCTCCAGTTTAATTTCAATTTACCGGCCACTACCCGGACGTGACGGCCGGAATACGGAACCGGAGCCGCTTGCCGAGACGTCGAGGAGGAGAGGAGGCCTTGGGAGGGGAGGGGAGTGAGGGGGGTGGGGAGTGAGGGGGTGGGGAGGGGAGGGGAGGGGGGAAAGGGGAAAATAAAGGGTGGAATTAGGTCTTGCCTGAGGGGACGGGAGGGGAGGAAGGGGAAGGGAAGGAGGGGAAGGGAGGGGAAGGAGAAGGGAAGAGGGGAGGGGAGGGGAAGGAGGATGGAGAAGGGATAGAGGGAAGGGGAAGGAGGGGAGGGGAGGCTGGGGGAAGGAAGGAGGGGAGGAGAAGGGAGGCTGGGGGAAGGAAGGGGGGAAGGGAAGGAGGAGGAAGGGGAAAGGATGGAAAGGATGGAGGAGAGGGAGGAAGGGGAAGGGGAAAAAGGGGTGAAATTAAGGGTGGAATTAGGTCTAGCCAGTCTAGCGTATATTTCTTGGGAGCGGATGATCAATCGTAAAATGAATGTGAGAAAAACTAGAACATAATGAGAGGAAGAGGAGGAGGAGGATTACAGACACACACACACGTACATACTAAAACACACACACACTCACGCACAGACAGACACACACACAGACACACACACACACACACACACACACACACACACACACACGCACAGACAGACAGATAGACACATACACACACACAGATTCACACACACACATACTTATACACACACATTCACACACACATACACACACATGCATAAACACACGCGCGCAGAGACACACACACACACATACATATACACGCCTCCAAACACATGCACAGACATATACACACAGACACGCGTTCGCGCGCGCGCGCACGCGCAAACACACACACACACACACACACACACACACACACACACACACCACACACACACACACACACACACACACACACAAACTATCTTACCCACGTCGGAAATCCCCTTTCAAATGAGACACATACATCCCCTCCATCCTTCATCCCTTCTCCTTTCCTGACCCTTCCTCCCCCCATCTTTCCCCTCCCTCTTAAGCCTTTCCTCCTCTCCTTCTCCCCTCCTCTCTATCGATCCCTCCTCCCAACCCACCTTCTCTTCTCCCTTCTTCCCCTTCCCTCTCCCTCTTCCTCCTACCTTCGTCTCCCCTCTCTCCCTTTCCTCCTACCCTTCCTCCCTCTCCACCTACCCTTTCTCCCTCTCTCCTACCCTCCTCCGTCTCCTCCTACCCTTCCTCCCTCTCCTCCTACCCTTCCTTCCCTCTCTTCCCCTCCCTCCCCCCTCATCCTCCCTCTAATCTTCCCCTCTCGACCGGGCTGAAGTCTCCATCCTCAGCTCTAAATGAATTTCAATTTTAGGCTCACCGGCACCTCAGCGAATCACGGGGGAGCCAGCTTTCGTATAAAAGGGAGGGAGACACGCCCGCGCTCGTCATTGTAACCTGCCCTGCGAGGAGTGAGGGCACGGAGGTGTTGCTGTATGAGAGAGAGAGAGAGAGAGAGAGAGAGAGAGAGAGAGAGAAGAGAGAGAGAGAGAGAGAGAGAGAGAGAGAGAGAGAGAGAGAGAGAGAGAGAGAGAGAGAGAGAGAGAGAGAGAGAGAGAGAGAGAGAGAGAGAGAGAGAGAGAGAGAGAGAGAGAGAGAGAGAGAGAGAGAGAGAGAGAGAGAGAGAGAGAGAGAGAGAGAGAGAGAGAGAGAGAGAGAGAGAGAGAGAGAGAGAGAGAGACTTTGTTATAACAATTTTAAAAGCATAAAGATCAACTTTAAGATCGGATTAATAAGCAAAACAACAACAAAAAGAAAAAAATTAAGGCAAAAAAAAAGTATTCTCAATAAAAGACAATTAAACTTGCAAATTTAAAAAGACTTCAAACAATTACAGCTTGAGAAATTGCCTTTTTGAGTTAAAAAAAAAGAAAAAAAAAAACGAAAAGGGAAGAGGACGACGAGGGATAAAAATGAGGAGGAGGGAAGGAGGGGAGAAGAAAAATTGGGTGTTACATATAAGAGATTAGGATTTGGGAGTTGAGAACTTGATAAGATTTGGCTGATGGGGAAGCTTAAAAGTTGGGATGGAAGCTTACCATGGAAGGAGAGGAGAAGGGAGAGGAAGGGAGAGGGAGGGGAGAGGGGAGGAGGGAGAGGGGGAGAGGGGAGAAAGAAGAGAGGAGAGGGGGAGAGGGGGAGAGAGGATGAGAGAGGGAGGGAGAGAGAAAGGGGGGGATGAAGGAGAGGAGAGGGGGAGAGAGGAAGAGGAAGAGAAGGAGAGGGGAGAGGAATAAGGAAGAGGGGGGAAGGGGAAGGAGAGGGGGAGGAAAGGAGAGGAAGAAGGGGGAGAAGGGGAAGGGGAGAGGAGAAGAGAGAGAGAGAGTGACGAGAGGGGAAGGGAGGGAGAGAGGGGGAGAAAAAGAGGAAAAGGAGAGGGAGAGGGGAGGGGGTGGCGTGATGTATGCCCTTGAGCTTACGCAAGACCACAGGCATACAGACACGCGCGTGTGAACAAACAAACACAGACACGCGCACACAAAAACAGAGTACACACACGCATGAAAAGACCAACGTAATATCCTCTCCTTCTCCCCTTCTCTGTTCTTTTCATTTCTTTTTCTCTCTGTATCTCCATTCCCCCTTTCTCTCTTTTCTCTCTCTGTTTCCATTCCCCCCTTCACTTTTTCTCTCTTTATCTCAATTCCCCCCTTCTCTTTTTCTCTCTCTATCTCCTTTACTCCCCCTTTTCTTTTCTCTCTCTCTATCTCCTCCTCTTTCTCTCTCTATCTCCTTCTCTTCCCCTTTTTCTTTTGTCTCTCTCTATCTCCTCCTCCTCTCTTTCTTTTCTCTCTCTATCTCCTCCTTCTCCTTCCCCTTTTCCTTTCTCTCTCTATCTCCTTCTCCTCCTTTCCCTTCTCATTTTCTCTATCTCTTCCTTCTCCTTCCCCTTTCACTTCTCTTTTTCTCTCTCATCTCCCTTTACTCTTCCCCCTTTTTTTTTCTCTCTCTATCTCCTCCTCTTTCTCTCTATCTCCTTCTCCTCCATCCCCCTTTATTTTCTCTCTCTATCTCCTTCTCCTTCCCCCTTTTCTTTTCTCTCTCCATCTCCTCCTTCTCCTTTCCCTTTTCCTTTCTCTCTCTGTCTCCTTCTCCTTCCCCCTTTCTTTTTTCTCTCTATCTCCTCCTTCTCCTTCTCCTTTTCCTTTATCTCTCTATCTCCTTCTTCTTCCCCTTTCCCTTTTCCTTTCTCTCTCTACCTCCTTCTTCTTCCCCTTTTCCTTTCTCTCTCTATCTCCTTCTTCTTCTTCCCCTTTCCCTCTCCCTCTCCTCCTCGAGAAATGACCCCAACTTATTTTTACATTCCACTCCAGTTCCCGGCGTTATCACTGATTTATTTCTCTCACAACTCCGGTCTATCTTACGTCTTTCTTATCATCCTCATTACTTCTCCTCCATTTATCTTTATCTTCTTTGTAAGCGTTCTTTATCTCCCGTCATTGTCACCTCCCTACGCCCTCCCCCCCTTTCACTTACTCCCCCCCCCTTCCCCCTTAAGGTTCACTTTATGGCATTTCTCTCGCCGGCATTTTTCTCGCTTTTATCTCCCATCGTGTTATTACCTTTTCGTATCTTCGGTCATTTCCTTCTTTATCGTTTATCCCTCTGACCATTTTCTGTTTGTTTTCCTTTTTCTTTTTTTTTTTTCTTCTTTTATTGTTTTATTCTTTTCTTTTTTTTCTTTTTTTCTTCTTTTTATTGTTTCGTTTTTTTCTTTTCTTTTTTCCTTTTTTTTCACTCTTCTGCTCTCTCGGTTTCACGGATTTGTGGTCACTTTCTCCTCCCATTATGTGACCTGACCTGACCTCCTTTCTTCGTGTTGATCTCCTGACCCCATCTTCCTCTTTCTTCATGACCCTCATTTTCCTTCCTCCTGTTTCCCTGTCCGTGTGGTGCAGCGGTAGCGTCTCGTCCAGGTCGGATAGCAAGTCCTTCCATTTCTTGTACATAAGGACTAATTTAGAAACAAATCAGACAAGCTTCTCGTGCCCAAAAATACCCAGTGTGAAAAAATTAATTAAAGTAAATTAGTCATTTATTTTATCAACCATAATTGTTCTTATTATCCTCCTCTCTTCGCCATCTCTTTCCTTCCTCCACCAGCATCCTTTCTCCCTCTCCATCTCCCTCATACACCCTTACTCCCCCCCACCCCCCGCCCCCCCTCCTCCTCCCGCGGTAACCACCCAAAGGAAACTTTATCTTTTCTATCTTTCCTTTTCTTTATACTTATCCCTATTTCTTTAATTTTTTCGTCCCTTTTTCGTATTATTTCGATTTTTTTTTAATTTCTTAAAAAAGGAAAAAAATCGGAACTTAATTTCGGTCTAGTGGATATATTTTTTTTCCTTTTGGCGGATTTTGAGAAGGACTTTTGGTTTAGTGTGTTGTGCGTGCGCGTGTGTTGTGTGCGTGTGTGTGTCGTGCTGTGTCTGTGTGTTTGTGGTGTGTGTGTGTGTGTGTGTGTTGTGTGTGTGTATGTGTTGTGTGTTGTGTGTGTGTGTGTGTGTGTATGTGGTGTGTGTGTGATGGTGTGTGTGTTGTGTGTGTGTGTGTGTGTCGTTATGTGTGTGCGTATCTGTGTGCGTATTGTGTGTGTGCGTATCTGTTGTGTCCGTATGTCTGTGTGCGTATCTGTGTCTGTATGTGTCTTGTGATCTCTGTGTGGTGTATAGTGTGTACGTGTACTAATCTCCCGACTAGATTAATTAAGTCGTGTGGTTCTGTCTTGGAACAATTAATTTCCAACGACGATCACGATGGCAGCCAAATAGGCTCGCCACCAACGCCAAAAGAATTACTAATTAAGAACAACAATAAAAATATACCATTACTATATCACAAAAAAGAGAAATAACAACATAATGACAATAACAAAAAAAAAAAAATTTACAAATGACAAAGAAAAAAAGAAAAAAAAAAAGGAAAAAAAAGAAAAGAATCACTCGTTCCTCCCTTTTAATCTCCCCTTTTTCAATCTATTTCCTCCCTTTAAGAATTCCTTTCCTCCTTTTTACCCCTCCTTTCCGCTGCTCCTCCCACCCCTCCCCTCCCCCTCCCTCCTCTCTCTCTCTCTCTCTCTCTCTCTCTCTCTCTCTCTGCCTCTGCATCCTCTGCATCTGATCTGCATCTGCCTCTGCCTCTGCCTCTGCCCTGCTGCTGATCTGCCTCTTCCTCTGGTCTGTCTCTCCCTTCTCTCTCTTCCTCTCCCTTCTCCTCCTTCCTTTCTCTTCTCCCCTCTCCCCCCCCCCCCCCAGGCGTCCACTCATTCAACTTTGACTCCCTAAGCCCCGCCCTTGTCCTTGGATTTTTTCATCCTCCTCTGCTCCTAAGAGGAGAGGAGAGGAGAAGGAGGGGTTGGAAAGGGAAAATGGGAAGAGAGGAGAGATGGGAGTGGGGAAGAGGGGGGAGAGAGGAGGAGAGGTAGGGAAGAAAGGGAGAGGAGGAGAGAGGGGGGGGGAGGAGAGGATGGCGCGAGGAGGAGGAAGCCCAAGAGGAGTGGGCAGGTAGGAAGTGGAGAGGAGAAGAGAGGAGAGAAAGAGAGATGAGAGGAGAAGAGAGGATGCGAGGAGAGGATACCAATCAGCACTGGACCGAGGGATGAGAGTAGCGGGGAGGGAGTGATGAGGAAGGAGAGGAGGAGAGTGAGATGAGGGAGGAGAGAGAGAGCAGAAGCAGACCCACTGGGTTGATGAGAGAGAAGAATGAAGGACGATGCCAGGACCCGAGAATCTCTTCCTCCGAGACGGAAGAGAGGGATGAGAGACGAAGAGCGTGAGAGTGGAAGCGGGAAGATCGGAGTTGGTGATGAGAGGGAGACGGGTGAGAGAGATCCAGAGGGAAGAGAGGAGGAGAGGGAGAGAGGGACAGTCTGAGACAGAAATAGACAGATGACAGAGGATGAGAGAGGAAGAGTGGAGAGAAGAGAAGGACGAGAGAGAGAGAGGGACGTGAAGAGAGAGAGAGTGAAGAGAGAGCTCCGAGGGGGTCGAGGTGGAGGGGAGCGGAGGGGAAGGAGGAGAGCGGGAGGCGCGGGAGTTGCGGCCGAGACCTGACAGCGAGGGAGGAAGAGAAATAGGAAGAGAAAGAAGCAGAGTACCCCGACGAGCAGAGAGGAGAGAGAGACAGACACAGGAAAACAGGAGCAACAGAAAAAAAAAAAAAGAGAAAGCAAAGAAAGAAGACAGCAAAGAAGAAAGCATAAGTCGAGAGGCGAGGAGCCCCCCGATTGAATATCGGAAAGAAGGGCGAGGAGAAGCAGGGAAGGAAGCGAGGCGGCACGACGGAAGAGCGAGGGGAAGGAAACTAGGAGAAGGAAGGGGAGGGCACGCACCCCGACCCCGTGTCCGCGTGACCCCAAGCAATATTGGGCACAACCGGCTTCTTCCGAGACGTGTGATCTGCCAAAAAAAAAAAAAAAAAAAAAAAAAAATAAAAAAAAAAAAAAAAAAAAAAAAAAAAATAAAAAAAACGAGAGAAAAAAGAGGAAAGAAAAGGGTACTATGGGGCCCTCTTTGCCCCTTGGCCCTGGCGAGGGTTAGGAGAGACGGGCCGAATGGGTAGTAGTAAAGGGACGGACTGGGAGGGGGGAGAGAGGAAGAGGGGACTTGTAAGGCGAGGGGTAGTGAGATGTTAGTATGGATTCGAGGATAAGAGAAGGAGGAGGAGTCGATGCACGTGTCCGCCCTTTTTTAGTTTTTATCCTTTTCAAAAAACACTTTCCTTTCCTCCCTCCCTCTCTTTTGCCCCCTCTTCCTCCTTTTTTATTCCCATCCTACCCTCTCCCCTTATCCCATCGTGTCTCCCTCTCTCCCTTTTTCCTTCCCCATTCCCACTCCCCCTTTTTCCTCCTCCCACTCTTCCCCCAATCCCCTTCCTCCTCCACTCACCCCCCTCAACCCCTTCCCCTCGCCTTTCCTCCTCCTCCTCCTCCTCCAGAAAAGAAAAAAAAAAAAAGAAAAAACAATAGCTCCCGCTGCTCGCGCCCGCCCCCATTTTCTTCTTCCGGCCGCAGAGATCCAATCAGATCAAGGAGCATCTTGCGCCCTCGCGTCCCCCCAGCATCCGGCTCCGTGCACACTTCGGATCCGGTGCCCGAGGACGAAAACGGCCTGATGATGATGAACGGATGAACGGAAGCCAAGGGTCTCTCTCTCTCTCTTCTCTCGCCGCGCGCGGATGAGGGTCGATCGTTGGTGCTCTCTCGGATCTCGGGTTTTCATCGTCTATGTGTTCGATGGCTT
This sequence comes from Penaeus vannamei, assembly GCF_003789085.1. NCBI lineage: Eukaryota > Metazoa > Arthropoda > Malacostraca > Decapoda > Penaeidae > Penaeus > Penaeus vannamei. The sequence goes on from NW_020870724.1 coordinate 35,014, forward strand.
TTTGGGGAAACACCTTTTCTTTCTGTCTGTGTGTCTGTGTCTGTCTGGTTGTCTCTGTCTCTGTCACACACACACACACACACCACACACACACCAACACACACACTCTCTCCTCTCCTCTCTTACACACAATTATTACTCTTCTCTTACTCTCTCTTTACACACACAACACACACACTCTCTCTTTTCTTTATCTCTCTCTCCTCACACCCACACACAACCCCCCCCCCCCCCCTACATACAAACCACTACCGCCCAAACCCCACGCAGCAAGCAGCATCCCCCCCCCCCCCCCGCATTTCCCCCTCCCACACCTCTCCCTCTCACGCCACTGACACGCCCCCCCCCCCGCATTTCCCCTCCCACCACCTCTCCCCTCTCGCCACTGACACGCCCCTCCCCTCCCCCTCCCCCCGACAGCCCGAGACATGATTTATAAACCTAAATCCTCCTTTCATTTAGTCCTCCGCCGGCCATTATCGGGCCGCGACCCCCCGACGGAAGGGTAATTGGACGTCCTGTCGGGAGGCCGATGTCCGATAATGTCAAGGCCGTCTATCAAGCGGCTTTCGTCTTCCAAGGAGTTTCTCTTCGGTCGCGGGCTGCTGCAGCTGTTATGCCTCTGGGGATTTATTTGCCGTTTTCCTTTCTATTTTGGTCCGTAATGCATCACTGGGGGGGGGGGGGATAAAAGAAATAAAAGCTGATGTATTTTATCGGGGGCTTTAACGCATGCGGAGAAAAAGAGAAAGAGATGGACTCGCAAACTTTCTGCGAGAAATATCACTTTCGCGGACCGAACCCTCCTCGCAAGCAGACGTGAATCACGCGTTTTGTTGCCAGGAGTTCTGCGTCGGCGTCCCTGCTTTCTGTGCAGCCGCGCGAAATACACACTCCTGAAGTCCTCCTTCGAACAGGCAAAACCCCCCCGCGCGCTACGTGCAATGACTGCCACGGGCGGGAAAATATCACCTCCTGAACGGCGTTTACGTTCCGAGCCGCCGCCGGGCCCCGTCTGCCGGTTCGCTCTTAATATATTCATCATCACGACTAACCTTCCGGCGTTCTCCTTATCGCCGAACGCACTCGATTTCTAGCGGTCTGACGGCGGGCGACGCGGCAGGGAAAAGGAAAAGCGACTCTGCAACACGGACTGAAACCGCGAGGGGAAGCGGCCGCCCTTCGTTGCATTCCTCCGACAAGAACCGGTCTCCGGCGGTGGTCCCTAAGCCTCGAGACCAACGGCCCCCTCGACCATCGATCACACGCGCCTACAGACATTCCCCGGCGCGGTTCGTGTTAGCCGCGCGCCGTCTTTACCCTAAACGTTTCAATGTCCGTCCGGGCTGGAACATCCGGCTGAGCCCGTCCAATTTTTCTGGCTTAGCGGGACTGGCAGCGGCGTTTCCCTCTCGCGCCCGAAGCCACGGGGGCATCTTCCCTTCCCGTTCCCTCCCCCCGACTCCCCCCTATCCACTCCCATCCTTAAGAGTAATTCACACTCTATTCATTCTTCGTCCATTCCCTTGCCTCTTACGTCCGTTCGCCTAAAGGAAGTCCCCGGATTCATCAAGCAAGGCGCACTTACTAATCCTCGCCCTCCCCCTTTCCCTCCCCATAGCCCCACGCCCGCGCCCACCCCAGCCTCCACCCCCCGGACTTCGCTATATGTTCCAAAACGAAACCGCCCGGCGATATTGTACTCCGAGACAATTACGGGCCACAGTACGGCGCGCCATACAAAGGAACAGCTTATATAACACCGACCGCAGCCCGAATTTACCGCCGCCGCGACCGCTGTTGTAACAATAGTACTCCCGGTATTGTAAATGAGGATAATTCGGACCGTAGGGTTACTATTACGAACACCAGAGTCTTGCACGCAACCCCTTTCTGCACCAGTGGCCAACTTCGTTAACTGTTGCGTTTACTGCCTCTGCAACGGAAACAGCGGTGCTCGCCATTTTGCCATTATATACACACACACAGACTGTACAGCGCTGCCCAGAACTATTTTCCCCCTTCGTTCGCTTGGTGTTCTCCGAGACCGGGCGCAAACGAACGGAACTTTTCGCTCAAAGGGTTGGCGAAATAAGACCGGATGAATGCCATGGGGACAAAATGAGAGAAAAAAAAAAACAATATACAAATAGTTCTGGAATTATTTCAGTCAATGCTAGAGTTGATTCTTCATAAAATCAGTAGAAATAACATTGCATGCGTACCTGTTTTGATCTGCCTGAGAGAGAGAGAGAGAGAGAGAGAGAGGAGAGGGAGAGAGAGAGAGGAAGGGGAGGGAGAGAGGAGATGAAGAAGGAGGGGAGAGAGAGAGAGAGAGAGAGAAGAGAGAGAGAGAGAGAGAGAGAGAGAGAAGAGAGAGAGAGAGAGAGAGAAGAGAGAGAGAGAGAGAGAGAGAGAGAGAGAAAGAGAAAGAGAGAGAGAAGAATTAGATAGAGATAAATCTATAGAGGTAGATATTATAAAAATGAGAGAGAGAGAGAGAGAGAGAGAGAGAGAGAGAGAGAGAGAGAGAGAGGAGAGAGAGGAGAGAGAGAGAGGAGAGAGAGAGAGAGAGAGAGAGAAGAGAGAGAGAGAGAGAGATAGAGACAGAGGAGAGAAAGAGAGGAAGAGAAGGATCTTGACTCAGTCTCATGGGAATAAGAAGGAGGAGGAAGGGATGGGGAGGGAGGACGACGAAGAGGCGGAGGGGAAGGAAGGAGAGGAGGGAAGGGCGAAGAAGATGGAAGACGAAGGAGGGGGGGGGGGAGAGGAGAGGGAGGGAGAGGAGGGGAGGGACGGGGGGGGATATCCGTGTGAGAATTAATCATATGTAATCACCGCCGCACACATCAAAGGCGCGGGCCCTTCAGGTGCCCCGCGACGCGACGGGGCTGACGGGGCGGGCTAATTGGGACTGAGCTCAACCTGGGGGAGGAGGAGAGGGGAGGGTGGGGAGGGTGGGAAAGGGGAGGGAGGGAGTGGGGGGAGGACGAAGGGGAGGGAGGGAGTGGGGAGGAGGAGGGGAAGGAGGGGAGGGGGTGAGGGGAGGAGGAGGAGGGACGGAGGAGAGGGAGGGAGGTAGTGAGGAGGAAGGAGAGAGTGGGGAGAGGAGACGGAAAAGGGGGAGAGTGGGAGTGGGGAGGAGGGATTAAGGATCGGGAAGAGAGAGAAGTGGGGAGAGGATACGGTAAGGATGAGAGCTGGGAGGAGGGAAGGAGTGAGGAGGAGGGAAAGGATTCAGGAGTTGATAGGAAGGAAGGAGTGGGGAGAGGGGAGTGAAAATGGTGTGGGGGGTGGGGGGGGAGTGGAGACTAGGGAGGAGGATCGGGAGAGAGTGGAGAGGGAGGAGGAAAGAGTAGAGTAGAGAGCAAGGAAAAGAAAGGAACGAAAAAAGAGAGAGAGAAGTGACAACTGAGAAGGAGGGAAGAAGCGGGGAAGAAGACACAGAAAAGCAGAGAGAAAACCATAGAAACCGAAAGACCCGAAAAAAAAGCCCACCAAAGGTTAGACAAGCAGAAACCCCACCCCCCACCACCCCCCCGCCCCATAGAAACCGAAAGACCCCCCAAAAAAAGCCCACCAAAGGGTTAACAAAGCAGAACCCCACCCCACCCCCCCACCCCACCCCCACCCCCGCCCCCTCCGCCCAAACTCACTAATCCAAAGGCGGCGAGACCCAATTTACTCGTGGGTCGCTGGAACCGCCCCTGATTCATGAGGTGGAATAGTGACAGTCCCTAATTTCCTTGTTGGAATTGTGACTCCAGCGATTTTCTGTCGGTTGCGCCGGGGGGATTTGGAGAAGGGGGGAGAGGGAGAGGAGGGAAAGGAGGGGGAAGAGGGAAAGAAGGGAGAGGAGAGGGGAAAGAGGAGAGAGGGAGAGAAGGGGGAGAGGGGGGAAGGGGAAAGGAGGGGGAAGAGAGGGGAGGGGAAAAGGGAGTGGGAGGGAGAGAGGGAGATTTGGAGAAGGGGAGAGGGGAAGAGGGAAAGAGGGAGAGAGGAGAGGGGCAGGAGAGAGGGGGGAGAACTGGAGAGGAGAGGGAAAAGGGGAGTGGGGAAGAGGAGAGAGGGAGTTTGGAGAAGGGGGAGAGGGGGAGTGGGAGGAGGAGGAGACAGGGGGACTTGGAGAGGGGTTGGAAGAGGGAGAGGGAAAGAGGAAGGGAAAGGGAAAGAGGATAAAGGAGAAAGGTTAAAAGAGGGAAAGAGGAAAGAGAGAGAGAAAAAAGGGGGAAGAGATTGGGCGACGACGTCCCTATTCCCACGACGGGTAAAAAAGAATTAAATTCAATAATTCTGCGGCTGAGAGGAGGAGGAGGAGGAGGAGGAGGAGGAGGAGGAGGAGGAGGAGGGAGGAGGAGGAGGAGAGGAGGAGTAGGAGGAGGAGGAGGATGGAGGAGGAGAGAGAGTGAGGAGGAGGAGGAAGCAGGAGAGGAGGAGGAGGAGGACTACCGGGAAGGGGAGAAGGGCGCGGGCGAGGGGGCTGCAGGTGGCGCTGAGGATCGGAGTGAGAAGCCCAGACGCCGTGGATCTTGTGGCCACTTTCTCGGAGTTTCCCAGTGTCTTTCTCTTCGCTTAAATGGATGGATTTAAGCTTTTTCTCTGTCTCTTGTCTCTCTCGTTCCTCTCCCTCTCCCTCGCTCCCTCTCTCTGTCTGCCTCTCTCTCTCTCTCTCTCTCTTTGTCTCGTCTCTCTGTTTCTCTCTCTCTCTTGTCCCCTCCTCTTCTCTCTCTCTCTCTCTCTCTCTCTCTCTCTCTCTCTTCTCTCTCTCTTCTCCCTCTCTCTTCCTCTCTCTCTCTCTTTTCTTTCTCCAAAGGCAAAGAAACCGAACGAGAAACGGAGGAAAATAGAGAAATGGAAAAGAAATCGTAGTACTCTCCGCTCGAACCTTCCCTCTTTCCCTTTCTCTCCTTTCGCTCTCTCTCACGTTCCACCTTTGTCCTCTTTATCACCCCTCTCCCTTCTTCTTGCTTCTCGAGCTTTCTATAGCCCTCTCGCTCGCCCACTTCTCCTGTCGGTTTCTCGCAACAATTCCGGACGCGCTCGTCTCTCCCTTTTCTTCCTTCTGAAAATATCCTCCAATCTCCTTTCCCCTCTCGCTTGCCCTCTTTTCTCATGTTCCCTTCGCTCCCCTTCCTCTTCTAATCTTCGCTGCCCTTCCTCTCCTGCCGCCTCTCTCTCAATCTCTCTCTCTCTCTTATCTATCTTTTCCCTTTCTCACTCCTTCTCTCTCTCATCTTTCCTCCTCCTCCTCTCTCTCTCTCTTATATTTCCTTTTCTCTCTCTCTCTCATCTTTCCTCCTCTCTCTCTCTCTCTCTCTCTTGCCTCTCTCTCAATCTCTTTCCTCTCATCTTATCCTCCTTTCTCTCTCTCTCCCTCCCTCCCCCCCTCTCTCTCTGCTTGCCTCTCTCTCGATATTTCCTCTCTCTCTCTTCTCTCTCATCTTTCCTTCCTCCTCTCCTCTTCTTCTTCTTCCTTTTCCTCTTCCTCTCCTTCCCTCCTCCCTCTCTTCCTCCTCTCTCTCTCTCTCCCTTTAATATCATTCTAACTGCTAGTCTCTCTTTTACGTCTTCTTCTTTTTCTCATTACCCTTCTAACTATTCTCTATTCTACCTGCTTCACCCGCTCTCTCTCTTGTAGAAAAAGATATGAAAGGAATGTAATATCTTTACATTACAAGAGATACATTCACTCACCATCAGAAATTGATGATACGAAAGTATTTCGGAAACCGGTGAGTATATATCTCTTGTATTGTTGAGGATATTACTCTCGTTCTTATCTTCTACCTTTGTCCGCAATGAATATGGTTCATCTCTCTCTCTATATTTTCTATTTTCTATTCTCTATTTCTCTCTCTTTATTCTCCACTGTCTCCTTCTCTCTTTCTCCACTGTCTCTCTCTGTCTCCTTTTTCTACCTCTGTCGCAATGAATATGGTTTATCTCTCTCTCTCTCTCTCCCACCCTCTCTCTTCCTGCCTCTATTCTCCACTGTCTCCTTCCCTCATTCTCTCTCCCCCCATCTCTCTCTCTTCCTCCCTCTCTATTCTGCCACTGTCTCCTCTCTCTTCTCTCTCTCTTCCCCCTCCTTCTCTTTCTCTCCAATCGTCTCCTCTCCCTTCCAATGCCACTTTTATTACAATGCACCTTCCTTTCTCTCCTTCTTCCTCCCTCCTCTCCCTCGCCCCTCATCACCCTGCCTACCTACGACCCCCTCTTTCGCATTCAGCCCGTATATCAAGTTCCCTCCTCCTCCTTGCACACCCTCAAAACGATCACCTCTTTCCCTAGACCCTTTTTTTCCCAATACAGAAGTTGTAAGCTCTTCCCCCGTGTCGCTTCTCGGAAAGAATGTTCCTCGGACCTTTTTCCGCGGTGGAAATATCCCCCCGCGGTCTTTTTCCACAGGACAGTAAAATAGTTTTAGATATTTTCTTAGTGTGTGATTTTGAGATATTATTATCTATCTTTTTTATCCCCTCGTAAAATGCAAAAATATTTCCGGTGTATTTGGTGTTGTTGTTGTTGTTTCTCCGATCTTTGTTATATTATTTTTTTTTTTACTGTTGGTTTTTGTATTTGTTTTTTTTATTAAATTTTGGTCCCCCCCCCCACTTAATTTTTTATTTTTAAGGGAAAATTTTTCAATTATTAATTTAAATTTACTTGTTTTTTTCCCTTTGTTATATTCTATTTTTTCAGGGTTTTTTTTTTTTTGGTTTAAAAAATTTTCCCTTTTCTTGTTGAAAGTTTTCTTTTTCCATACCGCATAGCATTTATTCCCCTTCCCACTTCTCCTTTCACTCAGCTTTCTCCCCTCTCCCCAGACGTGTCCCTGAAACATCCCCTCGTAATTAACCCTTCCTCCCCCTCCCCTCCCTTCCCCTTCACCCGCTTCGGGACCCGACGATCAGCCTCCCCTCACCGAACAGTGGGCTGCTGAGTGTGTGCTGATGTGCGTATCTATGTGTATATGAGGACCGCGAGAGAGGGCCAAGGGGCAGAGGGCGCGCGTGCTGACAAAATATACACATTTGGACGAGTGAAGTTCGGTAGTTGGGGCGAGCGGCGAGTGGCGGAGAGGAGGGTGACCATAGAGCTTCGAGGCGGGAACAAAAACCTCCGCTGACCTTCCGCTGACTCTCCGCTGGACTCTACACGACTCCTCCGCTGACCTTCGGCTGACTCTTACACTGACCCTTCCGGCTGCATCTCCACTGGACTCTCCGGTTGATCCTCCACGTGACTCTCACTGACGCCTCAACTGACTCTACACGTGACCCTCCACTGACGCCTCCACTTGACTCTCGCTGACCCTCCACTAACTTCCACTAGAACCTTCCACTGACCTCCACAGACCCTCCAACAGACCCTCCTGCCACTCTCGTTGGCGCTGCAGTGGACCTCCTAGCAGAGAACAGCAGAATCGTTTCTGTTGTATCTGCTTTATCTACTGTACAAGTGTGAATGGGGCGTGAATGTCGAACATTTATTCTGTACACGAATTGTCCGAGCGTGAGAGTGCTTTCTACCATAAATAAAGACAGTGTTGATGTTAAGTGACGATTGGGATAAAAATGCGTATAAAGTCATACAAGAAAAGTATAGAAAAAGAAAAAAATAGAGAAAATTATATAAAAAATAAACTAAATTGATTAAAAGCACATCAATAAAACATCAATTAATTACGCTAACATTAGCACATTAACTAAATTGAATAGATTAAATTGAGGAGTAGGCGAGGAAGTGGAGGAGGGAAGAGGAAGTGGAAGAAGAGGGAAAGAAGGAGGAATTAGAAGGAGATTGGGAAGAAAACCATGAAGAGGAAGGAAGAGGGAAGAGAAGAGAGGACAGAGAACCAGAGGGGAAGAGGAGGAGGAGGAGGAGAGTGGAAGACAGTGTAATTAAGAGGATTGTGGCGTCGACGTCCCTCCCCCCCCCCCCCACCACCCACCCGCCCAGCAAATGAGGAACAAGAGAGGATTATTGGCGCCCCGTACTTGCTTCCCGCCCACGAGCTCATTGCTGGCCCTTCGTTTCCTTCTTCTCCTCCCTCTCTCGGCTATTTCATATATCTTTTTAATGTTCTTTTATTTTCTATGTCTCTGTCTGTCTCTTTCTTATTGCGTTTGTATCTTAATCTGCGTCTATCCTCTCTGTCTGTTTCTTACTGGTTGTGTGTGTGCTTTTCTCTCTCCTACCCTTTCCTCTCTCTCCTCATCTTTCTCTCCATCTTCTCTTTGCACTACCCCTCCCCTACTCGTTTCCTCCCCCTTCCCCTCACTCTCCCTCCCCACCTCCCTTCTCCTCCCTCCTTTCCCCCTTTCTCTCACATCCCCTTTTTTTTCCTTCTCGGGCCCCTCCCTCCTCCGTCCCTCCCCATCCTCCCTCTCCCCTCTTTCCTCTTCCCCTTCTCCCCTTTTTCCTCCCTTCCCCTTCCCTCCTCCCCCACTCCCCCTTCTTCCCCTTCCACCCTCCCTCTCCCTTATTCCTCTCTTCCTCCTCCCATCCTCCTCCCCTCTCCTCTTCCTCCCTTCCCCTACCTCTCCCCTCTCCCCTTCTTCCTTCCCTTCCCCTTCCCTCTCCTCTCCCACTCTCTATCCTCTCCCCATCCCTCTCCTTTCCCCCTTTTTCCTACATCTTGTTCTCCTTCTCGCCCCTCTCTCTCTCGCTCCTTTCTCCACCCGAAAGACGATTGGCGACTCCCTCCCTCCTCTCTCACGTGACACCCTCTTACCTTGGGCTAAACGGCGTCACTGGGTCGTATTTTTTTACGGGCGTGATGTTAATGAGAAGAGGGCGAGCGGGTAATTAACGGCTTCTTGTTTATAATCCAACACTGATGTAATGATTATTTGCGGGGGACGTGTGTGTTTCATCATAGTGACGTTCGCTGGCTTGTAGTTTGTTGTTTTTTTTTTTCGGCGACAATAAAATATGAAGTTTCTGAAAATGTATATACATACATGTATTTACACAAACAAATACACACACAAGAGATACACATGTGTGTGTGCATATATGCATATGTATACATGTGTGTATGTGTGTGTGTGTGTGTGTGTACATGTATCCATACATATATACGTATATTTACACGTGTGTGTATGTATCCATTTATCTACAAATCAATCTATTCATTCATTTCTAAGTAAGGGAAGATGGGAAGACACTACATCAAACGGCCGCGTTCAGAGAGCCCCTTCGCAGCCCACCTCGCCGCCCCCCCCCCCCCCCCGTCGTTAGCAAAGTTCCCGCCGCTAACTACCGAGGCAAATTGGTCCTAACTAGCGAGGTGAAGTTTCCCAAGGCCCGACCAGTGACGTCATTAGGGTCGTCGGAAACGGGCCGGCGAAGCCCTCCGCTCCCCCCATTAGCGGCGCTCCAGAGGCCCTCCTCCCTCGGCCGCAGCAGCACCACCACCGGGGGAACGGAGCCTCGGAGACTCTTTTTACGGCTCCTCCCGACGCTAATCGCATCACGCCGCCCGCACGCCACCGCGCCCTTCCCGAAGAACGGCGGACGCGGTCTCCAGACGCCCGGGACATCTGGCTTTCGTCTCGGAGGAGTTCCTCTTGGGGTGGCTCCGGCGAGAGAGGGGGGGGGGGGGGGGCGCGAAGGAGTTCCTCTTGGGGTGGCTCCGGGGAGGGGGGGGGAGGGGGGTCCGCGGCGGAGTTCCTCGAGGGTGGCTCCGGCGAGAGGGGGGGGGGGGGGGGGGTCCGCGGGGAGTTCCTCGCGGGGTGGCTCCGGCGAGAGGGGGGGTGGGGGGGGGTGTCCGCGAAGGAGTTCCTCGCGGGTGGCTCCGGCGAGAGGTGGGGGGTGGGGGGAGGGGGTCCGCGAAGGAGTTCCTCGAGGTGGCTCCGGCGAGAGGAGGAGGGTGGGGGGGGGTCCTGGCGCCATGCTGGAGGGGGGGGCGCCGCTTGACCTCGCTTTACCGGCGTCAGGAGGTCGTGGTCAGCGATATTGATGAGTGGGCGGGATCGTCAACGCGCGATGCAGGTCCAGTGGGAGATTTGAACAAGTTTCGCCAATTGAGTGGTTCTATATTTCGTAATCCATTGATGAAATAATAATAATAATAAAATAGATTGTTTAATGTATGTATTTAACACCATATTTTCTTATTCTCTTTTTTTTTATTCATAATTTTAATTCATAAAAAAATCTATAACGAACTGTGTATTTTGTATTCCTCTAATTCGTTCCCGTCAACTATTCCTTTGTTCTTTCCTCCTTTCCTTTCCATTCTCTCTCTCTCTCTCTCTCTCTCTCTCTCTCTCTCTCTCTCTCTCTCTCTCTCTCTCTCTCTCTCTCTCTCTCTCTCTCTCTCTCTCTCTCTCTCTCTCTCTCTCTCTCTCCTCTCTCTCTTCTCTCTCTCTCTCTCTCTCTCTCTCTCTCTCTCTCTCTCTCTCTCTCTCTCTCTCTCTCTCTCTCTCTCTCTCTCTCTCTCTCTCTCTTCTCTCTTCTCTCTCTCTCTCTCTCTCTCTCTCTCTCTCTCTCCTCCCTCCCCCTCCCTCCCTCCCTCCCTCCCTCCCTCCCTCCCTCCTCCCTCCCTCCTATCCTTCACTCCCCTTCTCCCTCTCTCTCTCCCTCCCTCCCTCCCTCCCTCCCACTCCTTCCCTCCCCTTCTCCCTCTCTCTCTCCTCCTCTCTGATCCTCCGTTTCCCTTCCGCTTTTCTCAAAACCAACCTCTCTCCTCCCAAGCCAACCATCGTATGTTCTAGATTACACCCAGCCCCCTCTTCCCCCTCCATAACCCCCCTCCCCACCTCCCTCCCTCCCTCCCCTCCCTCCCAACCCCCATCCTGCCTCGCCCTTCCGTGACGTCACAAAATCCTGCAAGATGATCATCTAACTTTGGCAATTATAGAGGCCGCCACTCCCCCCCTCTCTCCCCCTCCCCCACCCCCCCGACGCCGAAGAAAAATACCCACAACGTCTCATAATTTTTTTGTCTATAGCGCTGAGTCATCCCGACGACGGAGGCTAAGGGGAAAAAATGACACGATATGACAGGGGGCGGCATGCCTGGTTCCCTCGTCGGCCTTCGAGAGATTTTATTTTTTTTCACAAAAGAGGGAAATAGAGGCCTTGAGGTCTATTATGAATGATTTCTTCTTCGGTTTGTAAACGTTCTGTCAAATTCGTAGGTCTATAAATAAATAAGTAAATAAATATATATATATATATATATATATATATATATATATATATATATATATATATATATATATATATATATATATATATATTATATATATATATTATATATATATATATATATATATATATATATATATATATATATAATAATAATATATATATATATATATATACATACACACACACACACACGAACACACACACACACCACACACACACACACACACACACACAACACATACACACACACACACACACACAACACACACACACACACACATATATATATATATTTAATATATATAGATAGATAGATAGATAGATAGATTAGATATCATAAATGCATGTGTATACCTACATATGCATAATGTATAAATGTAAACATTTATGTGTATGCGTCTGTCTCATACAAGATGAGATGAGAGAGAAAAGAGAAGAGAAAAGAGAGATTAGGGAACAGAACAGACAGCAAAGAATGAGAGATAGAGATGGAGCGACACAGAGAGAGAGAGAGAGAGAGAGAGAGAGAGGAGAGGAGAGAGAGGAGAGAGAGAGAGAGAGAGAGAGAGAGAGAGAGAGAGAGAGAGAGAGAGAGAGAGAGAGAGAGAGAGAGAGAGAGAGAGAGAGAGAAGAGAGAGAAGAGAGAGAGAAGAGAAGAGAGAGAGAGAGAGAGAAGAGAGAGAGAGAGGAGAGAGAGAGAGAGAATCTATCCTAGACAGGACTCTATTCCATCCACACCCAGCCTCCACCAACACCTCCTAACAGAGTGCATATTCATGAGCGATGAGAGGAGCCCTCTACTCTCCCCCCTCCCCCCCCCCCTTCTTCCCACCTCCCATACCCTCCCTCCCAACCTAAACGCTAGGCCTCCCCTCCCCCCCCTCCCCCCCTCCCCCTCCCTCCCTCCCTCCCCCCAAACCCATCCCTCGCCCCCATTACCTTCCTGATGGCCGACGAAATGGCTTTGTTTACATTACGACTCGTGTTTGGGAAGCACCCCGCCCCTGACGCCCTTTTACGCCCGCGGCTGATCACCCGCCCTCCCGCCCGCCCGAAGCCCGCCCGCGCTAATTAGAATATTTCCCATACACTTTATAAACGGGGCGCAACCCTCCGACATCCCGCTAATTAAATTATAGACGAGGTTCTTCTCCCCCAAACGCCATTTCTCGGGCCCTTTACGTAGGCCTATAAACCTCCCGTATTACCACCGTGCGGCGGGCGACAACGTGCCCCTCGTTCCGCCAACCCCGTTAACACGCGCTCGGGGAATGTCGGGAGAGAGAGAAAGTGCTCTATGGAACAGCTTAATTCCCCCCACCCCTCCCCCACCCCCCCCTCCCCGTCTCTGCTCTGCTCTCTCTCATCCGGGACTGCGTGAGTGAGTGCGGCGGCTGGTCTCCCTCATCTCACACGCCGCACGCAATACCCAACCACACCGAGTACTTATATACGTGGTCTATATAAGTGGTTGTATAGACCTTGCTTATACGGACCTTGTACCACACCACATTCGGGAGGAGATCGCTTGATGACGATGCCCGAGTGTATTTCTCTGGTTCTGAATTGTACTTTTGAGGTCATGTCTACTAGAAAGGAGGAGAGAGAAGGAGAGAGAAGGAAGAAGGAGGACGAGGAGGAGGTGGTGCAGTAAGAGGAGGAGGAGGGAGGGGGAGGAAGGGAAGAAGGAGGACGAGGAGGAGGTGATGCAATAAGAGGAGGGGTGAAGGGAAGAAGAGGAAGAAAGGAGGTGGAGTAAGAGGAAGAAGACGAGGTGGTGGGTAAGAGGAGAAGGAAGAGGAGGAAGAAGGGAAGAAGCACAACACCGCAGTCAAGGTCTTTGCCTCTTTCTGTGCTATTTTTATTTTATTATTATCATTTTTAAACTAAAAATAAAAGATAACACTGCATTTCAACCGGATATTTTTAGCCTCCTTCATCCTCAGAAATGAGTGTCCGGATGAGCGAACGAGACCGTGTGTCTGTATCAGAATGCGAGAAAACAACCTCGACCTCGACCTCGACCTCGACCTCAACCTCGACCTCGACCTCGACCTCGACCTCGAAACCTCGACCTCGACCTCAACTCGACCTCGACCCTCACCAACGTCGCCTCGCAGCTCACCCTCGAGAGACACGGAAGGAAAAACCGCACTTCACTCGAGCCAAGTTGCGGTGTCTCCGAGCTCGATCTCTGCGCGAGGCTGAGGTTTCTCGGGTCGCCTCCGCCGCTCGCGCGAGGTCAGAGGGTAACTGCGGCTGGTTACTATTACTCCAGGTTTGGGTCGCAATATATATATATACATATATATATATATATATATATATATATATATATATATATATATATATACATATATATATATTATATTATATATATATATATATATATTATATATATATATATATATATATAATACATATGCACATATACATAAACATATATGTGTGAGTTTGGCTATACAAATATAACTACATATAATATGTAAATGCATACACACAACCACACACACAATATATATACATATATACATGCATACATACATACATACATACATACATACATACATACACACACACACACACACACACACACACCACACACACACACACACACACACACACACATATATATATATATATAATATATATATATATATATATATATATATTATATATATATATACATACATATATACGCACACACACACACGCACTGCAAAGAGAAAGTAAAAAGTTAGTCCTAAATCCGAGTGAATCCTGTATGTTACTAAGTCAAGATAAAAATTAAGGTTCTTCACGACAAACTTCTCCACAATGTTAATACTTGGCGGCAGAACTTCTATCCTTCCCCCTCACCCCCCTCACCCCCTCACCCCCTCCTCTCATGCCCCTTCCCCGTCTCCTCCCTGCAGGAAGGAAGGAAGGATGAGGTGGAATGAAGAGGAGGAGGAGGAGGAGGAGGAGGAGGAGAAAGGGAGGAGAAGGTGGTGGAGTAAGAGGAGGAGAAGGAGGAAGAGGAGGAGGAGAAGGAGGAAGAGGAGGAGACGGAATAAGGAGGAGGAGGAAGAGGAGTAGGAGTAAGAGGAGAAGGAGGAAAAGGAAGAGGAGGAGAAGGAGAAAGAAGAGAAAGGAGGAAGCAGGAAGGGAAGAAGGAGGAGGAGCAGCAGTAGAAACAGCAGCAACAACAGAAGAAGAAAATAATAATAAGAAGAAAAAGATGAGTCCAAGTAGGAGGAGGAGTAGCAGGTGGAGAAGACAGGGGGAGAGAGGAGAGAGGAGAGAGGGAGAGAGGGTCAGCAGGCGCCGAACTGGGCCTCTTGGGGAGTTAGGCCTAGTCCAAATTGTCAGAAAAATATTATGTAGGTCCGAGATTGAGTACATACAAGATATTACGGGCCGCGCCAGGAAGATTATTTAATATCCAGGGAATATTTCATCCTTCCTGCAAGCGGGACGAGCTGGCCGGCGCGCGCGCACTAAGAGCTTCCTTGACCCCCCCCCCCACCCCCCACTCTTCGTCCTCAACCCCCACTCATTCTTTCTCTCTCCCACTCTTCGCCTCCATCCCCCATTCATTCCCCTCAATCCCCACTTTCTCCTCACCCCACTCAGGGTCCCCAACACCCCATCTTGGTCCTTAAACCCCCACTCTTGGTCCTCAACCCCCACTTTCTCCTCACCCTCACTCTTGGTCCTCATCCCCCACTCATTCTCCTCAATCCCCACTTCCCCCTCACTCTCACTCTTCGTCCTCATCCCCCACACATTCTTTCACCACTACTCATTCCCCTCAACCCCAACTTTCCCCTCACCCCACTCTTGGTCCTCAACCCACACTTTCCCCTCTCCCCACTCATGGTCCCCAACACCCCATCTTGGTCCTCAAACCCCCATTCTTGGTATTCAACCCCCACTTTCCCCTCAACCCCCACCCTTCGTCCTTAATCCCCACACTTTCCCCTCACCCCACTCATGATCCTCAACCCCCACTCATTCTCCCCCCCCCACTCATGGTCCCCAACACCCCATCTTGGTCCTCAAACCCCCATTCTTGGTATTCAAACCCCCACCCCACACTTTCCCCTCACCCCACTCATGGTCCTCAACCCCCACTCACCCCCCCCCCACTCTGGATCCTCCCCTCGTACCCCCTAAACATACATCTGATTTCGACGCGTTTTCATCTGTCTCTCCAATATTTACCCTCGCTGACTATTACTCCTTCGCGTGAATTGAAAACGCACTCTTGCGCCCGTACCCGCATCCACACGAGCGCAGGACAGCCCGAAACGGGGTATTCACAGCACACACACACGAACACACGCGCACATACACACACACACGAACAAATAGACACACACACATTCACTCACACACATACACTCTCTCTCTCACACACGCAAACACACACACACTCCTCTCTCTCTCTAACACACACACACACACGTATCACACTCACAAACACTCTCTCTCTCACACACACACACACATGTATCACACTCTCTTTCACTCTCTCTCTCTCTCTCTCACACACACACACACGTATATTTACAAACATTTCACAAATCCGATGAGCTTGAACCATCATTTTCTTTTTTTACAAAAAAAAAAAAAGAAAGAGGAGACCGCCCAATCTCCCAAGCCCTCTCTACCTCCTTCCCCCCCCCAACCCCCCTCCCCCTCACCCCTCACCCCTCACCCCCACCCTCACCCCCACCCTCACCTACCCCGCCTCTGCCCCGCGACAGGTAATCTATGGCACCATCAAAGGGGGAAGAAAAATTCCCCAGGGAGGGCCTCTTCAGGACCTTGTTTACTTATAGAGGACAGATCCGTCTCCCCTTTTGGATACGCTGTTTATGCATATACGTATATAGAGGAGAGGGAGGGGGGGGGGGAGGGAGGAAGGAGGAGAGGGAGGGAGGAAGGAGGAGGGAGAGAGGGAGGGAGGGAGGAAGGGGGAGGGGGAGCGAGAGAGAGTAAAAAAGAAAGAAAGACAGAGAAAGAAAGAAAGAATTCTTTTTTTCTTTCTCTCTCATTCTTTCAAAAAGAGAGAGCGAATGAGAGACAGACAGACATAAAGGACAAAGAGAGAAAACAAAAACAATGTCCCCAAGCATTGATTAAAACTTACCCATGTATACATATATACATGCATATATACTTACACTTAAGGTAAGGTAAATCTCCCACATATTATATAATATTCGACTAAGCAAAGATGATAAATCTCCCACATATTATTCGACTAAGCAAAGAGCCCTCTTATGTGGCTCATGGAACACCCTCCGCCACAACATACCACAAAAAAAAACGAGGAAAAGAAAACACCCCAAAAACGAAGAAAATAAAACACCCCTCCAAAAAACGAGGAAAATAAAACACCCCAAAAAACGAGGAAAATAAAACACCCCAAAAAACGAGGAAAAGAAAACACCCCAAAAACGAAGAAAATAAAACACCCCTCCAAAAAACAAAATAAAAACACCCCAAAAAACGAGGAAAATAAAAACACCCCCAAAAAAACGAGGAAATAAAACACCCCCAAAAAAGGAGGAAAATAAAACACCCCAAAAAAAGGAGGAAAATAAAACACCCCAAAAAAAAGAGGAAATAAAACACCCCCAAAAAAGGAGGAAAATAAAAAAAAAAACAAAAAAGGAGGAAAATAAAACAACCCCCCAAAAAAGGAGGAAAATAAAACACCCCAAAAAAGGAGGAAAAGAAAACACCCCCAAAAAACGAAGAAAATAAAACAGACGCGGATAAGATGAAGCAAATTTTGATGTATGATTTTATAGAGGCAAGGAGGAGACGGATTCTGTACGGGAATATTGACCTCAATGTACCTACGAATAAGGTTCATTATCGCCTGCGTATGTTCCCTGGTGTATCCCTACGCCCTTATATACTTTTTTACACGTCGTAAATACAGCTGCTTCTCTCTCTTTTTTTTTTTTTTTTTTTTAACACGTGTTTCACTTTGCTTTTTAATGCGGAAATAAATGTGTAAATAGTGCGGTTACTTTTCGTGCAAGTTGATGTTGTTGTTTTTTTTTTTTACGTTGTCTTTTCTTTTTTGTTTGCATGAAGGTTGTATGTATGTATGGATGTATATTATATGTGTATATGTATTTATGTATGCATGTCGTATGTGTATATACACGTGGATGTTTGTTTGTTTGTTTGTGTGTGTGTGTGTGTGTGTGTGTGTGTGTGTGTGTGTGTGTGTGTGTGTGTGTGTGTGTGTGTGTGTGTGTTGTGTGTGTGTGTGTGTGTGTGCGTGCGTGCGTGCGTGCGTGCGTGTGCGTGCGTGCGTGCGTTGCGTGCGTGCGTGCGTGTGTGTGCGTTTGTGCATGTGCGTGTACAAACACATCAACCTTTACATCAGCCTATTGCCGAAATGCTCCAACATATAAATAAAATTCGAGAAAAGGACTTCCCAGCACGATTCCGCCCTCACGCACGCACGCACGCCCGCACGCCCTCGAGAATGTGGCCGGGCATTCCTCTCCTTCGCCGAGGTGGCGTCGCTCCATAGGTTAACTCGATTCCCGGCGGCCAGTAGCACACGCACGGGCGGCCTCCCCACACCTGTGCCCCGCCCCCCACCCAGTCTCCCTCCTCCTCCTCTTCCTACCCCTTCCTCTTCCTCCAAATTTTCTTCTTCTTCTTCTTCCTCCTCATCCCTCCTTTCTAGCCCTCCTTCCCTTCCTCCTCCTCCCACCCCTTCCTCTTCCTCCTCCTATCCCCTCCTTTTTCTCTTCCTCCTAATTTTCTTCTTCTTCTCTTCTTCCCTCCTCTCTAGCCCTCCTTCCCCCCCTTCCTCCCCCAAGCCTGCCTCCTCCTCCTACCCCTTCCCTTCCTCCTCCTATCCCCTCCTTTTTCTCTTCCTCCTAATTTTCTCTTCTTCTTCTTCCTCCCCCTCCCCTTCTTCCTCCTCCCTCCTCTCTAGCCCTCCTTCCCTCCACCCCCTCCTCCTTCCCCCTCCTCCTCTCTGGTCACATGATGGAAAGGGCCAGTCCTCTCTACGTGTACGGAGAGGGGGGGAGGGGTTAACATACCTCATGGGCCATATATCTGTTTAAACATTAATTTGAAATATCGGAAACTTTTAAGAGCGAATGTGACTTAATGTTTTTTATCCGATTATAGTAGTTACTTTAATCTTTCATTCTTAAGAAACAGAGAAACAGATAAATAAACAATCAAATAAACAAATACATAATTGACTAATAAATATATGTATGTAAATAAATAAATAGAACGTTAGTTATCATGGACGATCACGTGGTATCACCAGATCTAGAATATCTATGCAGAGTAAAAAAAAAAAAGAAAAAAAAAAAGAAAAAAAAAAGTCAAAACGCTTCTCGAAATTCGTCTCGAACATCCAAATATGACCCTTATTGCTTCATTCAGGAGGGTTTCGAAGCTTCATTCACAACGAAACTTTTATACGTGACTGTATGTTGTCGAAAAAAAAAAAAGATTCTACACATCACCCTCGGCTACTCATTAGCGCGTGACATCTGCAACATGTCAGATTGGCATATGCAATCCGTCAATTTGCACAAATGACTAAAAGCTGAATCCAAAACCCATCATTGGCTGTTGTACCTTAATAAGCCCCTGATAACTGCACGCATTCCATCTCATTTTCGACAAATCGGAAACTACTTTTTGCATCGGGAAAAGCTAATTTGCGACCGGCGGGAGGACGCTCCGATCTAAACCTTTCTAAACTTGGACGATTAAGTGATAAAATCGGCTTTTAGGAACTGTGTATGGAATTAATCGTAAATCTATTAAAACGACATTTATTCTCGTTTCTCTCTTTTCCCTTAAACCATCAATATCGTCCTTAAAAACGACCCTTATTCTCGTTTCTCTCTCTTCCCTTAAACCATCAATATCGTCCTTAAAAACGATCGTTCTCTCTCTTCCCTTAAACCATCAATATCGTCCTTAAAAAACGACCCTTATTCTCGTTTCTCTCTCTTCCCTTTAAACCATCAATATCGTCCTTAAAAACGACCCTTATTCTCGTTTCTCTCTCTTCCCTTAAACCATCAATATCGTCCTTAAAAACGACCTTATTCTCGTTTCTCTCTCTTCCCTTAAACCATCAATATCGTCCTTAAAAACGACCCTTATTCTCGTTTCTCTCTCTTCCCTTAAACCATCAATATCGTCCTTTAAAACGACCCTTATTCTCGTTTCTCTCTCTTCTTAACCATCAATATCGTCCTTTAAAACGACCCTTATTCTCGTTTCTCTCTCTTCCCTTAAACCATCAATATCGTCCTTAAAAACGACCCTTATTCTCGTTTCTCTCTCTTCCCTTAAACCATCAATATCGTCCTTAAAACGACCCTTATTCTCGTTTCTCTCTCTTCCCTTAAACCATCAATATCGTCCTTAAAAACGACCCTTATTCTCGTTTCTCTCTCTTCCCTTAAACCATCAATATCGTCCTTTAAAACTACTCTTATTCTCGTTTCTCTCTCTTTCTTTAAACCATCAATATCGTCCTTAAAAACGACCCTTATTCTCCTTTCTCTCTCTTCCCTTAAACCATCAATATCGTCCTTAAAAACGACCCTTATTCTCCTTTCTCTCTCTTCCCTTAAACCATCAATATCGTCCTTAAAATCGACCCTTATTCTCGTTTCTCTCTCTTTCCCTTAAACCATCAATATCGTCCTTTAAAACGACCCTTATTCTCGTTTCTCTCTCTTCCCTTAAATCATCAATATCGTCCTTAAACACCATTTCTCCATTAGAGAATGACTCCTGCACACGCCATTGAAAAAATAAATTCCTTTACGAGATAATACACAGAACACGCGCCGTTCCCTCGGAAACAAATTATAATTTCTCTTCCACAAAATGCATTCCTCTCCCTCACGTGCAATCCACAAGCAGCAATGCCTTTTCTCCCCTCGGCAATCACTTCTCTCCCCACCTCCTGAGCTGTCCTCTTTCTCCCCTCTTCCCTTCCTTCCCCTCTCCTTCTCCTCTCTTCCCCTCTTCCACTAACCCAAGCAGAGGAATCCCTACTTTCCCCACTGACCACTTTTCCCTCATTTCCTCCCACTCTCCCTCGCTCCCCTTCCTCATTCCCCTCCTCTCTCCCTTCCCTGCCTCCCCTCCCTCCCTTTCCCCTCATCCCCTTCCGCCAGGGACCCTCCCCTCGACCATCAACCTCTCAACCGACCTCCCCTTTGCCCATATCTTTATCTACTTCCTCCCTTCTCCCCCTATTTTTTTTGCACTCCCCCTCTTAATCGACCACTCCACCCCTCTCCTCCTCTCCCCTACCCCCCTCCTGACCCCGCCCGTTCCCATAGCTCATAAAATTATCATTGCCATAAATTACCCAAGACAGGTCGGCTTCCCTGAGCACCTACAGGAAGGTAAGTAAGGGTGAGAGAGGGAGAGAGGGCGAGGAGGTCGAGGGTAACGAGGGGGGAGGGGGCGTGGGAAAGGACTAGAGAAGGGGAGAAGGAGGGAGAGGAAGGGAGAGAAGAAGAGTGGGAGAGGGGAAAGAACTAAAGATGGGGAGAGAGAGGGAGAAGGATGGGAGAGAAGAAGAGGGAGCGAGGGGGTAGGACTAGAGAAGGGAGAAAGGTAGAGAGGGAGGGAGAGAAGAGGGGGCGAGGGAAAGGGCTAAAGAAGGGGAGAGGGAGGGAGAGGAGATGAGGGAGCGAGGAAAGAACTAGAAAAGGGAAGAAGGAGGTAGAGAAGACGAAGAGACGAGGATAAAAGGACACGAAAGGGAGAGAAAGTAAGAATCTAAAAAAAAAAAAACAAAAAATCTCGACCCCCCCCCCCACTTAATTTCGAGAGAGAGAGAAAGAATCTTAAAAAAAAAAAAATCTAAAAACCCACTTAATTTCGAAATTTTCTTTTTTCTTCTTACTCCAAAATACAAAGAATAACGAACCAGGTATGCAGTGGCTGAGTCTATAGGTTTGTAGTGTACACCTCCAAGCCCGGCCTCGCATGCCTCATCGATTGCTCGTGGGTGTGAGTTTGTCACGTTCCATGAGGGGAGAAGATGAAGAGGGGAAGAGGAGGAGAGGGGAGGAGGACGGAGAAGGGGTGAGGGAGGAGGAAAGCGGAGAAGGGGGAGGAGAGCGGAAAGGGGGAGGTGAGGGGAGGTGGAGAGGGGAGAAGGGGTAGGAGAACGGAGAAGGGAGGAGAGGGAGAAGGGGAGGAGAGGGGAGAAAGGGAAGAAGATAAGGGGAGATGGAAGGAGAAGGGAAAAGATAAGGATGGAGAAGAGGGGAGAAGGGAAGGATGAAGGAGAGGGGAGCAATGGAGAAGGAGAGGGGAGAAAAGGTAGGAGGGAGAGGGAGAAAGGAGGATGGAGGAGAGGAGAGAAAGGGAGGAAGGAAAGGGGCGAGGGGGAGAAGGGGAGAGGAGAAGGGAAGAAAGGGAGAAAGAAAAGGGGAGAAATGCAGGAAGGAAGGGAGGAGGAAGAAGAAAAGTTGGAGAAAAGAAGGAATACAGAAGTGAAAAGGAGAAGGGAAAGGAGAATGCACAAGGAAGAACAAGAAAAAGATACAAAAAAATCCCAGTATCTTTAGAACATAGAAAACGACACATTTACTCACATACAGATCTATATCCATTTCTCTACACAGAGTCTTCTACATTTCAACTTTTTAATCTATACTCCGATACTAAATGTCTTTTTCCCTTTCTCTCTCTCTCCCTATTTTCTTTTTTTCTTCTCTAACCCCTTTCGTACCATAACCTTTATCCACCTTTGCTTCGTATAAACTCTAAAATGTTTTTTTTCCAATAGTTAGCTTCCCTTGCAAAACGCCATCGGAGGGTGAGTCTTGAAGAAAAGATATCTGAAAAAATAAGTATTAAGACAAAAATGGTGGGAGTTATATCGAAAATGTAAATGATGGAAAAATTATTATACAAACAGACACAGACACATATTCATAAACACATCCAATAACTCCATAGACAGACAGACATACACACACGTACATCTCCTCTATCACTTCCCCCCCCCCAAACACAAACACACACACACACGCATATCCCCTCTATCACCCCTCCCCCACAGACAGACAGACACATACAAGTACACACACATACAAGCACACACACATCCCCTCCATGAACCACCTTACACACATCCATTCACACACACACACACACACACACCCACACAACACACACACACACACACACACACACACACACACACACACACACACACACACACACACGCACACACACTCCCATTCACACACACAGACAGCTGTCATAGGGTCGCTTTCACCACACCGAACATCACATGACTGCGAGCGGTTTTAAAGTGAGAGATGACAGCTCACTCGACCTCCCAACCTTAACTTACTCTCATCATCACCACCAGTTCATCAGTCATCATCAAGGATTTCCGAGTCCTTCGCTCATCATAGTCATCACCTTACGTTCTATGTCTTTCGTCTCTCGTGCATCAGTCATCACCTTATTTTCCATGTCTTACGTTCCTCAAAATCATCACCAAGAATTTCCATTTCTTTCGTTCATCGGTCATCACCTTAGTTTCCTTGTCCTTCGCCCATCACAGTAACTCTCTCTCTCTCTCTCTCTCTCTCACTCTCTCTCTTTCTCTCTCTCTCTGTCTCTCTCTCTCTCTCTTTCTCTCCCTCTCCCTCCTTCTCCTTCTCCATTTCCTTCTTCACTTCATTCCTTCTCCATATCCTTCGTTCATCACACTCATCACCAAGAATTTCCATATCTTCCGTTCATCATCACAATACACCAATAAAACACACTCAGAAAATAGACGTGTATTCATAACAAACAGCTATTTGCAGATAACCCTGAACTAAAATATGCTTGGCTGTATTATACTCGACAACAATACACATACGAAGCGAGGACAGAAATAGAAACCAAGTGAATACATTGACGAAGAGAGAGAGAGAGAAAAAAAGTCAATTACAAAAATAGGGTTAATGGAAAATACACGTCATCAGTACAAGCTCTTAGAGAACTAACCAAATATGGCAAGATGGTACAATAATAGGAATGATAATGAAAATACAGTAATGATGATGATGATCAGGCCTACAGTGATATTAATACTAATACGAAAAACAACAACAACAGAAATAATAATAATAATAATAATAATAATAATAATAATAATAATAATAAAATATAATAATAATAATGATAATAATAACAACAGCAACATAACAACAATAATAACAACAACAATAACAAATAAAGCAATAATAATAATAATAATAATAATAATAAAATTAATAATAATTAATAATAATAATAATAATAATAATAATAATAATAATAATAATAATAATAATAATAATAATAATAATAATAATAATAATAATAATAATAATAATAATAATAATAATAATAATAACAATAATAACAACAACAACAATAAAAATAATAATAATAATTAATTAATAAATAATACTAACAAATAATAACAATAATGCTAATAACAATAACAATAACAACTGTAAACTCAAACTGCAGAATTACCAACCATGACAAACAAGGATGATATTTGCGAAACCAAAATAAACAAAAAGTTAACTTGAAAAGATATAAAAAAAATTTTATTCGTGTTCTAGTAAAATAATTCACAGCGCGTAAAATATGTATTTTTACCTGCATAAGCTCCGTTGACGGGGTTATTATCAACCTGCTTCTCTCTCTCTCTCTCTCTCTATCTCTCTCTCTCTCTCTCTCTCTCTCTCTCTCTCTCTCTCTGTCTCTGTCTGTCTCTCTCGCCCTCTCTCTCTCTGTCTCTGTCTCTCTCTTTCTCTCCCTCCCTCCTTCTCCTCTCTTCCCCTCTCCTTCTTCTTCTCTCTCCCTCTCTCTTTCTCCTTCTCTCTCCCCTTCCCCTTTCCCTCCTCTCCTCCTCTCCTCTCTCTCCCACTCCCTTTCTCCATCCCCACCCCCACTCACTCTCCCATTCCTTCTCTCCCCCCAACCCCCCCTTACCCTCACTCTCCCACTCTCTCTCTCCTCCTCTCTCACTCTCTCTCTCTCTCTCTCCTTTCCTCGTGGAATATTTTTTACCAAGTCCCATGTCCTCCTCCCCCTTCGGATGCATAATAAATTTAAGGTGAGCGTGCATTATTCACTCTCTTATGTATATTGCGGAGAGTTCTTGTTCGCAAAACCCGAGTGAGTATGACATGTCCCTTGGCTGTAAGTTCGAGTGGGGGGAGAGGGGGAGAAGTGAGAGCGGGTGAGAGGGGTGAGAAGGGAAGTGAGGAGGGGGGAGAGGGTGAGGGAGTAAGGGGGAGAGGGGTGAGGAGTGAGAGGGGAGTGGAGAGGGGTGAGTGGGAAGTGAGAGGGGTGGGGTGAGAGGGGAGAGGGGAGGAGAGGGGGAAGAGGGGTGAGGGGGAGTAAGGAGAGGGAGAGGGGGGAGAGGACGTGGACCCATCATTTCTTTTCGTAATAAAGTGTTTATATATGAATTCTTTCTTCTCGTGACATTTATATCTTTCTCTTTTCTTTATGTCTTTTGATTCCATGGTTTCTTTCTTTTTCGTTCTCTTTCCATCCTTATTTCTGTCTGTTTGTCTGGCCGTGTCTGCATATCATCAGTCTGTCTCTGTTTCTCTTTTCTCTTTCTTTTCCCTTTCCCAAGACCTCATCCTCTCCTCCCTCCCTCTCCCTCACTCCCCTCACCTCTCCCCACTCCCCTTCTTCTTCCCTCTCTCCTCTCCCTCACTCCCCTCACCTCTCCCCACTTCCTCCTTCACCCCTCTCCCTCTCCCTCCCCTCCCCTCTCCACTTCCCCACTCCCCTCTCTCATTCCTCACCTCTCCCTCACCCCCTCTCCTCTCCTGCTCTCCCCACCCCTCACTCTCTCTCCTCTCCCTCACCACCTCTCCCTCACTCCCTCTCCACTTCCCCACTCCCCTCTCTCATTCCCTCACTCCCCTCTCCTCTCCCTCACTCCCTCTCCCTACTCGCCTCTCCTCTCCCTCACTCCCCTCTCCTCTCCACTTCCCCACTCCCCTCCCCTCTCTCCTCTCCTCCTCCCCTCTCCTTCCTCTCTGCTCTGCCCTCCCTCTGGCCTCCTTCGTCGCCTGCCTGGCTCTGATTCTGTGTCTCCGCTTCGTCAGTTTTGTTCCTTTTCTGTCCTGGAAACTCCCTTACAAAACTTTGTTGTTTCCTTCGACAATCTGGAGTTTCTCTTAACTTTCGTCAACTTTATTATGATCATTCTACTATGCTTTCGCAATTTTTAAAATCTATTTATTTATTTATTTATCATCTATCTTTTCTCCTTTTTCCTGTTTTCACTATTTTTTTTAGTTATCTATTTATTTTTTAGTTATCTATTTTTTGGGGGGGTAACCAAACTTTTCTCTCTTCTTAGTCTTATTTTCATTTATTTTGTGGATCTTTTACGATCTATTTCTATTCCCTTATCCTTTTCTGCGACTCTTTTCGTTCATCAAGAAAAATCTAGAGTGATTTTTTTCGGTCAGTCCAAACTACCCTTTCCCTCTTTCGCTCGGATGCTTATCTGTTTAATTGCCTCGCTTTACCTCTCTTTTATTATCTCTCTTTCTCATCGCAGCTTCTATTCTTCTCTTTAACGTCCTCTCTTTATTTCTTCGACTTTCGCTTCTTTTACGTCTTTTCTCTCGATTTTGTTTGTATCGAGTTCCATTAAATCTGATTTTTTTTTCTTTTCTCGTTTTACGATGTTCTCATTTTTAACGTCACTTTTTTCTGTGCTTCCTTTACTCATTTTACCTTCGTGCTCTCCTTTCTCTCTCTCTCTTCTCTCTCTCTCTCTCTCTTCCACTCTCTTTCTCTCTCTCTTCTCTCTCTTTTCTCTCTCTCTCTCTCTCTCTCTCTCTCTCTCTCTCTCTCTCTCTCTCTCTCTCTCTCTCTCTCTCTCTCTCTCTCTCTCTCTCTCTCTCTCTCTCTCTCTCTCTCTCTCTCTCTCTCCTGCTTCCCTTCTCCTTTCAATTTTCCTTTTATCTTTCTTCTGTTTTCTTTTTCTTATCCTTCCCGCCATTATCCTATTAAATCCCTTCCTTTCTTCTCTCCCTTGTTTAATCTTTCTCTTCTTCACCTCCTTCTTTCTATTCCGAACTTCTCTCTCATGTCCCTTCCTTCCACACTTTTTTCTCCTTCCTTCGTTGTCTCTTCTCCCCTCTTCTTTTCTTCCCCTTTATTTTTTTTTTACTCCTTTTCCCTTTTCTATTCTTCCCCTACCTCTCTCCCTCTTCCTCTTCGCTCCCCTCCCATTTTTCTTCTTCTCCCCTTATCTCCCTCTCTCTCTATTCCTATCCCCTCTCCTCATTATCCTTTCCCCTTCCTTTCCATACCCTCACACACCTTTTCTCTTCTACTTACTCCCCTTCCCCTCCCTTTTTCCCCTCCCTCCCCTCCCTCTCCCTCCCTCCCTCTCCCCTCCCTCCCTCTCCCCTCACCTTCTAGAGCAAACGAACCCCCAAATCGAAGGTGAGGGAGGGAGGGGACGGGGACCAACATCTCGACATTTGCCGCCACTCACGACACCCTCCCCCCCCCCCTTCCCCCCCCCCCCTCTCACCGCCCGAGGGAACCCCAGCGACACTCGAATCAATTATTCACTATGGAGTGTCTACGATCCCTCAAAGTCACACAACCTGGTCGTAATTGCGGTAGAAACGGTCTTGAAAATGCCCTCCTTTGCTCCTCCGCTGTCCCCTCTCGCCCCGTCCCTCCCCCCCCCTCCCTCCCTCCCTCCTCGCCGTAACGCTCAATTAGGGGCCCCCCCAGAGATGGCCGAGGTGCGCGCTGAGTGGCCGCCCCCTGACCCTAAACAACCTCTCTCGGGATTTATTTGTCTTGATTTGTGCATGAGAGAGTGGCAGGGTTGGGGCGTGACGGAGGCCGCCATGAATGGTCTCTGGGGGGCGGGGGAGGGGAGAGGGGAAGGGGAGGGCGAGAGGGAAGGGAGGAGGGCGAGAGGGGAAGGGGGGGGGAGAGGGTGCGTTTGGGTGCATATTGTGGTGTGATTTGTTTTGTTGTGTGGTGTGTGTGTGTGTGTGTGTGTGTGTGTGTGTGTGTGTGTGTGTGTGTGTGTGTGTGTGTGTGTGTGTGTGTGTGTGTGTGTGTGTGTGTGTGTCAGTGATGCGTGTGTGTGTATCATATATCCGTGCATCCGTCCCCGTGCCTATATCCCAAGTACGTACGTGTGCGCGTCTCTCCCCCCCCCCCTCTCCTCCATTTCCACAACCGTACATGAGCGTCCATGTGCGTAAATCTCAAACGGTGGCTGCCTGATACACCCCCCCCCACCCCACCCCGTCCTCTGGGTCTGACGAGCCTTGCCGTCCTCAGATACCGCCGGCTAATATCAGGCCTGCATATAAAGGCCGGCCCGCTGCAATAAAACCTTACTTGAGGGGTTATTAAACTCCGGCGCCGACCACTCCAGGAAGGTGGGGGGGGGGGCGGGAATGGGCGGGGCGAGCGAGAGGGATCTGCCAAGGAGTGTGGAAGGAGGGGGGCGGGGAAGGGGGAGGGGGGTGAGAGGGATTCTGCCAAGGAGCGGGGAAGGGGGGGGCGGGAATGGGGGAGGGGGGGGCGAGAGGCGGCCAAGGAGTGAGGGGGGGGGCGGGGGCAGAGGGGAGGGGGCGAGAGGGGTTCCGGCCAAGGAGAAGGAGGGGGGCGGCGGGAAGGGGGGAGGGGAGGGAGCGAGAGGGATCCTGCCAAGATGAGCGGAGGGGGCGGGGGAGAGGGGGAGGGGGGGCGAGAGGGAAGGAGCGAGGAAGGAGGGGGCGGGAGATTGGGCGGGCGCGAGAGGGATCCTGCCAAGGAGCGAGGAAGGAGGGGCGGGTGATGGGGAGGGGGGGGGCCGAGACGGGTTCATGGGCGCCGTGCCAGGTCATGAGGCAGCGTGCCAGGTCGTGGGACGGGCGGCCGGGGAATCGCCTCTTATTTCTCCCTCTTCTCGCCCGAATTGGCAAAACAGGGAGTGGGAGGACGCGCGCACGTACCAATATATATATATATAAGATCATATGAAAAACACACACAAGCACACAAAAATAACACACACAATCACGTAAAGGAAACACACACACACACACACACACACACACACACACACACACACACACACACACACACACACACACACACACACACACACACACACACACACACACACCACACTCCCCTTCCCATCCCCCCCCCTCCCCACCCCCCTTCACCCCGTCCGCAATCAGACCCAGTCAGTCGATGACCACCTCCTCCTCCTCCTCCTCTCCCCTCCTCCTCCTCCTCCTCCTCCTCCTCTCCTCTTCTCCTCCTCCTCCTTCTCCTCCTTCCTCCTCCTTCCTCCTCCTCCTCCTCTCCTCCTCCCTCCTCCTCCTCCTCCTTCCTCCTCCTCCTCCTCGAGGGAGAAGACCCCGCGGGGCTTCGAGGACGAGGCCAAGGACAGGCAAGAGGGGTCGAGAGGGACGTCGGAGAGCCCGAGGAGGAGCGCCCGGCCCCACCATCGCGTTTAGTGTGGCCGTAAACACTTCGAATGGAAAAGTTAAGCGGTGTCGCTCCTCAAGCCGGGCCGCGATCTCTTCGGGGCGGTTCTTAATCTGCTCTCGTGGGGCGGGCTTGGAAGGCCTTGGCTCTCTCTCTGTCTGTCTGTCTGTCTGATTCCTTCTGGCTTTCTCTTTCTTTCTCTCTCCTTCTCCTTCTTCTTCCTTCCTTCTTCTCCCTTTCCTTCTGCTTCTCCTTCTTCTTTCCTCTCTCCTCTTCTCCTTTTCCCTCTCCCTCTCCCTTTCTTCTTCTCTTTCTCTCTCCTTTTCCTTCCCTCTCCCTCCCTTCCTCTCTTTCTCCCTTTTCCTTTCTCCTTCTTCCTCTTTCCTTTTCCTTCTCACTTCCCTTCCCTCCTTCTCCCTCTCCTTCTCCTTCTCCCTCCTCCTCTCTTCCATTATATCTATCTATCGATCTCCTCATGGTCTCTCACTCCTTCCTTAACGAATACTCATGAAAACAAATTTGCTTCGATTGTGTATTCAATCAACGTGTATATACAGACATTAGAAAGCATACAAGGCATAAAAGCATAGAAAAAAAACATTAATTTCGAGAGTAAACACACACAAAAAAATCAACACACGTATAACTATGCACATAGAATAGCGTATACCATAAATAAACGTATAGATGAATATCCACATTTACACAAACGACCTCAAACATGAAACCTCTAATATAAATAAAGGTATACATCAATATCAAAATTTACACAAACGACCTCTGGAAATAATATAAATAAACGTATACATGAATATCAAAATTTACATAAACGACCTCTGGGAAAAATGGAGTAAAAATACTTCGGTTTCACATCTCTGGCTGGTCGTCCTTCCACGACGTTGGCTTCGTGTGAGTCACCCTTTGGACGACCTTGATATCGACGACTCGGCTTCGAACGTCCTTGGGAATTTACTCGCCGCGGATTGCTGGAGCCGTCGGCGAGGTTGAAGTCTGGCTGTGTCTGTGTGTTTTTGTGTCTGTGTGTTTGTCTGTCTGTCCCTGTCTCAGTCTGTCTCACTTTCTCTCCCTCTCCTCTCTCTCTCTCTCTCTCTCTCTCTCTCTCTCTCTCTCTCTTCTCTCTCTCTCTCTCTCTCTCTCTCTCTCTCTCTCACTCACTTTCTCTTCTCCTTCTCTCTCTCTCTCTCTCTCTCTCCCTCTCTCTCTCTCTCTCTCTCTCTCTCTCGCTCTCTCTCTCTCTCTCTCTCTCTCTCTCTCTCTCTCTCATCTCTCTCTCCTCTCTCTCTCTCTCTCTCTCTCTCTCTCTCTCTCTCTCTCCTCCTCACTTCTCTCTCTGCTTACAACGCTTATTAGATTAGAAAATCATATTCTTTGTATATTCTTGCTGACTCTAAAGTACTTTATTATACTCTACGACTAGCAGATATATCGTTTATCTATTCTCTATTTCTTCTCAGCATAGTGGAATACACTGCGCATACCACTAAAATGACGCAGAATATACTTTCTATACTCTCCCTCTGACCGTCAGAGATATTTGTATCCTCATATCCGGACTCGTAAAATCACTCCTATTATACTCACTCGACTCATGGCACAATGCACTGCACGGCCGTCTTACCTGAAATACACAAAACACGTAATTAGAACCAAAACACAAAGAATCATTTAATCATTTATACATATTCATTATTTATATACATGAATTAAATATACGAATTATGAATCAAGGATAAATAAAACACATTAATAACGGTATTTGACGAGATACATATCAATGTGAAGGCACATAGATTTCTTAAACAAAAAGTCCCCNGAGAGAGAGAGAGAGAGAGAGCAGAGAGAGAGAGAAAGAGAGGAGACGAGAGAGAGAGAGAGAAGAGAGAGAGAGAGAGAGAGAGAGATGAGAGAGAGAGAGGAGAGAAAGAAGAAAAGAAAGAAAGAAAGAAAGAAAGATGAAAGAAAGAAAGAAAGAAAGAAAGAAAGAAAGAAAGAAAGAAAGAAGAAGAAAGAAAAAAATAAGAAAGAAAAAGAAAGACAAGAAAGAAAAAGCAAAGAAAGATAAGAAAGATAAGAAAGAAAGAACGCAAGAAACGAATGAAAAGAAAGAAAGAAAAAAGAAAGAAAGAAAAAAAGAAAGAAAGAAAGAAACGAGAACAGAATTATGATTCAAAAGGAAAGAGAGACAGAGCGAGGGAGAAGGAAGGGGAGCAGATTAGAGCCTTAATAGCAGGATGGAGGCAAAGCGAAGTGTACGGAAAGTCGAGGCACAGTGCCAGGGTGGAAGTTTTGAGCAGGGACGCGGGCAGGACACAGTGGGGAGAGTGCAGCGAGTGGCAAATGGATGGAAGGAAAGTCAACAGAATTTAATGTATTCTTTGGAATCCTAATGACAAAAAGAGAAAAAAAAACCTACAATTTCGAAAGCCGAGAAAATAAAAAAAAGAACCAAAAAATAAAATCTTAAAAATTCAGAAAAATAAAATACAAGGCATTTAAATTTGAAAACAAGAATAAACAAAAAAAAAACAGAGAAAGAGAAAGAAAGAAAGAAAGAAAAAAGAGAGAGAGATAGAAAGAAAGAAAAAGAGAAAGATAGAGAAAGAAAGAGAGAAAAAGTCATGATTCAAAAGGAAAGAGAGACAGAGCGGAGGGAAAGGAAGGGAGCAGAGTTAGAGCCTATAGCAGGATGGAGGCAAAGCGAAGTGTAGCGGAAAGTCGAGGCCCACAGTGCCCAGGGGAAGTTTTGAGTAGCGACGCGCGGCAGGGAGCACGAGTGGGGAGAAGTTGCAGCGATGTGGCAAATGGATGGCAAGGGAAAGTCCAACGGGAATTTAATGTAAGCTTGGATGCTAAATACAAGAAAGGGGGAAAAAAATCTAAACAATTTCCGAAAAACAAGCGGGAATAAAAAAGAACAAAAATAAAAATCTAAAAATGAAAATAAAATATGAAACTCTTGAAAACACAAAATGAAAAAAAAGACGAAAACTCAAAAATAAAGAAAACAAAAAAGAATAAAAATCTCGAAAACGCAAGAATTAAAAAGAATATAAAATCTAGAATTTTGAAAACACAAGAAATAATAATAAAACGATTTTGAAAAAACAAGAATAAAACAAACATTTAAATCTTGAAAACAAGAATAACAATAAAAAAAACCAGAAAGAGAAAGAAAGAAAGAAAAAGAGAAAGAAAGAAAAAGAAAGAGAGAGTTATGATTCAAAAGGAAGAAAAAAAGAAAGAGAGAGAAAGAAAGAGAGAAAGAGTGATAATTCAAAAGGAAAGAGAGACAGAGCGAGGGAGAAGGAAGGGGAGCAGAGTTAGAGCCTATAGCAGGATGGAGGCAAAGGGAAGTGTAGGGAAAGTCGAGGCACAGTGCCAGGGGAAGTTCTGAGTAGGACGCGGGCAGGGGACACGAGTGGGGAGAAGTGCACGAGTGGCAAATGGATGGAAGGAAAAAGTCAACGGGAATTTAATGTAAGCTTGGATGCTAATGACAAGAAAGAGGAAAAAAAACTACAATTTCGAAAGCGAGAATAAAAAAAGAACAAAAATAAAAATCTTAAAAATGAGAAATAAAATATCAAATCTTGAAAACACAAAATGAAAAAAAAAGACAAAAACTCAAAAATAAAGGAAAACAAAAAGAATAAAAATCTCGAAAACGCAAGAATTAAAAAGAAATATAAAATCTAGAATTTTGAAACACAAAGAATAATAATCAACGATTTTGAAAACAAGAATAAAACAAACATTTAAATTTTGAAAACAAGAATAACAATAAAAAAAAAAACAGAGAAAGAGAAAGAAAGAAAGAAAGAGAGAAAGATAGAGAAAAAAGAAAGAAAAGAGTTATGATTCAAAAGGAAAGAGAGACAGAGCGAGGGAGAAGGAAGGGGAGCAGAGTTAGAGCCTATAGCAGGATGGAGGCAAAGGGAAGTGTACGGAGAGTCGAGGCACAGTGCCAGGGGAAGTTTTGAGTAGGACGCGGGCAGGGGACACGAGTGGGGAGAAGTGCAGCGAGTGGCAAATGGATGGAAGGGAAAGTCAACGGGAATTTAATGTAAGCTTGGATACTAATGACAAGAAAGAGGGAAAAAAACTACAATTTCGAAAGCGAGAATAAAAAAAGAACAAAAATAAAAATCTTAAAAATGAGAAATAAAATATCAAATCTTGAAAACACAAAATGAAAAAAAAAAACGAAAACTCAAAAATAAAGGAAAACAAAAAGAATAAAAATTCTCGAAAACGCAAGAATTAAAAGAATATAAAATCTAGAATTTTGAAAAACACAAGAATAATAATCAACGATTTTGAAAACAAGAATAAAACAAGCATTTAAATCTTGAAAACAAGAATAACAATAAAAAAAAACAAAAAGAGAAAGAGAAAGAAAAAGAAAAGAAAGAAAAAAGAAAGAGAGACAAAAGGAGAGAAAGAAGAGAAAGAAAGAGTATGATTCAAAAGGAAAGAGAGACAGAGCGAGGGAGAAGGAAGGGGAGCAGAGTTAGAGCCTATAGCAGGATGGAGGCAAAGCGAAGTGTACGGAAAGTCGAGGCACAGTGCCAGGGGAAGTTCTGAGTAGGACGCGGGCAGGGGACACGAGTGGGGAGAAGTGCAGCGAGTGGCAAATGGATGGAAGGGAAAGTCAACGGGAATTTAATGTAAGCTTGGATGCTAATGACAAGAAAGAGAAAAAAAATCTACAATTTCGAAAACAAGGATAAAAAAAGGACAAAAATAAAAAAAATAAAAATCTTAAAAATGAGAAATAAAATATCAAATCTTGAAAACACAAAATGAAAAAAAAAGACTTGAAAAACTCAAAAAATAAAGGAAAACAAAAAAATAAATAATAAATAAAAATCTGAAAACGCATTAAAAAGAATATAAAATCTACAATTTTGAAAACACAATAATAATAATAAACGATTTTAAAAACAAGAATAAAATAAATATTAAAATCGTGAATGAAGAGAATAATAATAAACAAAGAACAAAATAAACTTAGAATCCTGAAAACACCAAAATAATAATAAAAAACTACAATTCCCGAAAACACCAAAAAAAAAAAAAAAAAAAAAAAAAAAAAAAAAAAAAAAAAAAAAAAAAAAAAATCAAGAACACAAAAACTCCAATACGACCAGAAAGAGCAAATACAACAACCCCAAAAAGAATTCTCATAAAGAAGACTTGTATCACAGAACGACCACCACGTCCCCCACGACCACCAACGTACCACCACAACCCCACGACCCCCACAACCACCACACAACCCCCACGACCACCAACGTACACCACAACCCCCACGACCCCCACAACCACCACAACCCCCACGACCACCAACGTACCACCACAACCCCCACGACCCCCACAACCACCACAACCCCCACGACCACCAACGTACCACCACAACCCCCACGACCCACGACCCCAACCCACGTACCACCACGTCCACCAACTCACGACGACCCCCACAACCACCACGACACAACCCACCACGACCACCCCACACACCCCCACAACCCCACGACACCACCCCACAACCACCACAACCCCACAACCACCATAACCACCACAACCACCACACCACCAACGTACCTACCTCATACCCCAGAAACCGAGGATTAATGTCAATCAGAGATAAGGGTTATTACACGACCACGCGACACCTCGGCGACCTGCAAGACACGCACAGACAGCGTCCCATAAGATGCTCGGAAGCGGAAGAGTAGCGGGATAGGGAAGGCGAAGTTGGGGTGAAGGTAACGAGAGGAAATGGTGGGTTAGGATATAGGTAGAGAAGGGAAATGGTGAGTTAGGATGATGAGGGTGATAGGAAAGGGTGGGTTAGGATATAGGTAGCGATAGGAAATGGTAGGATGATGAGGGTGATACCAAATGGTGGGTTAGGATAATTTATAACGAAGGGAAATGGTGGGTTAGGATATAGGTAGCGATAGAAAATGGGGGTTAGGATGAAGGTAAGAGGAATTGAAGATTAGGATAAAGGTACCGAGAGGAATTGATGATTAGGATAATTACAGCGATAAAAATGGTGGTTAGGATGAAGGTAGCGATAGGAAATGTGGGTTAGGATAACTGTAGCGATACGAATTAAATTAGAATAAAGGTAACGAGGGGAAAGGGTGGAAAATCATAACGAAGGAAAGGTATAGGCGATAGGAAGAAATGGATAGGAGAATCGGATAGGATGAAGGCAGTGATAGGAATTAATGAGTTAGGATAAAGGTAGCGAAGAGAATGGTGGATTAGGATAATGAGAGCGATAGCAAATGTTGGTTAGGATGATGGTAGCGAAAGGATTGATGAGTTAGGATAATGATAGCCACAGGAAATAATGGGATGGCTAAAGGACGGGGAAGGGGGTAAGGATAAGTAAGGCAAATTAGGATAAACATAGCGACAGATATGATGGAAGGGAAAAGGAGGGGTGTCAGGATAAATAAGGCAAAATTAGGATAAAGATAGCGAAAGAACATGGTAGGATAGAATAAGGAGCTGGAGAATAGTAAGAGAGGTAAGGTAAAATTAGGGTAAAAATTGCAAAAGGAAATAATGAATTAGGATAAAAACAGCGAAAGGAAATGATATGGATAAGGATATAAGTAAGGAGAATAAACATATCAAAAGAAACTAATAAGAAGGATAAAGAGCAAGAGGAAATCAGGATAAGCAAAGCAAAATCAGGATAAAGATAGCGAAATGAAATAATGAATTGGATAAAGAGCAAGAGAGTAACATGATAAAGCAACACTAGGATAAAGAGCGAAATAGGATAATGAA
The DNA here is from genome assembly GCF_003789085.1 of Penaeus vannamei. NCBI lineage: Eukaryota > Metazoa > Arthropoda > Malacostraca > Decapoda > Penaeidae > Penaeus > Penaeus vannamei. Next base: position 70,531 of record NW_020870724.1, read on the forward strand.
TTAGATAAAGTGGAGGAGGATAACATGATAAAACAACACTAGGATAAAGATAACGAAATACATTCACGAGATGGATAAAAACCTGCAAAGTCGCTTCAATAGACAAGAAGTAGATTTCCTTTCCTGGAATAAAAAAAAAAAAAAAGAAGATTTCCTTTCCTGGAGTAAAAAAAAAAAAAAAAAAAAAAAAATCCACCATGCGCCATACCACTGACCTCACTCCCCCTAAAACGATTGAAAATGAAACTTTCCCTGTAATACGAATTTGAGACGTTCCTTGACCCTTTAAAAAAACGACTCTAAAAGTACCATAAGGATCAGTATCCCTTCACTTTCACCTTGTAATGTGACCCTTCCCTTCACCCTGCTTCACTCCGACGTCATCCGGAAGTACCTCGTGTGTGTCATTTAGCCGTGTCGCAAGTGACACCCTCGGCGACTTAAGTGCTTCTCGGTGCTGTGCGGTCCTGTACTTGAATGCTCTCGTACCCGTGTCTCTTGTACTTGATTTCTCCCATTCAGTGTTTCTTGTTCTTGATTTTTTCCCTTTCCGTATCTCCTGTACTTGATTTCTCATTTTCCGTGGCTCTTGTACTTGATTTCTCCCATTCGGCGTTCCTTGTACTTGATTGGTCCCGTTGCCTTGTACTTGATTTCCGTGTTTCTTGTACTTGATTCCTCGACCTCTTGTACTGATTTCTCATTTTCTCTTGTGATTCTCATTCTCTTTGTACTTGATTCTCATTTTGTGTCTCTTGTACTTGATTCCTCATTTGTCTTGTACTTGATTTCGTGTCTCCTGTACTTGATTCCTTCTTTTCCTTACCTCTTGTACTTGATTTCTCATTTTCCTTGTCTCTCGTACTTCATTCCTCCCACCCCACGCCCCTTATCTCCACCACCCACCCTTTCCATTACCCCCAAGTCTCCATTACCCTCCCCCCCCACACACACACACGTATCAGCTTCTCGTGTGTATGTATCCCATATTAGGCACGTCATCAGCCAGCGCCGCGTGTGTCACCTGCACGTATTATCAGCAGGTGAGGGAGTGTCGCCATCGCCCTCCACATCATCATCAGGGAGAGAAATTGTCAGGCAAGACAGTCATTATGATATATGATTAATCACGTCATTATGCACGGCTGAGGAGGTGGTTAGGTGTGGGGTCGTTAGGGGCGCGGAGGGGGGGAGGGAGGGGGGAGGGGGGTCGCGGCAGACGGCAACCCGGGGTAATGATGGCGGGATAATGTACGTCTACCTTGTTTTTGTTTCTACTTCTTTCTTGTTTTTTTCCTTCTTTTCTCTTTCTTTTTCTCCTCCTCCTCTTCTTCTTCTATTCCTCCTCTCTTTCTCTTCTTCCTCTTCCCTCCTCCCCTTCTTCCTCCCCTCTCCCTTTCCCTCCTCCTCCTCCTCTTCCTCCCTCTCTCCTCCTCTTCCCCTTCCTTCCTCCTCCCTCCTCTTCCTTCCCATCCTCCTCCTCCTCTCTCTCTTTCCCCCGTTCTCCTCCTCCCTCCTCCTCCTCCTCCGCCATCATAAACGCGTCTACATCAAATCCACATGCTCGCCACCAACACAAATATACAGCCATATCAGCCCACTTCACCCCTATGTATTCCTCCCGTAAGCGCTAAAGTTGAGTGTCATCATCAGGTTTTCAGCGCGGGCTATTTGTTGTAAAAGGTATATCGCATTTTAGTAAACAAACGATAACGTACTACAACAGGCAGCTTCCATTCATTCATTCATTTCAACTGTCCCTTTATTTATACACACAGCGCTCACGTACATACAGACAGATATATTCATTCACAACACAAACACACACGCACTCTTCATCACACAAGCACAAAGACAGACACACACAAAAAAACGCACACATATACACACACACACAAACGCACACATATACACACACACACACATAACACACACACACAAGAACCGCACACATATACACACACACACCCCTCACAAACACAAACAATCACACACGCATACCCACCTCTCACAAACACACGAACATACAA
>NW_020870724.1:75060-87560 GCF_003789085.1 Penaeus vannamei
TGCCCAGTGACGTAGTGAAGTGAAGCCAATCGGCCGAATAATGAAGGGATGACGCTCCCCGCCCGGAAAATTAATCCGGATCCGCTTTTAATGCCCAAGAAATGCCTGCGCTAAGTATGAGCCATGGGGAGGGGGGGGATGGGGGAGGGGGTATGCGCGACGCATTTCGCCCAGGCTCTCGGGGTGGGGGTGGTGGGTGGGAGGGGGGAAAAGCGGTAGAGTAAGAGCGAGGTTCCAAGCTGCAAAAAACGAGGTTTCCAACTCCAAACAAGAGGTCTGTTACTCACGTGGAAGGCAGAATCGTAGTTGATCTTGGCGATGGCCATTTTCTTGGCCGCCCCCGAGCCCCAGCAGCAGCGGTCCGCCACGTGGGCCAGCAGGGCGGCCCGGGCCTGGTGGTCCGTGATCTGCGGCGGCGGCGGCAGCGGCCCGCGCGTCTCGGTCCTGTCCCGCTCCTCCTCCACATCGCCGTCAGGGGGCGGCACCGACACTGCGGGAAAGAAGGGCGTCGTTAGGGTCGCCGAAGCCGGGAGAGAAAAAATCGTTATTTGGGAAATGATTTTCAGGACAATAATGATCAGTGACCTAAAAGGGGAAATGAGTCTTAATGATAATGCTCGTGGGGACATGACAGATGGCGCTGGGATGGCGCTGACCGTGACCTAGTGCTGAGGATGACTTAGAGGGTGAAGGGCGTGTGGCAGCTACACTAGTGACCGTGTAACAGGGGGGGGGTCTCGGGGGCAGGAGACTGGCACGGGAGAAGACATGGAGACAGGACTCACTGTTGACATCGTAGAGGTCATTCTCACACACGGGATAGTTTTTCAGGTGAAGAGAGGAAGCAACAAGGTCAAGGTCACAGAGCAGATGCTGGTAGGCGGGCAGGTAGGGGTCCATCACCGACTTGTTCTTGGGGGACTTCGCGCTGTCGGAATCCAGCAGGTCCTTGTCCTTGTCCTTCCGCTTGACCCTGTGGTGGCGCGCGGCCGCCCCCCGCGCCCCCCGCCAGTTAATGATGGTTCCGGACCCGTCCTGCACCGCCGACAGACCCAGAGACGGGTAGTTCTCGATCAGCTCGAAGGTAAACTCCCCGCCGGCCTCGTGCTGGAGAGGCCCCGCGATGCGGCCGCCGCGCTGGTCGACCAGCAGGACGCGACGCGGCGGCGGCGGCGGCGGCGGCCCGCTGTTGGAGGTGCTGCAGGCGGCCGTGGCGGTCGTCGTGGACGCCACGTGGACTCGTACCACTTCCTCCTGGTGCAGCACCCGCCCATTCATGGCCGCCCCCCGCCCCTGGGCCGCCCAGCCGGCGTGGGCGAGCAGGTCCGGGGCCCCTGGGGGCGGCCGGGGGGTGTCCCTGGGGCCCGTGCCTGGGGCTCCTGCACACCCACGCGTCCTCGGCTGACACGGGGTTCAGTTCATATCCCGAGCCTGGGAGTCACCGCGGCGGCGACGGGGGCGCCCGGGGACGCGGGGAGCTCGACCGCGGGCGCATCACTATCGTCTCACCATGCCAGGCCGCGCCGCGTTCGCTCCTGCGGCGACCAGCGCCTCACCATCCCCCGGGGCGCTCCTCCAGCCCTCCGTCGGGCGCCTCACCACGCCGCCACACTCGCGCCGCTCCCTCGCGCTCCCGACGCGGCCGCCAGCGTCGTCACGTGCGCGCCCTCCGCGCCGCCACCCTCACGCCGCCCGTGCCTTGCGCCCTCGCCGCCCGCACTGCGCCGCCCTCGCACGCACGCCCTCACTCACGCCATGTTCCTCTCTCCAGGGCGGTCATGGCGGCAGGGCAAAGGGGCGCCGCTCTTGGCTCGCATCACACGGCGGACACAGATCGACTGGGTCTCGAGGGCCGAGGGTCATATATTCTACACAAAAAATGCTCTGCAAGAAATCAGGGAAGTGAGCCCGACGAAGAGGAGCTTCCGTAAAATTACACCAATTAAAAACTTATTTTGAATTGAATAAAATGTTCATTTTTTCGTGTGTGGGCGGGGGAGGGGGGGAGGGGAGGGGGGGAGAGCACGAAGAGAGGTTGAGATAAGAGTAGGACGATAAGGAACCCTTTCTTCCTGCTTTGCGCACTCTCTCTCGTTCTCCCCCCCTCTCTCTTTCCTTCCCTCCCTCCCTCCCACTCCCTCTCTCTCTCTCTCCCTCCCTCCTCTATCTTTCTTTCTCTCTCCCTTCCTCCCTCCATCTCCCTCTTTCCATCCTATCCCACCTACTCTTTATCTTCCTTCTTCCGTTCCTCCCACTCTCTCTTTGTCCTTCCTTCCCTCCCTCTCTCCCTCTACCCCCGCTCCATCTCTCTCCCTCTCTCCTCCACAAGCACTTTATAGTAGCAATTTTGCATACAGTAAATTGCCACAGAAAAGATACAGGCATCGGCGTATTAATGACCTATATATTCACACTCATCTTATCCGCTGTAAGTTAGAGATCCGCACATGAAAATGAGACCTAAATTTTCCCTAAAAAAAAAAAAAAAAAAATTTAGGATAATAACGACCATTCAGGAAGCCTCGGAATCTAATCTAATATATCTTAAGACTTATACACGCATTTGCCCGGAATTCGCCTAATGCCGAATCTAACCTAATAAGGAGGTGTTCTTATTTTTCGTTCCGAGGTTACTTAGAGGAAATGTCTTTAAATAAATATAAGACGATTTGGGTTCGGCGGAATATACCCACGGACGGTCCCTTAGGCGTGTACCTCGCTGACGGAAAAGACGAAATAAAATGCAAAAGTTTCGTTACGTTGTAGCGTTATCCCATAGGTTTTCGTAACTGCCCGTGACCAGGGCAAGCTGGTGGAATATTGTAAACAAACACGCCACAGGTTTATAATAGATATATTGTGCGCGAGGTATATTTTTCTCTGTAAATGCATATTCATGGTCACTGAAATCTTCTGTCCTAATATTGTTCATTTTCCATTATGCTGCGACTATGCATAACGTGTGTATGTGTGTGTGTGAGAGAGAGTATGAGTGTGAGTGTGGGTGTATGAGTGTGTGAGTGTGAGTGTATGAGTGTGTGTGTGTGCGTGTTTGTGTGTTTGTTTGTGTGTGGACACCTTGTGGACACCTCTGCGGTGGGTAGCGCATGCAAGCACTTAGTACTTAAAAAAGTGGTTAAAATAATTACATCATGTTCTTTAATTCCCAAGCACTTAGAATGTCTGCCACGACAAAGGTGCAAGGCAGAAGAAGTCAAGTAGATGACCTTCCTTATGTCCAGCTCCTGATCACGTGACGCAGAACTCATGAACCCATTACGATTAATCAAGACGACCATATATTAAAACATCTCTGATATCCTGACGGCAAGGAAGGCGCTCAATACACAGCCACGCACATACAAACTATAATCCCCCCCCCCCCCCATTTGACGAGGGAAAATTCGTGCAGAACAGGTCGCCATTCTCTGGGACAGGTGAGCGGCAGGTTGCTTGGCCAGACTAATATCTCATATCGCGGGTTGAGTTCCGGTGTTACTTTCCACTCTATGACTCCGCCTTTGGCTTCCTTCGGCGGCCGTTGCTTGACGTCCGCGCGAATTGCTGGGGGGGGGGGGGGGAAGGGCGTGCAGAAGGCGGCTGGGTGTGCGGTTCGTCTCCAGCACGGCGGAGAACGGAAAATAATTCATTTCGCAGGATGTTTTTGTTTTTTTTATTTTTCTTCTCCGATGTGATCCCTAATTCTAACCAAAAGAAGCCAAAAAAAAAAAAAAGAAAGAAAGAAAGAATTAATAGAACTCACCAAAAAATTAAAACAAAAAAAAAAGGTAAAAAACAAAAGCCATCTACGTAACGTCAAGCCGCGGCAGAGCATCCACGGAGGCGGCAGGAGCGCACGCAGCAGCAGCTGGCCTCCGCACACCCGGCCCGGCCCGGCGCGGAGCCTCACCTGGGCGCGCTGGCGAACCGCTTCCTAAAAGGAGTATCGACTTTAGATATCTCTCTAAGACTTTTATTCTTGCGATATCTTTTGTCTTGGGAAACATCTCGACCGCGGTTCATGCCTTGGGACGCCGCGCCGTGTCTCATCCCCGGATAGAAGGGCGCGCTTGTGTGAAACGAGGTGAGATATTTTCCGTATTAGGTCGAATAAAAATGGCGGGGGCTCGTCACTTATTTCGCATCGGATATTCGGATAAAGTTATTTCGCGGGACGGAAAAGAAATCTGGTTCGCCCGCCGCAAATTACGAATTACGAATATTTTTTTCACTCTCTCTCAATTTCTTTTTTTTCCATTTTTTTTTCTTTCACTCGAACTGCAAACAAAATAACGAATTATCCGAATATAAATCGCCCAATCAAACCGATCCCGGGGTTTTGTTTCAATAAAATCAGGCCACAATATTCGGATAGGCCTTAGACCTGTCGTGTTTGAGTGACTCGACCGGATGTGGGGCTGTATATAACGTCATTCTACATATGCGACCAGAGAGCCATTTACTCCGGTTGGGAAGTTCCCCTTTCTGTCGCTGTCTGTCTGTCTGTATGTCTCTTTCTGTATGTGAGTCCCTTGTTTGTCTGTCTGTCCTCCTCTCTCTTTCTTTCTCTATTTCCCTCATTACTTCCCTCCCTCTGTCTGTCTGTATGTCTCTTCTGTCTGTATGTGAGTCCCTTGTTTGTCTGTCTGTCCTTCTCTTTCTTTCTCTATCTTCCTCCTTCCTTCCCTCCCTCTCTCTGTCGCCCTCTGTCTCTCTCTCTCTCCTTTCTCTTTGTTTCTCCCTTTCATGCTCATTCTTTCACAACACTCTTGTCTTCCTATAATCGCTTTCCCCCTTTCTCGCTCTACTTCCTCTTCCTCTCCGTCCTTCCCTTCCTCCTCTCCCATCTCTCTTTCCCTTCCTCCTCCTCCTCTTCTTCCTGCTCCTCCTTCTCCTTCTCCTCTCCTCCTCTTCTTCCTGCTCTCCTTCTCCTCCCTCATCTCTCTTTCCTTCTTCCTGTTCCTCCTTCCCCTCCTCTTCCTCTTCCAATTTCTCCTCCTCCTCCTCCCTATCTCTTCTTCCCTTCCTCCTCCTTCTCCCCTCTTCCTCCCCCATTTCTTTTTCCCCTAATCTCCTTCTTTTCCCCTCCCCCTCCTCCTCTTCCTCCCCATCTCTCTTTTCCCCTATCCTCCTCTTTCCTCCCCATCTCTTTTTCCCCTCCCAATCCTCTTCTCCTCTCTTCCCCTCCTCCTCCTCCTCCTCTTCCTCCCATCTCTTTTTTCCCCTCCTCCTTCTCCTCCTCTTCCTTCCCATCTCTTTTTTTCTCCTCCTCCTTCCCCTCCTCCCCATCTCTCCTTCCCATCTCTCCTTCCCCTCCTCCTTCTCCTTCCTTCCTCCCCATCTCTTTTTTCCCTCCCCATCCTCTTTCTCCTCCTCTTCCTCCCCCATCTCTTTTTCCCCTTCATCATCTGGCGTATCTCCTTGTGATGTTCCTCTCAAGGCTCTCTTCTCCAGCTCTCCTTTACCTTGAGATTCTCAGCCTCTGCCAAGTCCCAGATTCTGTCTCTTGCTCGAATCCAACTAGGTCTTGTGTGTGTGTGCGTGTGTGGTGTTTTGGTGGTGTGTGGTGTTTGTGTTTGTGTGTTTTTGTGTGTGTGTGTGTGTGTGTGTGTGTGTGTGTGTGTGTGTGTGTGTGGTGTGTGGTGTGTGTGTGTGGTGTGTGTGTGTGTGTGTGTGTGTGTGTGTGTGTATGTGTGTGTTTGTTTGTGTGTGTGCTTGTTTGTTTGTTTTGTGTGTGTGTGTGTGTGTGTGTGTGTGTTTTGGCCTTGTGGACCTATACTGTATTAGAAAGCCTGGTGCGTATTATTGTCTTGAGGTATTATCCTTATCTCCATATAATATCTGTCAAATCTAGGTTCCGGAATGGTCTTCCCAGGCCATTCCCGCTCGGAATGTCTCTTCTAAATATTTATTTATACGCTCCTACGATTTTTTCCCCTTAAACTATTATATGATATCATTTTTTTTTCTATGGAATCCCCTCCAGTTTTGCGGAGGTTATAACAGTACCATACATATCACGAATCGTTAGTACATGTATGGTGTAAACTGGGGATACGGTAAGCTACGATACATATATATAGAAGATAAAAAAAATGAAGTGAAGACTTTGCGGGTTCGAGACCGATGCTTTGGGACCATCAGTCTTTCCCTGGTCTGCCTATTCCCCTGCAATGTTCCCTTTTAATCCCTGTAGATTGCACTTTCTCCCCTAGACTGTCCAGAACGAAGACTTATCTCTATGGTGTTTTCCCTCGTCCTCGTCGGGAAAAAAATTGACCCCTACTCTTTCCTATTTCAGAGGAATAATATTTATAACCCACGCTCTCCTGTTAAAGTATCTTAAAAGACGCTAAGATACACTTATATATCCCAATATCTCTCTCCCTCCAAGACTGCCTCCCAACTATAATTCACCCTGACTACTTGCCAAATCTCCCTCTTAGTGGCCTTTTTCCCCTAAACAATCCCTGACAGGCCTCCGTCATCAGTTGGTCCCTTCAGTTCCTCCTTTTTCCCTCCAGAATCCTCGAGGGGACGGAGGACGCGAGTACTGCACATCATCTTTACAACGTGATCAAAATGGACTGGAAGATGTGGGATTGTGGAGCCAAAACGCGCCTCCGTTCGGACCAGAGGGATACGAGCGCACGGTCAGTTTCCTATGATTTGGTTTCTCGCGAGGTTGCCATAGGTATAATAGCTCATTAAACGAAGTAAACCATAATCATATTATATAAACGAGGCACATAAACCATAAAAAATGTATATTAATACAAATAACACGAGACACATTTAAGTACGTTTTCCACATTGAAATTTAGGAAAAAAAATCACAGCTACGATCACAATGATAACCATAGGGAGTCTTACGATAAAAAAACAAATCCAATGACAATCTTATAAGTCGAGGCAGGATAAGGATAAGGAGGGGGAGGAAAAAAAGAGAGGAATTAGGAGAAAAAAGAAAAGAAACAGAAGGATATAAATCATGGTTTGGCATCAAGAAAAACGAAAGAGAAGAGAAGAAAAAAGGAAAAAGAAAATAGGCCTGTGGTCCTCTCTCTCCCTCAACAAAACAGAGGGAGCCTATCATCCGCAGACGGGCGAGAGTGCCTTGATGCTGGCACGGGAGCGGGAGTTGGGTTGGGTGTGGCACTGGAGCGGGGGGGGGGTGGCCTAGAGTGAGAAGGAGGGTGGCGGGGTGGCACTGGAGCGGGGGGGGGGGGTGGCACTAGTGTGAGATGGAGGGTGGCGGGGTGGCACTGGTGCGTGGGGGGGGGGGGTACTAGTGTGAGAAGGAGGGTGGCACTGGTGCGGGGAGGGGGGTGGCATGGTGCGGGGTGGGGGGGGGGTGGCACTAGTGTGAGAAGGAGGGTGGCGGGGTGGCACTAGGGTGAGGCGAATGGGAAAGGGAGGCGGGAGGAGGAGGAGGGGTGGGGACGGATGGAGGGGAGGGAGGGAAGGAAAAAATGGGGGAAGATGTGGAGGGAGGGAAGGAGGGGGAGAGAGGGAAGGAAAGGAGAGAAAGAGAATGTGAGAGGGAGAAAGAGAAGGGGAGGGGGGCGAGAGGGATGGAAAGAAGAGAGGAATTCAGGGATCGGGGAAAAGAGAATGGGAAGGAGAGGGAAGGAGAACGATGTAAATAGATAAATGAAATTATATATATATATATATATAATATATATATATATATTATGTTTTATATATGATAGTATATATATATGCATATACATATACATACATATATTACTATTAGAAGAGCGCATATATATATGTTATATATACTTATATTTAGTATATATATAGTTATATGTAATATATATGTATGTATATGTATATGTATATGCAATATATATATATATATAGACAGTATCATGATATATATACATTGATGATATATATGCTATATGACATAATACATTAACGTACCTACTATATAGTGAGTATGACTAATAATATATTATAGGTATACTATAGTAAGTAACGATATAGTTGACATAATTCATATATAGTAATAATACTATACTAAGCGTTAGTATAGTTAACATATAACAATATACAGAATAAGCTATACATTATAGATACTATAGTATATTCAGTGGCTAGTAAGAATGCACTATGTGACTATAATAACTACCATATATATAATATATATATAGTAGTATATAGTATAGCTATATGCAGTATATAGCATCTACGACCTATATGACAATATATCGTCATCATACAATGTACATATACATATAATACTATATATACTATATAAGATAATTAATTATAATACCTACACATATATATATACATATAATAATATGCAATATACATTATACATACTACGATTAACCTATAATACTATGCATATACTAATAACCAATATTAGTATAGCATATAGTAGTATATATACTAGTATAATTATAATATTATATATATATGCATATACAATAATACATTCAGTAGCATCAACCAGTATATTCAAACTTACCACTTATAAATATAATCGCAGAAATATCTATATATATTAATATAGTATTGCGATATATAGCGATATACAATATAACGATACATAGTATATGACATATAATATGATATATAGTTATCGAGCCGTATGCATATAAATAACTATACATACATATATATACACATATATGTAGTCAAATAATATGATGTAATCGATAACATATAATTACTGCCATGATAAATATAGCATAATACATACATTCAGTTTACATATAATATACATATATTTATATATACATATAATACATATGATTATGTGTACTAAATCATATGATGTATATGTCAACTCTATATATACATAGTATATATGATAAATATATACGTTATTACTTGAGACTGCAATATACATATAACTATACTAGCGATTAACATATAACTAGAGTACATATATATATGGGTGCATATTATATATATGTATAAAATATTTGTATATAGTTGTATGCGGTATAGTGTATATTGTGAGATAGGTGCATATATATTGAGTACTATATACTATTAAGTATATCATAGTGAATAATATAGTATACATTATATATATATAGTATTATATCAGGTATAAGTTCTAATATATATAGTATATGGAGACGAGAGAGTCATGGGAGAGTTAGCAAGACATATGCTGATAAAAAAACTATGTTACTTGCAGAGATATGGCACCAGTCCTATAATATTATTAACTGTTGTTGATTACTTATCACCTTTAATATCCTTATTAGCGCTTATCCAAACATCATGTTAAAATTGGTGCAACCGGGCAGGCATAACCGTGATGACTGAAGCATGGCAGTGTAAGATGATGGCGAGTGTGAAGAGAGGACGAAGGATGATGAAGGATGAAGAAGGAAAGGAGGAAGAGGTATAGCGAGGAAGAGATGAAGAAGATGAAGACGAAGATAAAGATGAAAGTGGAAGGGCGCAAAAATGAAGGTGAAAATGAAAGCGACACCAAAGACGGAAACGAAGATGAAGATGCAGACGACGATGAAAATGAATATGAATATGATGAAGACGAAAACGAAACCGAAGCCGATACCAGAAACGAATACGAATCCGGATCCGAACACAAACACGAATATGACAAACACAAAACAAATGAAGAGAGAGAAAAAAAAAAAAAAAAACCCTACAGTAAGGCTGACTAAGAGCTTCAGCAAGGGAGCCGAGACAAAGACCGGCTGGCCAGCAAGACCTTTTGCGTTCGGACCAAAATATCACTCACTGTAAACAATCAATAAACAACAGGTACTTCAAAGTGCCCAGTCCGCGGCGACCATCCCACGGCGCGTAAACCAACTCTTACTGTTATCTCTCGTAAACTATTGGCGTGATATTTGCCTCTTTGAAATGCTCGCACGTCGCTGATTTGTCGCTTTGTGAAAGGTATGTAGGTGTCGCACGCATGTAGACATACTGACTTACAGCTAAACACACAGACAGAAGTATAGACGTACATATACATACATAAGCCACATTTTTCACAGCGGAAGATTCACGTAAATAAATACACACAAAAACAAAGACAACGCATATACAAAAACAGACAAACATACACAGTAAAAAACACGAGACGAAGAAAACAAAGAGACAAGAAAACATCTATACGCACACACGAACACACACTAAAAGAAAGAATGAAAGAAAGAATGAAGAAGAAAAACACGTCAATCACTGTCATCGATTCCCTCCACTAACACGCTTAATTTACTCGATATTGTCTGCCATATAAATCACCGCGACCATCTCCTGCTAACGACTAACGACGCACGACGACCACGACGACTCAACGACCACGACGACCCAAAGACCACGACGACTCAACGACCACAACGACCCAAAGACCACGAAGACCCAACGACCACGACGACCCCAACGACCACGAAGACAGACGACCACAACGACCACTTAGACACGACGACCACGAAGACAAGAGACACAACGACCACTTAGACACCGACGACCACTTAGACAAAACGCCCAGGACGACCAACACGACTCAACGACCACGAGGACCACACAAATCTAACGACCACGACGACGACCACTTAGACAAAACGACCACCACGGCGACCACGATCCAACGACCACAACGACCGGCGACCCAACGACCACCTAGACAAAAACACGACAAAACACCCACCATTAAACTCGACGTTTTTTATATATTTTCTTAAAATCTCCAGTTTCTCCTTTGTTTTTGTTTTTTTCTCAAATATTGTTCCTTCCCTTCTTCTCTCTCATCCCCCGCTCCTTCCCCTTCCCCTTCCCCTCTCCCTTTTTTTCACTTTATAAAAAAAAATATCTGTTTTGAAATAATCGAAGAACTTCCAACATCCCCCATTAATCAAGTTGTTAAGAGGCTGACTGCTTCTGTCTGGGGTGACAGGCGAAGTCGGGGGGGGGGGGGTAGTGGGGGAGGGAAAGGAGGAGGAAGAGAGAGAGAGAGAGAGTAGGAAGAGGAGGGAGAAAGGAGGGTGGGGGAAGGGGGGGTAAGTGGGGGGAAAGGAGGAGGAGGAGGAGAGAGAGAGAGAGAGAGGTAGGAAAGGAGGAGGGAGAAGGAGGGTGGGGAAGGGGGGGAGAGGGGAGGAGGTAAGGAGGAGGAGGAAGGAGGAGAGAGAGAGAGAAGAGTAGGAAGGAAGAGGGTGAGGAAAGAGGAGGGTGGGAAGGAGGGGGGAGAGGGGAGGAGGAAAGGACAGGGAGGAGGGATGGAGGGAGGCTTGAAATGAAGGGAGAGGAAGGAGGGGGAGGAGGTAGGAGGAGGAGGAAGAGGAGGACGACGACGAGAAGGAGGCTGCAAAAAAGGGGAGAAGAGGAGGGGGACGAAAGAGAAACGAGGAGGGTGAGAGGGAAGGATGTAGAGATGGAGGACGGGATAGAGGCGAGGCTTTGGGAAGAGAAAGGGGAGAAAATAGGAAGATGGAGGAGGAGGGGAGAAGGAGGGGAGGAGGCAATAAGAAAGGAGAAAGAGAGGACGGAGGAGGAAGAGAAGAGGAGAAAGGAGAATGGGCGGAGAAGAGAGAGAAGGAGAGGCGGAAGGAGAGGTGAGAGGCAAGAGAGGTGGGAGGGGTGAAGGCGGGAGAGGAGAGGAGAGAGGAGAAACGAGAGAGTAGGAGGGGCGAAGAGGAGCAGAGGAGGAGAGGCTGAAAGGAGAGAAGAGGGGAGGGGGGAGGAAGAAGATTGATAGATAGAAGACGGACGGGAGTGAAAGGAAGGCGGGAGAGAAAGATTAAGAAAGAAGGATATTTTGGGGGATGAAGGAGATGAGAGAACAGGAGAAAAGGAGAGAAGAAGTAATAAATAGGAAGGCTAACATCAACATATCTTTCCTTTCTATCTGTTTTGTCTCTGTCTCTGTCTTTGTCACTGTTTCTATCTTGGTGTGTCTTGTCTCTGTCTGTCTGTCTGTCTGTCTGTCTGTCTGTCTACTCTCTCTCTCTCTATATATATATATATATATATACCACACACACATCTGTGTAGTGTGTATAATATGTATGTATGTATGCATGTATGCATATATGTGTGTATATGCTATACATGTAGATACATATTAGAATAAATAAATAAACATACATAAACAACAGACACACAAATGTAAACAGACAACACCACAAACAGACAGGTAGACCAGACTGCTACACAATCTCCACGCTCCACCCCCGTCCCCCAACCCCCCACCCCCACCCCTCCACGCGCTTCTACCGGTAATCGCAAAGGTGACTTGAAGGCGTACAGTGACGGATGAGGACGCAGCCGAGAGGGTACTGCAGGCTGAGGAAAGGTGTGCCTGGGACGCGCCGAGGAGGAGAGTTATTAAGGAAAGGGAGGGAGGGGGAGAGGGGAGGGGAAGGAAGGAGGGAGGGGGGAAGGAGGGGGATGGGGAGGGGTGGGAGGGAAGGAGGGATGGAGGGGATAGAGGAAGGGTGGGAGGGAGAGGTAAATAGGGAGTGAGGGGAGACAGGGAGAGGGGAAGGGAGGGAGGG
>NW_020870724.1:90008-92508 GCF_003789085.1 Penaeus vannamei
GAGAAAGAGAGAGAAGAAAAAGAGAAAAAAGAGAAAAGAGGAGCAAAAGAGAAAAAGAGGAAAAGAAAGAAAAAAAGAAAAAAGAAAAAAAAAAAAGAAAAAGTAAAAAAGAAAGAAAAGAAAAAAGAACAAGAGAAAAGGAGAATAGAAATAGAACGAGGAAGGAGAGTCGGAAGAGGGCAAAAGGTTGGAGTTTGAGGGCGAGATGGACTGGTAGAGAGTGGGAGGAGGAGGACCAAAGGAGAGGGTGGAAGGAAAGGATCGAAAAACAGGGTTGGAGGAGGACCAAGAAGAAGGAAAATGATAGAAAGAGAAGAAATAAAAAGGAGAAGAAAATGAAAAGAAGGGAGAAGAAATAAAAAGGAGGAAGAAAAAAGAAAAAAAAGTGAAAGGAGTAAGCATAACGAAAGGATGAAAGGAAGAAAACCAAGAAAAGGGGGATAGAATAGAAAAAAAAAGAGTGAACAAGTGTGAACGAACGGTCAAACCTAAAAAAGAAAAGGAAGAGAAGAGAGAGAGAGAGAGAGAGAGAGAGAGAGAGACCAAGAGAGAGAGAGAGAGATAGAGATAGAGATAGATAGATAGAATAGAGAGAAAAGAGAGGAGAAAGAGAAAGAGAAAGAAAAAGGAAAAATAAAATAAAAAAAGAAAAGAAAAAGAAAAAGAAAAGAGATGAATTAGACGAGGAAGAGAGTCGGGAAGAGGGCAAAAGGTAGGAGTTTGAGGGCGAGATGGATGGAAGAGAGTGGGAGGAGGAGGACCAAGGAGAGGGTGGAAGGAAGAGGATCGAAAACAGGGTTGGAGGAGGACCAAGAAGAAGAAAATGATAGAAAGAGAAGATATAAAAAGGAGAAGAAAATGATAGAAAGAGAAGAATAAAAAGGAAGAAAATGGGTAGAAAGAAGAAGAAATAAAAAGGAGAAGAAAATGATAAAAAGAGAAGAAATAAAACCAAAGGTAGAGCAGGGATAAAGAAAAAAAGTGAAAGGAGGAAGAATAACGAAAGGGTGAAAGGAAGAAAACCAAGAAAAGGGGGAAAGAATAGAAAAAAAAAGAGTGAACAAGTGTGAACGAAGGTCAGAACCTAAAAAGAGAGAGAGAGAAGAGAGAGAGAGGAGAGACGAGAGAGAGAGAGAGAGAGAGAGAGAGAGAGAGAGAGAGAGAGAGAGAGAGAGAGAGAGAGAGAGAGAGAGAGAGAGAGAGAAAGAGAGAAAGAGAGATAGAAAGATAGAGAGAGAGAGAGAGAGAGAAAGAAAGAAAAAAGTGACCTGCAGTCCAAGGGTGTGAGCAAAATACCCGTCTTATCACGATAAAAAAAAGGTATCTGGCCACCACCCTGATACCCGAAAGATATTTTCAACCGATATTCCCTTCAATCATCCTCACGCCCACCCACCCTCCCTACCCACGCCCCCCCGCCCATCAGCGACCCACCACGCCCACGCAACCGACATAAAACCGAAGGGTGTCACGCGTTCAGCCCGCGCCGATATTACGCCAGATACCGCCCGCCCTCACGCCCTCTCCCCCCCCCTCCTCCCCGCCAAGGAACCACGCCCATCCCTTTAACGGCCGAAGGATGAAGCTCAGACACGCCCAAATCTTGCTGTCCAATCACTTAAGCCAAAAGTGCATAGACGAGCTTTCACAATGATTGAACTTTGGCGACGCTCGTCACGTGACACACGGGCACGCGCGAGGGAGTGGGAGGATGCGGGCGCTGTTGGGTATGTGTTGCTATTCATTGTGGTGGGTATGTGGTGTTATTCATGTGGTGGGTATGTGGTGTTATTCATGTGGTGGGTATGTGGTGTTATTCATGTGTGGGTATGTGGTGTCATCTGTGAGTATGTGGTGTTATTCATGTGGTGGGTATGTGATATGTTGGTGTTATTATGGTGGGGTATGTGAGTATGTGGTGTTATTCATTGTGGGGTGTATTGTGGTGTTATTCATGTGGTGGGTATGTGTAGTATGTGGTTGTTATTCATGTGTGGGTATGTGGTATGTGGTTTTTATGTTATGTTATTGGTTGGTGGGGGTGTGAGTATGTGTTTATTTATTGGGTATGTGGTGTTCTTCATGTGGTGGGTATTGGTTTATTCATGTGGTGGGTAGTATGTGGGTTCTTCGATATTCATGGGTATTTGGTGTTATTCATGTGGTGTTATTCACTTGGTGGGTATGTGGTGTTATTCATGTGGTGTTATTCATGTGGTGGGTAGGTGGTGTTATTCATGTGGTGGGTAGGTTGGTGTTATTCATGTGGTGGGTATGTGGTATTATTCATGTGGTGGCTATGTGATGTTATTCATGTATTGGGTATGAAGTGTTTTTCATGTGGTGAGTGTCCTTCATGTGGTGCTATTCGAGTGGTGGTTATGCGGTGTTATTTACGTAATTCCTGTGTGGTATTATTCACGTAATGTCTAATATGTGTGGTATTATTCACGTAATGTCTAATATGTGTGGTATTATT
Organism: Penaeus vannamei; assembly: GCF_003789085.1. Classification (NCBI taxonomy): domain Eukaryota; kingdom Metazoa; phylum Arthropoda; class Malacostraca; order Decapoda; family Penaeidae; genus Penaeus; species Penaeus vannamei. The sequence continues at coordinate 92,488 of NW_020870724.1, forward strand.
CACGTAATGTCTATGTGGTAT
>NW_020870724.1:97508-102508 GCF_003789085.1 Penaeus vannamei
GACGACAACTCCACGCGATGACAACACTCCAAAAACACGTGATTCACTTGGCAACAGCGACTGGCTCAGCACTGAAAGCATTTTCATCGCGATAAAAAAGGGGACGAGCATTATAGTTACTCCGTGCCTTAACGCCCGAACGCTTAGCCTCGGCAAGACTTCTAACATAATGCTTTAATCTTTACTGCTACCATAATCACTCACCTCACAGATGTATACAAATACATGCTCATCCACACACCAACCCATCCACACAGACACAAACGCGCAGAATCCCTAACACAACAATCAATAATTTACCCTTACCAACAAAGTTTCATAATTAGGAAAAAAAAACATAAAAAACTACTTGCCTCACATCCATTGACAGAGAAGCTTCGCCTGAGAGCTCTCCGAGTCCCGCCCTGGTAAGAGCTCAAGTTCAGAGCTTCAAGGCGGGAGACGGCTGGAGTGGGTCACACAGTACTCACCTTCCCCTCGTTACTTGCCTCGCTAATGACACATAATTGTACCACAAATCCTGCCGTGTAAAGTCCTCGGGTAGTCCGCCCGCGATGAGCCAAGGAAGGAAGGACCTGTAGCTTGGGAGTCGCGATGCTGCCCTCCCCCCTCCATCCTTATCTCGCCGGCACTTACATTTCATAACAAACAGAAGATAGTACGTGATAACTGATAATTCACGTCACATCAAACACCCCGACTTCTAACAGCCTCACCATCTCTCGAACCGCAAGTCAGACCCTTCTGAAAGGTACGCTGGAATTCACAAACAAAAATCCACTTCCTCATCTAACACCTCGACCCTCTAACACCACCCCTATCTCTCGAACCACAAGTCAAACCCTTCCGAAAGGTACCCTGGAATTCATCATCAAACACTTCCTCGTCTAACACCTCGCCCTCTAACACCACCCCCTATCTCTCGAACCACAAGTCAAACCCTTCCGAAAGGTACCCTGGAATTCACCATCTAACACCTCGACCTCTAACACCACCCCCTATCTCTCGAACCGCAAGGCAAGTCCTCCTCAAGTGCCTTCTTCCACCCCTATCACCGCCGCAAGAACACCGTCCCATTAAGCCAGGAGGCGTCACCGCAAAATCACTCCATTAGCAATAACAAGCCGCCATCATCATTTCGCGGAGACTAATACACCGCTGCCACCATTGCTCAGGCGCGAACCTACTCCCGGGGGTTATAATCGAAATAACAATCAGATTAACGTTCTTCTAAATTGTTCTTTCCATTTCATTTCACATTTTGTTTTTTTCTTGTGGTTTCTACGTTTTTATTTCTCTGTGTTTCGTCCCTTTTCCAGTCTTTCTTTTTCTCTCTCTCTCTTCGTACGATATGTCACGTGAAGATCGATAACACCACTCTTTCGGGCCACACGCAAACGCACAAACATACACACTCACTCACACGCACAAACGTGGATACAGAATCACACACACACACACACACACACACACACAACACACATATATATATATATATATATATATATATATATATATATATATATATATATATATATATATATATATATACACACACACACACACACATGCATAAATACATACATACACACACATACTATACAAATATATGAGTGAGTGTGAATGTGAATGTGAATGTGAGTGTGTGTGTGTGTGTGTGTATATGTATGTTCGTACACGCACACGCGCAGGTTATCATAACTCGGCGTTAATCTGTAGACTCTCACGTTAGCCGAGCTGGGTCTGCTCGACGCTTCTTTGTGGCGCACACAATGAAGGCGCACTGGCTCAGACCTCAATAGGGGCCCGGCATATAAAAGGAAATGTTGTGCTTCAATAACAGTTTTCTTGCATTTTATCGCTCAATACAAGGATGAATATCTCTGGTTGGACTGCTTCCTCTCCTCCTCCTCTCCTCTTCTTCTTCTCTTTCCTCCTTCCTCCCTCCCCCCCCCCTCTCTCTCTCTCTCTGTACCCGCACCGTAATCCTATATTCCCCGAAATCCCCTTCAATTCGCTCGTTCTAGCAGTGTGATTCCGAACGTCTCCATAATAGAAAGAAAGAAATAAAAGAAAAAAAAGGAAAACATTGCAGGAAAACTAGAAGACGAGAAGAACGAAAACGCCCGAGCATCGTCTAAGATCCTCTCGTAAATCATTTCAAGCACAGGAATGCGGAGGAAGCACTCTCGACACACGGCAGAGGTTCATCACTATATTAACTGCTGACACTAAACGGTCCCGCGAGAGAGAGAGAGGCGGGAGAGAGGAGCAGGAGAGAGGAGAGAGGAGCAGGAGAGAGGAGAGAGGAGCAGGAGAGAGGAGAGAGGAGAGAGGAGAGAGGAGAGAGAGCAGGAGAGAGGAGGAGAGGGAGCGGGGGACGTGTGGCGCCACGCACCCAGGCGCTTCAAAGTCCCCGATAAATACCTCTAAATTAGGGGATCTCCTTACATATTTATGCATCAAGCGGAAGATGCGTCTCTCGAGGAGCATAAATGGATAAAAAAAAGAATAATAATAAGCCTGTAGACGGCAGTTAAGGGTAATTCCTCCCTCACGGAAATGCACACACAAAAACCACTTAAATTATCATCTCGACCAAAACTTCCCGAGGCGGAGCGGGGAAGGCTTCGCGTCCCCGAGACATCGCCGAGGGGAAGACGTCCGTAAAAGCCCGATCATATGAGAGTTAAATCACAATAAAAACAAACCCCTCCCCCACCCCTCTCCCCTCCCCCCCTCCCTCCTCGCCTGTCGTACCTCCCCCAGGCATTCGTCTCTACTAAACGACAACCATTACAGTTAAAGTGAGAAAACCTGTCCTGGCTCGAAGGGTGAACGAGATCCCTCTACTGCCTCCCTCTCCCCCCCATCCTTTTCTCTCCCTTCTTTCCTCTCCCTCTATGTCTCTCCCCCATCCTTCCTCTCCCTCTATGTCTCTCTCCCACCGCTTTCCTCTCCCTCTACTGCCTCCCTCCCCTCTTTCCTCTCCCTCTATGCCTCTCTCCCCCCTGTTTCCTCCCGCTGTGTCTCTCTCCCCCCTCTCTTCCTCCCCTCTTGTCTCTCCCCTCACTTTCCTCTTTCCTCTCCCTCTATGTCTCTCCCCCCCTCCTTAATCTCCCTCTATGTCTCTCTTCCCCTCTTTTCTCTCCTCTCTCCCCCCTCTTTCCTCTCCCTCTATGCCTCTCTCTCCCCTCCTTAATCTCCCTCTATGTCTCTCTCCCTCTTTTCTCTCCCTCTATGTCTCTCACTACTCTTTCCTCCCCTTCTATGTCTCTCTCCTCTCTCTCCCCTCCTTAATCTCCCTCTATGTCTCTCCCCCTCTTTTCTCTCCCTCTATGTCTCCCTTCTCTTACCGGGGACGGACACATGCCTTTGTCTCCAGCTGTTCCGTGGCTTAAAGGGCTCTCCTCCTCGCTTACTCTGCCCGCTCTCCTCCTTGCACTTTCATCAACAAAATGCTACACCTGGACTTTGTTATCATTGTTATCATTCGTTGTCCTTGTAATCATAGAGGACGGATTTCATTTACTATTTTTGGTATCATTTATTATCATCATTGTTATCATTTTTTATTATGGTATATGCTGTCATTTGCTATCATTATTAAAATTTGTTATTATTATTATCATTGCTATTTTTTCTTATTGTTGCTATCATACGTAATCATTCTTATCATGGTTATTGGTATATGTAATCATTTGTTATTATTGTTGCCATTTGCTATCATTGTTACCATACGTTATCCTTCTTATCACAGTTATTATAGGCATATTCTATCCTTAGTTATCAAAATTGTCATTTGCGATCATTGTTACCATACGTTATCCTTCTTATCACAGTTATTATAGGCATATTCTATCCTTAGTTATCATAGTTGCCTTTTGCGATCACTGTTATCATTGTTATCACGCGCTGAGGCTGATGCGTTACAAGCTATTCGATCGGTGTTCCTCGCTCCCCTTTGTTAGTCCTCCGCGCCCCCTGTCCCCCGTGTGCACCCCCCCCCCCTGTGGCAATCAAGAGCCCTGTCCTACCTGTCCCCCTGATATTGCTTCCACTCTTATCTCCGGTGTCGTTTAGGGAGAGAACGTGTACAGTCGAGACAGATTTAAAAAAATGGAAAGAAAACGAATAAAAACGAAGGAAAGAAGAAGAAGAATCAAAGAAAGTGGGGAGAATGTATAATGAAGAATGGGGATAAGGAGGAGTGGAAATACGCGGAAAGAAAAACGAATTAAAGGGGAAAGAAAAAAGAGGAATCAAAGAAAGTAGGGAGAATGTATAATGAAGAATGGGGATAAGGGAGGAGGTGGAAATACACGGAAAGAAAAACGAACAAAAAGAGAAAGAAAAGAGGAATCAAGGAAAGTAGGGAGAGAATATACAATGAAAAATGGGGATAAGGGAGGAGGTGGAAATACGCGGAAAGAAAAACGAACAAAAGGAGAAAGAAAAGAGGAATCAAGGAAATTAGGGAGAATATATAATGAAGAATGGGGATAAGGGAGATGGAAATACACGGATGGGAGAGACACGGAGAGAAGGGTTCCAAGAACCGAAAGAAAGGAAGAGGAACAGGAGAACAAAAGACACGGGGACGAGACAAGAGAGGGGAAGAAAGGAAGGAAGGGAGGAGGCCAGAAGAAGAAAAGGTCGTGAAGGGAACGAGACACACAAAAGACAGGAAGAAGAGAAGGCCAAGAGAAGGGTAAACAGATAGAAGAAAGGACCCGGGAAGGAGAAAGGGAAGAGGAAGACGGGAGAGAGGAAGAGGAAAGAGGAGGACGAGGGCGAGGAAGACGGGAAAGAGGAGGACGAGGAAGAGGAAGACGGGAAAGAGGAGGACGAGGAAGAGGAAGGGAAGAGGAGGACGAAGAAGGAAGGCGGGAAAGGGAGGACGAGGAAGAGAAGGCGGGAAGAGGAGGACGAGAAGAGAAGGCGGGAAAGAGGAGGACGAGGAAGAGGAAGACGGGAAAGAGGAGGACGAGGAAGAGGAA
>NW_020870724.1:107508-120008 GCF_003789085.1 Penaeus vannamei
GGGTCTGGCGAAAGCGTTCTGGTGGAGGCGTGATGGTGATAAATACCATTGTGTTGGAGGAACGAGCCTTCTGATAGTGATTGGTGAGGAGCTATAGTGACAGTCGAGTAGTGATGGCGAAGGCCCTGTAGTGATGTGGGTATGGTGGTGGAACTTATGGTGATGGCGAACGCGCTGTGGAGAATGATGGTGATGGTGAAAGGGGCGTGGTGGGGTCGAGGAGTGATGGTGAGGGCGCTTCGGTGGTGGAGAACGAACGAGTGTGTGGTGATAGTGAGTTTTTTCTATGACCTTTGTCGAGATGTGACGTCAAGGATTTGGCTGTGGTGACGAGGGCGCTGCAGCGTGGCGGTGACGGTGTAGGTTGTGGTGGGTGATGGTGGTGGTAAACCAATATGGTGATGATGTGGATTTGGTGGTGGTGAACAAAATGTGATGATGGTGGATTTGGTGGTGGTGATGGTGAGGTGAGCTAGTGGTGTTGAACCAATGTGGTGATGATGGTGCTTGTACAAATATCGCAAGGCACAGTAACACGGTGATGCTGCAAGTACGTTCAAGTATTACAATTACGTGGTTTCGACAACGGCAGTGACTGTCGCGAGGCTCTCCAGGTTACACAGGAAGCAGTGATAACAACGATAACGACCTCTGCTTTATTAATCCTTATCATATCAATCCCTCCTCCCTTTCCCCTTCTCTCCCGTCATTCCTTCCCTCCCTCCTTCCTCTTTCTCTCATTCCTTCCCTCTCTTCCTCCCTTCCTCTGCCCTCCATTCCTTCCCCCTCCCTCTCTCTCTCCCAATCATACCATACCCCCCCCTTGTCTCCCTCACTCTCTCTCTCATTCCTTCCCTCCCTCCCTCCCTTTCCTCATCCCCTCATTCCTTCCCTCCCTCTTCCCCCTCTTCCTTCCCCCCCCTCCCCTCTCCCTCCTTCCTTCCTCCCTCCCCCTCTCCCTCACCCCGGCGATTCTGTCTATGTACTCTGCAAATAGAAGTCAAGTCATCCCGAGATTATCATAAAGAATCACGTTTATTCCCCGGTTTTATTACCACGAAGAGAAGGGCGCAGCGATCTCTCCGCGGCAACTTTCTATTAAACCCACGAGCGGCCGCCACCACTTCTGTACACTCACGACCTCCCGCCACCCTTCTGTACACTTCCGCTAAACTCACCTCGAGTGAACCCCCTTTCTCTTTCCCCTTTCCCCTTTTCCGCATTCCCCACGTTCTGTTTCTTCTCCTATTCCCCCTCCCCTTCACCTCTCTTTCCCTTTTCCTACTATCCTTAACCTCTTCTTCCCTCTTAGGCCCTTTCACCCTCCCTTCTCCTCCTCTTTTCCCCCCTTCCCTTCCCCTCTCTTTTCCCTCCTCCCCCCTCTTACACCCTATCCCCTCCATCCGCTCCTCCTCCCTCTCCCCTCCCTCCCCTCTCTCCTCCCCATTCTCTCTCTTCCAACCCCCCCCCCCGCCCATTCCCTGTGACCCTCTATCCTTCCGAGCTATCTGGTGCCCCTACTCCCTCCCCCACCCCCACCCCCCCTTGACCACAGCCCTGGACAATCCCCTTAAAAACCTCTTTATCCCCAGAAACCTCCACGCGATTCCACGCTATCAAAACTACATTAAACCCACCAAAACACACACGCACGCACGTAGACACACACACACACACGTAAAACTCACACGTAAACTCTCTCTCTCTCTCACACACACACACACAGGCGTAAACTCACTCACTCTCTCTCTCTCACGCACACACACACGCGCACTCACACACACACGCGCGCGTAAATCTCTCTCTCTCTCTCACACACACACACACACACGCGTAAACTCACACACACACACACTTTGCACTGCATATAATATATATTTTAAAACACCGTAACTTACACCTGATCCTTTCATCCTCTCCACCCTCCTTCCCCCCCCTCCTATCCTTCCCCCCTCCCACCCCCGGGCACTGTACTACAGGGGATGAAACAGATTAGCACCGGAGTGGGCGCGGGATGGGCGGCCGCGTCGGGCGGTGTGAGGCTAAAAGTTCAACACATGCTATGTAAGTTCTGGAGGCGAGGCGGAACGTGACTTGGGTGTATCACTGCCGTTCTCCTCTTTCACGCTAACTAGTTTTTTTCTCTCTCTCTCTCTTTCTCTTTTTCTCTCTCTCTGATTCTCTATCTATGATTCTGGATATGATTTTCTCGCTCTCTGAATCTCTCTCTCTCCTCTCTCTCTCTCTTTCTGCTCTCTTTCTGCTGCTGTTATTGTATGGCGGAGTGGAAATTCCATCTCTCTTCTCTCTCTCTCTCGCCTTCCCTCTTCCCTCTCTCCTCTCCCTCCCTCTCTCTCCCTACTCTCTTATTCCCTTCCCTTTCTCCTTTCCCTCGTACGTCCGCGGTTCGCAAATGAAGTTTCGCAAACAATAAAAGGCAGACAAATTCACAATGTGCTGACCATCAGGTGAGGCTCCTCCGTGGCCCCGTCTCTCGGTGCTCGGATAATGGACCGAAATTTTGTTGTTAGGAGAGACTGCAGCGGCGACTGCGTTGTGTGGAGGAGCGGGAGGAGGGGGAGGGACGGCTGACGGTGTACTGGAATGGACCTGGGTGGGTGGGAGACGTGTGGGTGCTGGTGTGTGTGGGAGACTGGTGTGGTGTGGGAGGTGTGGTGCTGGTGTGGTGTGTGAGACGTGTGGGTGCTGGTTGGTGTGGGAGACGTGTGGTGTTGGTGTGGTACGGCGTTGGTGGCGTTGACGCAGCTGAGCTATACCAACGCCTATAGTTCAAGTGGAGATAGTTTCATGTCGATCAGCTATGTCAACACCTATAGTTCAAGTGTAAGGATAGTTTCGTTTTTTCATTTCATTTATTCATTTCTATTTCGTTCTCGCTCGTCAAGGATCTCGCCCTGTCGATTTCACACGCCCGTAAGGATTCTAAGTCCATTTGGAATGATGGAGAATAACTCAAAAGATCCTCCTTAATGTCCTAGATTCACCCGTAACTTTTTTTTTTTTTTTTTTGGGGGGGGGAGGGATTCAATCAGAAATTCCGATTTTTTTAAAGTTGGTCTTTCTACTCCTACGTCACTCCTTGAAGAATAACCTAAAAAAAAAAGTCCCATTCTTTAAGAGATATGAGTAATTCCGCATCCATTCTTTACACCCAAATCATCATCATTATTCTCTTACACTCCTTACTTAGAGCTAAATCGCCTGGAAAAGTTAGTTTAAATAACATCATCCATTTGCGAGAGAGTTTACAAGCACTCCCCCAATCACCTGTAACGTCCTGATATAATCCTGCATGATTCTCTAATCTTCCGAATCGCAAGCATTACCTCCTGAACGGTTTTCATTTCTGTGAATTCCGCGAGATTATCATAACAACGCGAACCCACTGCCCAGAAACCCAGAAACCCAGAAACCCAGCCCTGTTCTCTTTCACTAAGACCTATCCCACGTGAAACCATTCGCCTTAATGGTATCAGCTTTGTTCAGTTGAGCTGCGAAGTTGTAATACTTGCAGCGGGTTGTGTGTGTGTGCTTCGTCGGGGAAGTTTTCGAAACTGATTTGTCATAAAGCATTAGCTCAGCTCGATGCAGTTTTCATCGTTAGGATTTTCCTTTGCTTCAAAAAGATGATGATGATGGAGTCTTAAGTTATTTTAAGGAATGGTGGTGTCTTTGTTGCTTTAGGGTATTCATATGCTGTGCTACGGTTGTTTTTTTAATCCCGCTGTTACGTTTTCATAGTCTATTGTATCCCATATTCTTTTGTTTTTTGTATCCAGCTTTTGTATCTTGTTCCCTTAGTGTATCCAGCTGCTATTGTCCGTTGTCTTATTGGATCTCGTTAGACTGTGTTGCCTAGCTGTATATCGAATTGTGTTACCTGGCTGTAAGCTGTATTTTGTTGCCTAACTGTATTCTGTTGTCTAACTCCACCTTGTATTCTGTTGCCGATTTGTATTTTGTATTCTGTTGCCAAACTGTATTGTCTATTCTGCTGTCAACTCTATTCTGTCTAATCGTGTTCAGTTGCTTAGTTACATCTCGTATTTTGTTGACGAACTGTATCCCGTTTTCCGAGACTGTATTCCCTGTTCTGTTGTCTAACTGTATTCTGTTGCCTAGCTACATCTCGCATTCTACTCACTCCCTGTATTATGTTGCCTAACTGTATCCCACCACTCTATCGTGCCTCCTGGAGAGCTGCCTTCCCCTCGTGTACGCGCCCCCAACCCCCCCCCTCTTTCCCTTCCCCTTTCCCTCCCCACCCCCACTTCCTCGCGTGAGCTGATGCATTCCTCTCGTTCTAATAACCTGCGTAAGTATCCGAGCCAGCGCTTATCTAACGGCTCAAAGCGATTAGAAAGCTCGCATTAGAAAGCATTTGTTTCTAACAGTACCCGAGGAGACCCCGCTCGGCTTCGGCCTGCTTCTCAAACCTCAGTATCATAGGATAATAAAAATCAAACGACCATAATTGTAGCAATTATACTCTTGCGTGCAGAGGTGAGGGCCAGGGAGAGAGAGGAGAGAGAGGGAGAGAGAGAGGGAGAGAGAGGGGAGAGAGAGGGAGAGAGGAGAGAGGGTGAGTGAGTCCTGGCAGGAGGAGGGTAGGAGGGTGGGGAAAGAGGGAAGGGAGGGGAAGGGGAAAGGGCAAGGAGGGATGAGGGGAGTGAAGGTAGAGAGAATGATGGAGATGCAATGCGATGGTATAAGAGGGAGAGAGGAAAGAGAGGAGGGGAGGGAGACGGGGAAGGGAGAGAGGAAGAGGGTAGGGAGGAAGGGGGAAGGGAGAAAGGAAGAGAGGGAGCGGAGGGAGAGAGGAAAGAGAGGAAGGGAGGGAGAGGGGAAGGAGAGAGAAAGACGAGGAGAGAGGAGAGGGGAGAGGGACAGGGGAAGACGAACAAGGGGAAGGGCCTAATAGAAGGGGTCGGGTGGGGAGGAGAGGAGGAGGGCAAGGAGATCCTACCCAAGGCCAGAGTCCCTCTTAACAAAATGTCTCCCAAAGTTTCTTAGGGCGCCCACTAGTGTTTTTAACTTTGTCTGCAGTTCCGTGGGCTCTCGACGACCGCACCGCTTCCTCTCCGGCCCATCCTCCACCCGCCCACCCCGCCCATCCCTCCACGCCCTCCGCCCATCCCCCTCCCACGCCCGCCCACCGCTCCCCGCCCCGCCCCCGCTCCATCGCCCCGCCCGCCGCCCATCCCCCCCGCCCCGCCCATCCCCTCCACGCCCACCGCCATCCCCTTCCACGCCCACCGCCCCCCACCCCTCGCTTCCCGCCGCCATAGGACCCTTAGTATCATCAGCTAGTTTTCTCCGGACTGTAAAACTTTCCTTTTAATTCAAAGTTTTCAAGATTTCCTACGCAAATACTGTCTCCAAGGTCTAAACGGTGGCGGGAGGAAGGGAAGGAGGGGAGAGGGAGGAGGGGGAGGGGGGAGGAAGGAGGGAGAGAGGGGAGAGAGGGAGGGGGAGGTGAGGGACAGGGGGAGGGAAGTGCGAGGAGAAGGAACAGGAATTAGAGGGACGAGATATGGGGAAGGTGTATAGATGGGAGGGGGTAATATCAAGAGAAGAGGAATGGATTTATGTGCGTGTCAGTGGTGAGTGTGAGTGTGATTTTGTGTGTTGCTGCTGTGTGTGGTGTGTGTTGTGTGTGTGTGTGTGTGGGTGTGTGTGGTGTGGTGTGTGTGTGTGTGTGTGTGTGTGTGTGTGTGTGTGTGTATTGTGTGTGTGTGTATAGGATGAGTAAGCCAGAGCAGAGAGAGTGACAGATATACAGATAGATAGATACAGAGAAACTAACGGGGAAAAGGAATCGAAGGACAGAAAGAACGAAAGGAACATTAAAAAAGAAAAAACAAAACAAACCAAGAACGATACAGAAAAAAACAATAAAGAGAAGAGACAGTGGAAAGCAAACAAACAATAATTCAAATCAGACATCGTACCAAAAGGACACACGAACACTCAAAAAAAAAAAAAAAAAAAAAAAAAAATAAAAAAAGTAAATAAAAAAAAAAAAAAAATTAACCAACGCAGGAGTCACCCCGATGACGAGACCTCGCTCCGCTGACATTAGCGCTCCTGTCGGCCAAATTCCAAAACAGGCGTTGCTGGCCCATAACGCGCACTCCCTCGCCAATTACAACGCGCAGTTTTTGATCGAGGATTGCGTCGCGGCTCCAGATGTGCGCATTTCCGCGGAGTTTTGTCATTTTTCCGGCAATTTATCGCGCGGTTCCGATTCGCGAACATTAGGGGGACAATGGCCGTATTGACGGAGCTTCCTGGCGGACATTTATAGGGTTCGCGGCGCACGACAGGTGGGGACGGGGAGGGGAGGGAAGGTGGGGTGGGGAGGGAAGGTGGGGGAGAGGAGGAAAGGGAGGGGCGAGGAGGGAAGGGGGCCGTGGAGGGGAGGTAAGGGAGAGAGAGGTGGGGGGAGGAAGGGAGGGGAGGATCATGTGCATGACGTTCTTCATTATGTCTATCGAGCCTAATTTCTGTCAGTTTAGGGATATGTTCTACCTCTCTGTCTATCTATTTTCATTTCCGTCAGTTTGGCTATATATATCTTATTTCTGTTCTGTCTGTCCGTCTATACATCTTTATTCTGTTATGTGTTATCTTATCTATCAATCTCTGTGAAATCTATCTATGTCTATTCTTCTACTTGATATCAATTCGTCTATATTTATCTTTATTTCTAATTTCTTTTGTCTGTCTCTGCAAATATATTATATGCCGTGTGTGTGTGCTGTGTGTGTGTGTTGTGTTGTTGTGGTGTATATGTGTGTTGTGTGTGTGTGTGTGTGTGTGTGTGTGTGTGTGTGGTGTGTGGTGATGTGTGTGTGTGTTGTGTGTGTTGTGTGTTGTGTGTGTGTTGTGTGTGTGGTGTGGTGTGTGTGTGTGTGTGTGTGTGTGTGGTGTGTGTGTGTGTGTGTGTGTGTGTGTGTGTGTGTGTGTGTGTTGTGTGTATGCACACATAAATGTATCTAAATCAATTTACATACATCATTTTATACATATTCATTCGAATATATACATGCAAAACATGTAGCACGTATAGACAAATAAAGATGGACAGGGGGACAGGCAAAGAGAAATTAACATAAAGATGCCGACAACTATATTAGATACAGGAATTAATACAGAAAGAGAGAATTGAAGGAAAGAAATACTGTAGAGGCAGAGACAATAAGAGAGACAGGGCAGAGAGAGAGAGGAGAAGAGGGAAGAGATGGGGAGGCGAGGGAGGGGAGAGACGATGAGAGAGGGGGGGGAGAGAGAGAGAGAGAGAGAGAGAGAGAGAGAGAGAGAGAGAGAGAGAGAGAGAGAGAGAGAGAGAGAGCAGGGAGAGAGGGAAGAGGGAGAGCGGAGAGAGGGGGGGAAGAGAGAGAGAGAGGAGAGGAGGGAGGAGGGAGAGAGAGCGATGAGCGTTGGAACGGTACGAAGGAGTGAATCTGGCCATGAGACGGTGAGAATCTGCGACGGAGGAGGAAAGGAATGAAAGAAGGGGTGATGAAAGAGATGAGAAGATGCAGAGTTATGTAAGAAAGTATTAATAAGAACAGGGAGAGTGGCTAGATTTGAACACGGAAATTGGTGAGGTTATAGAAAAGTAGAAAGAAGAAAGTGAAAGAAGAAGAAAGAAAGAAGAAGAAAAGGATGACAAGGAAATGGAAAGAAGCAATGCAGAAAGAGAGAGAAAGGAAAAAGGAGAAGGAGAAACAAAGGAAGTAAATAAGATAAAGAGAGAGATCAAGAAAACGAGAGAAGAGATAGATCATATTCAAGAGAGAGGAAGAAGATGAGATAAGCGTACAAACCAGACCAGATTAAACAAAACAAAATTTCTATACGCTAGTGACAGACAGCTCACACACCTACACGACATCGACACAGTCCGTAACACACTGACTCATCCACCCAACAGCCATACACATCCATAATCAGCCTACACCACATCATCCACACAGCTACACCACACATCCACAATCAGCCTATAACCTACAGCATCCACACAGCCTACACACTACACATCACACAGCCCTACACAGCCACACAGCCTACACACTACACACATACACATCCACACAGCCTACACACTACACATCCACACAGCCTACACACTACACCACCCACACACACACACACTACACATCCACACAGCCTACACACTACACATCCACACAGCCTACACACCTACACATCCACAACCTACACCATACCATACACACCTACACACTACCATCCACACAGCCTACACCTACACATCCACACAGCCTACTACACATCCACACAGCCTACTACATACACTACACATCCACACAGCCTACACCACACACACAGCTCACACACAGCCTACACACTACACATCCACACAGCCTACACACTACACATTCCACAAGCCTACACACCTACACATCCACACAGCCTACACACCCACATCCACACAGCCACACACCTACACATCCACACAGCCTACACACCTACACATCCACACAGCCTACACACTACACATCCACGTATTCATAATTCTGAGGCTTGGCTGCCGTGCCGCTATTGGAAATAAATATTAATAAAGAAGACATTTATTGCTTTCCTTACACCTTTAAGCTCCCCGACCGACTTAGGAATATTAATATTTTAGTATCAATATACATTTACTGAGACCTTTATCTAATAATATTTTCATTATATTAATAATGTTATTCTTTTCATTATAATATATGTTATTCTTATTATTATTATAGTTATTGATATCTGTATCATGATCATTATAAAAAAAATCATTATAAAAAACATCTGTCATTATTATATTGAATTTTTATCATTGATATCATTATGATCATGGTTAAAATCATCATCATTCTAATTATCACTGTCATCACAATTTTCTTGATCATTATCATCCTTATCATTATTATCATCATTACTAATATCATCACCATTATTACCATTACTATGATTACCATTATTCATTTTATATCATTATCACCATCACCACCGCCATCATTCCAATCATCATAATCCTCATTCGCTAATTACTAACTCATTCATTCATCAAACTCCAATAATTACCATTATCATCATCATCATTATTATCATTGTTATTGTTATTGTTATTATCATTATTATTATTATTATTATTATTATTATTATTATTATTATTATTACAAAAGAAAAATAAAATATCACTAATATTTATAAAGATATTTTTTTCTTACTTCACTCTCACCGTTGGGGGGGGGGAGGGGGGGGTATAGTGAGGAAATTGAGGGAATAAAGAATAACAGATGATAAGATGGTAGTGGAAGATGGAATTAGGAGGGAAGATGATGATGTTTAAGATTAGATGCCAATGGGAGGGGAAGGTGATGAAGATAAGATAATATTGGAATAATAATGATGATGATAATGTGAATGATAATAACAGTGATAGTGATGAACATAATAACAATATAAATGATGATAATAATAATGATAATAATAATTGTAGTGATAACATCAACAACAATAATAATATAATAATGATATAATAATGATAATAATAATAATAATAATAATATAATAATGATAATAACAATAATGATAATGATAATAATGATAATTTTAATAATAACAACAACAGCGACAACAATAATAATAATACAAATGATAACAATGACAACAACATTGATAACAAAATGACAGTAACAAAAACAACAACAATAACTTGGATTTCATGTAATGATGAAGAAAATGAAATAAAAGAGAAGGAAAGAATGAGAGAAAAAGTAAAAAATAAAGAAGAGAAAAACGAAAATAGAAATTCAGGGACGAAAATTTAAGTCATAAAATACGTCGAAAACAAGAAGAAAATGAAGATAAAGAAGCGAAAATCGAAATAAAAACAAAACGGGAAGAAGACACCAACGAGGAAAGGAGGAAGAGGAGAATATGAAAAGAGAAAAGGATATGAAAAAAGAAAAAGAAAATTACGGAAAGGAAAAATTAAGACGAAATACAACCCCCCCCCCAAAAAAAAAAAAAAAAAAAAAAATAATAACAATAAAAAAAAAACTAATAAGTAGCCAAAGTGAACAATGAAAATAAATGAAAACAAACAAAAATAATTAACGAAACCTGGACAAGGTCTCACTCCCGCATAAAAGGTAATTTCCTTTATCATTCCGGCAGCTGATGGACGAAGCAGTTTCGGGGGTTCATCGAGCTAATCTGAACCATTCGTACAATCAGCTCGGGAGGGAAGTTGGGGAAGGGAGGGAAAGGGAGGGAAGTTGGGGAGGGAGGGAGGGGAGGGAAGTTGGGGAGGGGAGTGAAAGGGAGGGAAGTTGGGGAGGATGGGTGGGAAAAGGGAGCAAGTTGGGGAGGGGAGGTGGAAGGGGAGGGGAGGGGAGTTGGGAGAGGAGGGAGGGAAGTTGGGGAGGGGAGGGAGGGAGGGACAGGGACGTGGAGGAGGAGGGAAGAGGGAGAGGGAGAGAGGTGGGGAGGGAAGGGGAAGGGAGGGAAGGTGGGGGAAAGGGGGAAGACGAGGAGGAAGCTGAGGGAGGAAGCCGGGGAGGGGGGAGGGGTGGGGAGGGAGGTAGTGCTGCTTGTGATGTGGGGATTTATTGGTTTTGAGTTTTGTGCGTGTGTGGAAAAGGGGAAAGCAAAGTGGGAAAGAGAGAAAAAATCAACAGAGAGAGAGAGAGAGAGAGAGAGAGAGAGAGAGAGAGAGAGAAAGGAAAGAAAGAAAGAAAGAAAGAAAAGAAAGAAAGAAAGAAAGAAGAGAAAGAAAGAAAGAAAAGAAAGAAAGAAAGAAAGAAAAGAAAGAAAGAGAAAGAAGAAAGAGAAGAGAGAGAGAGAGAGAGAAAGAGAGAGAGAGAGAGAGAGAGAGAGAGGAGAAAGAGAAAGAGAAGAGAGAGGAAAAAGAGAGAAAAGAACGAAAGAGAAAAAGACAAAAAGAAAAAGAAAAATAACCATATCACCAAAGAACGAGAGAGAAAGAGAGAAGAGAGAGAAGAGAGAGAAAGAAGAAAGGAAGACAATTTCAACCCTCAACCGAAGTTAGCTCCCCACTCTGATGTGGAGTGAGAGAGCCCCTGTGAGGAGAAGGGCGCAGGTGCAGCTGAAGACGCAGGAAGGTGCATAGAGGAGAGAGAAGAGAGGAGGGAGAGAGGATAGAGAGAGAGAGAGAGGAGAGGAGAGGAGGAGAGGAGAGGAGAGGAGAAGGAGAGGAGAGGAGAGGAGAGAGAGAGAGGAGAGGAGAGGAGAGGAGAGGAAGGAGAGGAGAGAGGAGAGAGGAGAGGAGAGAGAGGGGAGAGAGAAGAGGGGAAGAGAGGAGAGGGGAGAGAGGAGAGAGGGAGAGAGGAGAGAGGAGAGAGGAGAGGAGAGGAAGGAGGGGAAGAGAGGAGAAGGGAAGAGAGAGAGAGGAGAGAGGAGAGGAGGAGAGGATAGAGGAGAGAAGAGAAGAGAAGCGAGAGAGAAGAGAAGAGAGAGGAGAAAAGAGGAGAGGAGAGAGGAGAGGAGAGGAAAGGAAAAGAGAGGAGGAGAAGAAGAGAGGAGAGGAAAGGAAAAGAGAGGAGAGGAATGGGAGGAGTGGAAGATCGACACTTGTAGACATAGAAAGAAAAAATAATCCAAATTATGGAGTAATATTAACGTCAAATTCATGTCGATATAAAAAGAGAAATAATCCAAAGTGATAATATTAAAGTTCGTGTAGATATAGATGGAGAAATAATCCAAATTATGTGCTAATATTACCATAAAAGTCATGAAAACATAATAGGAAAATAATCCAAGTTAAAGGAATAATACCAACGGAATAAATAAAATAAAACACACGTAGAAATTAAAGGAAAAATAATATATCAGACATAATTTGCATAAAATTGATGACATGAAATATAGAAGAAAATCCAGGGAGAAGGGTTGAGGGTGTAAGAGCTAGGTAGAAAGGTTGGTTACAGGGTGAAAGACGTATGGTTTTGGGTGAAAGGGGCATAGTTTAGGGTGGATTAGGGTGAAGGGGTATATTTTAGGTGTTTAAGGTTAAAGGGGCATAGTTTAGGGTGAATTAGGATGAAAGGGGCACATTTTAGGGTGTTTTAAGTTTAAAGGGGCATAGTTTAGGGTGGTTTAAGGTGAAAAGGGCATAGTTTAGGGTTAGAGACGCATGGTTTAGGGTGAGAGGGGCAAGATACAGGGTGGATACTTGGTACAGCATAAATGACACGTAAGATATAGGCGAGAGGAAACACAAGATACAAGGTGAAGGACACACAAGGAACAGGCTAGAAGACACGGCGAAAGAAATAGACACGGAGAGAGACACGTAAGAAAAACAGGGTGGAGGACACGCAAGAAACAGGGTGAAGGACACGCGGCGGAGGGTGAAGGACGCAGAATAGAAGTTGCAAGGCTCCTGAGTGTTCACATCTTGCCTGTTATTCCGCGCACGAGTTCGGGCTGTCTCTTGGCCCCGCCCC
>NW_020870724.1:125008-127508 GCF_003789085.1 Penaeus vannamei
CATACAGACGAGGTCATTACCCGAGCTCGCAAGGTAACTACGTCGAACTTACCTTACGGAACTGCCCTTGACTGATATAACGCTGATGGAGGGTAAACTGACCTTAATTTCGATAATCTTCAAAATTTGTTTTATTTTATTTCTTTTCTTCGGTATTGATATTATTTTTTGGGGGGAGGGAGGGAGGAGGGAGAGGGAGAGAGGAGGAGAGAGGAGAGAGGGAGGAGGGAGGGGAGAGGGAGGAGAGGGGGGGGAGGAGAGGGAGAAGAGAGGGAGAGAGGAGAGAGAGAGGGAGGAGGAGAGGAAGGAGAAGAGAGAGAGAGAGCATCTTTTGTGTAATTTATTCCTTCGAGATATTTACTTCATCTTCAATTTTTTTTTTTCTAATCCTTACTCTCTGCCATCTTTATATCTTTCTAACCCTATGTCTCTTCCTTCCCCTTCTTTTCCCTCCTCTTCCCTCCCCAACCCTTCCTACCCCCCCTTCCCCCACTTTTCTCCCTGGAAGTCCCCCTACCCCTTCCTCCCCCTCCCCACCCTTCCCTTTCTCTTCCTACCCCTCCACTTCCCCCCTTGCCCCCTCCCTTCCTCATCCCTCCCCCCCTTGCCCCTCCCTTTCCCATCCCTCCTCCCCTTTGCCCCCCCCTCCCACTCCCCTCCTCACTCCACGACCTTCGCGGGTTTGCGGTGAAGGAGGAAAGGGTCATCTCGACGCTACAGCCTAGCGCCCGCCGACCACCGAGAGCCATTTCTTCGGGTAATGACAGTCTCTCTCTCTCTTACGCTACCTTTCGTCTCTTTCTCTCGGAAATGACGTCTCTCTCTTTCTCTTGCGCTCCTTCCGTCTATTTCTCTCGGGAAATGAAGTCTTTCTATTTCTCGGAAATGACAAGTCTCTCTTTCTCTTACGCTCCCTTCCATCTCTATTTCTCTCGGGAAATGACGTCTCTCTCTCTCTCTCTGTCTATTTCTCTCGGGAAATGACGCTCTCTCTCTCTCTTACAATCCCTTCCATCTCTCTCTCTCTCTCTCTCTTACACTCCCTTCCATCTCTCTCTCTCTCTCTGGTCGAATACCTCTTCCCTTCGTCTGTTCTCCTCTCAATTCTGTTCTTGTGGATTCATGTATATCATCTTTCTGTAGAAAAGCTAGATAGAAAAAAAAAGTTTATTGAAAGGCGAGATAGTAGTTTCGAAATCATCCTGGATAAATGTGCTGTTCATGACACGGTAGAGGGATTTAACATTCATCCCTGATCTATCTGTTCCTCCATCCACCCTGCATCATCATCCCTCCTCCTTCCACCCTTCATTTCCTCCTTCTCTCTCCTTCCCACCCCCTCTTCCATTTCAATCCCATCCTACGTTCCTACAAATGATTAAAAAAACGCAAAACAAAAACAAAACAAAAAACCCCCGAAAATTCCCCCGAAAATCATCATCTAAGACATCCCCCTCCCCCCCCTTTTCCTCTCATTTTTAAAAAATTCTTCTCCACGACGAGAGAAAAAGATTCCACGTTAATCTCCCTCGCTAATCATTCCCTGGTTTAGTGATAATTTGTGTTAATGATTTTGTTTTCAGCAGCTGGGGTTCGCGGAGACGATGACAACGCGAACGGCAGGACGAACCACGCGAACGGCAGGCGGTATAAAAGGACGAACCACACACAAAGTTGCGTTCCTTTTTTACGTCACTCTTTTCCTCCCTTTGTTGCGAACTGACGCCGGGAAGTGGATAATAAATTAGTTAAGGGAAATCGAGTCCGATGTTATACTTTTTTTGGCTTTTCTTTTTTTCTTCCTTTTTATTATTATTTCTTCTCTTTCGTACGCACTGTGAGGTCATTCTGCGGTGGATTCTTTTTATCGGTAATTCTACAAATAGTGTTTTTTTTTCTCTTTTTTTTTCCTTTTTTTCTTTAAAGTTGGATACTGGTAGTGTTAAAACGTGTCGTTTGCATCTCGTCACATTGCAGAGAGAGAGAGAGAGAGAGAGAGAGAGAAGAGAGAGAGAGAGAGAGAAGAGAGAGAAGAGATAGAGAGAGAGAGAGAGAGGAGATGAGAGAGAGAGAGAGGGGGGGAGGAGATGAGATGGGAGATGGAGAGGAGAGGGAGAGGAGAGGAGAGGAGAGAGAGAGAGAGAGAGAGAGAGAGAGAGAGAGAGAGAGAAAGAAGAGAGAGAGAGGAGAGAGAGTGAGAGTGAGATGAGAGTGAGAGTGAGAGTAAGAGAGAGAGAGAGAGAGGAGAGAGAGAGAGAGAGAAGAAGAGAGAGAGAGAGAGAGAAGGGGGAGAGAGAGAGAGAGAGAAAGAGAACGAAAGAAGCAAGCGAGCAGACAGATAGATATTTAGAGACAGAGAGACAAACAGACTGACAAGCATCCAGAAAGAGGGAATCACAAATACACAAATAACGAACAGGAGAGAGAGAAAACAGGGGAAAACAAAGGCTCCTTCATAACGCATTCACGTCATACATCGGACCGGAATCAGCGCGCGTGG
>NW_020870724.1:135008-146177 GCF_003789085.1 Penaeus vannamei
TGGCCACGCCGGATGCAGCGCCCGTGCAGCGTTCAAACGTGACTCCAATTGCATACCATCTCTTACGACGGTGGGCTGACCGTGGGCTGACCGTGGGCTGACCTCTCCCAGTACGGGCGACCTTCTTCGGGCTCAGGAATGGTGTCATTACTGGCCGCGTATGGCACTGTGCCTTATGGCTGTCCCTCTCACTTACGCCACTGCCGCTGCTGCTACTGTTCAGGGCGGCCCCAATTAAGGCGTGGCTGGGCGCCGTGATTTCCGTGCGAAACCACTTAGAGGCCGCGGTATCATTTGTGTAATTTAGTGGAGACCATGTGTGTAGTCCTACCGTGTATGTTGCGCTACTAGACAACTTAACAATAATCTACATCATGTTGATATAACGCTAAGCAAATATATTCATGAGGAGGCACTTCATAGTTGTTGTCCATTTTTTTGTGCGGAATAATTGCTTTTTTCTTTTATCTTTTGTTTATGCATTTAAAAATATTTTTTTCCGGGGGTGTAATGGGGTACTGTACGCAATTAATAATTCACATTTTCCTGAAGTAGTGGTCTTAATGTTTTTTTTTTCTTAAATGTTTATATCAACTTGGAAAAAAAAAAAAAAAAAAAAAAAACGAGCAGAACGAATATGTACCACAAGTAAGTGTATAGGAAGTTAGTTGAAAACGAATCGATATGATACAATTGAACGAACCGACAGCATTTGGAAATTACAATATGCATATGCTGCCGCGTGTGTGATAATACTAAGGCATAAACTGTACACGAATGGGACGAATGCTGCCACAGAATATGTTTGGCTCCATTAGACTCTTCGGTGCAAGCGACTGCGGTACTGATGTAGAAAGGTATAAATGAAAATGAATGTCTACACAATACAAGAGATTTATTTGACCGATTTCGAATAGATCTTCGTCAGATATACACGCCATGTATTTCTGACGAAAATATATTTGAAGAAATACAAGAGATGTATTTGACCGGTTTCGAACATATCTTCGTCAGAAATACACGTATTTCTAACAAAGATATAATCAAAACCGGTCAAATAAATCTCACGTATTGTGAAGACATTAATCCTCATTATCCTCATTCATTCATACCTTTCTACATTTATCAACATGAATACGGTTCACTACGGTACCCTACCATCTAACCTCTTATTGGCAGGGGACAAACAGGGACAAGGGTGGGGGGGGCGCACCACAGACGGGTAAGTGTGGGCGTGTGAAAGCATGTGAGGAAAATGAGGGTCGGGTTTCAAGAGAAATTATGAGTAACATGAGAAATGAGTGTCGGGTGAACTTCTTTTGAACTTCGTGATGCCCGGATGTGAGAGACTCTCACTCGAAAAGCATCCTTGAGACGGAGACTGTGTCATCACATAATCAGCGTGGATAAAAAGAGGAAAGAAAGAGAAGAAGAAGAAGAAGGAGAAAGAAGCGAAAATGAGAAAGAAGAAGAAGAGAGGGAGGAGAGAAATTAAAAAGAAGGAGAAAAAATGAGAAAGAAGAAGGAAGGAGAAGAAAATTAAAAAAGAGAATGAGAAAAGAAGAAGAGGAAGATGAACATTAAAAAGAAGAAGAAGAAAGATCAGGAAGAAGAAGCAAGAATTAGAAGAAAATTAAAAAGAACAAGAAAAAATAATGAGAAAAAAGGAGAAGAAAAGAAAAGAAAGAAAAAAGATAAGAAAAAAAAGAATGAGAAAAAAGAAAAAAACATGGCATATAAAAAGTGAAACATCTACAGCTCTATCCCCTGCTGTATGACTTGACACTTGTTCTCTCCAACTTACCAGCGCTCACGCAACTGAACTTGATAATTAACACATCTAATCTACTTGAAGTAATAAAAATACACAAACTTTTTGTCTCCTTGACTTGCCAACGTTCATACAAATAAATCAAATATCTAATATATCTTATCGATCTATAATAATATTAATAATTAAGTGTTCTTTGTCTTCCTGACTTGCCAAACACTTATAAAAGTAGAGTTAATAATCAATACAACTTATCGATCTATAATAATATGAATAATTAAGTGTTTTTCTCTGTCTCCCTGACTCACCATCGCGCAAACACCATAATAATTAACGCATCTAATTTAATCCAATCTACATTTAATTTAATTTAATCTAATTTAATCTACACGACACCGACGACCTCACGCCCCAAACACCACATCAACGACCCAACGACCCGACGACCCAACGACGCACCCCCCCCCCCCCCCCCCCATCTTCCCCCCGACTCGTTAAGCCACGCCCCCTGCCGACAACACACACCTCAGCCACACGAGCCTTTCACAACACCCTCTCACACCTCCTGCCGGCGTAAGGGGATCATCAGAACGGAATCTCTCCTACAGGAAGGTCTTGAGGTCTCGTCGGGTCCGTCCGAAGGGTCTTTTTCGATGCTGCTACGGGTTGAAGGTCGTCGCTCAACGGGGGGGGGGGGGGGCGCATTCGGGAGCCCTTGGGTCTCATTTTAATTCATATCTATTTTTTTTTATATATTTCATTTGCTATTATTATATTAGCATCATTTATTATCATTATCATTATTATTATCACTATTATTGCTACCATTATTATCGCTATCATAATTATCACAATTATCATTATTCATTTGTTTATTCATTTCATTCATCTATTCATTTACACCATTTCGAAGCGGTGGCGAAGGTGACGTGGTCGCATCCGGAGGCGCAGAAGACCCGGTGTGTTGCGGGCGTCGGCAGACCTGCGGGCGTCGGCGTCGGGCCTCGTTGCAAGGAATCGGGCGGTATGCAAATGACCATCCTGATATTATGTTAATGTTAGTCCCGACAAACAGCTTCTATTGGCCGACTGGGTGGCATGCAGGGGATTCCCCGCGCCGCCTTTCATCTGTCGGATCACCTTGCGAGATGAATGCGACACACACGCCGTCCTCGGGATCTGAACTCCAAAACAATGCCTTATTCATGCCGATGCCTCACGCGCCTCATTAAACCGAAGTCTATAAGCCACAGAACGTATCTCTAAAGCCATTTACCAACACGCTAAGCGAACGCGTCATATTTACGGTATTTTGAGGCAGTTTACGTATAATTTCACCGTAGATTGAACCCGCGCTTCCCACACCGAAACATAAACACACGCGAACACGCCGCTACTCGGGCGTTGCGCATCCCGTGCTTCGTCTGTCTTCGGGGGCTCTTCGCTCTCAAATCAAAATGTTGCATGTTGAGAAATGATAAAAAAGAACAATTTAACCGGACTATTAAATGTGGGTGCGTGCGAGTGGTCTTTTTCCCTCGTAAAATACCGACTTTTTTATGGATATGCCAATAGAAGGACCTGTTTCTTCTACTTGTCCTTCCCTCTCCTCTTCTATCACTCCTCTTCCGTCTCCCTTCCTCGTTATCTTCTCTTCTTGCGGTTTACATACACACTCCCTTTCCTCCTCCTTCGCTATATTTACATGCCGTGAATTTATTGCCCTTTGTTTTTCGTCCGAAACGCTTAAAATGTTCATAAATCGAGACGAACAGAAGGGTAACTGTCCTCATGAACCAGTCCGCGGCGGGAAGCTATGAGGTGGCGAGACTGATTACAAAAAAAAAAAGAAAAAGAAAAAAACAAAAATACGTAAATGAATGATTGACTGGTAAGAAAAAGAAAAAAAAATGCGTAAATGAATGATTGACCGGCCAAATGAATTTTGAAAAATGGAAAAAAGTACTTATATAAGTAAATGTATAAAACAGGTAAGGAATTTGATATTCAAGAAAGGAAAGAGATGGAAATCAACAAAGAAAGAAAAACACAAAGATTAAAAAAAGAAGAAAATGGAGATATAAGTCAACGAGAAAATAATTAAAGAATATCAATATCAAAGAAAACAAAATACAAATAGAGAGAAAAAAAAAAAAAATTAAAACAAGAAAAACAAAAGACATACAACGAATTAAAACACCTCGCTTTAAAGACAAACAAAAAACGAATAAAAACATTACCTAAAGGACAAGAAAAAAAAGACAAAGATAACTAAACCACAATGCTTAAGACAAGAAAAAAAGAAAAAAAAACAAAACATGCTTTAAAGACAAAACCAAAAAAAAAAAAAAAAAAAAAAAAAAAAAAAAAGACAAATATACGAATAAAAACCACACAGCTTTAAAGACAACAAAGAAAACAAAACAAAACGAACACGCCGACACCCAGCCAGCAAGAGAAAAGAGCCAGCGTGGAGAACAAGCACCGCAAACGGACAAGTAAAAATGTTCGCATTATGGACTCAGACACCAAGCAAAATAACAATCAACAAAGGCGAGATAAAGGGTCCACAAGCAGCCCAAGCCAAGCACGCAAACAAGCAGGTAAGAGAGTAGATATTTCAGCTGACGAAGCAAGCAAGCAAGCAAGCACAGACGATACTCCGGAAGCCACGAAGTCTCAGCCAAAGTGGGGAAGTTTCGGACAAGTAGCGGCGGCCATCATCCCGCGCAGAAGTTAGGAAAACTGCTGTAGATTATTTTAAGATTTTTTTTTCTTATTTTTCTTATCTGTTTTTTCTTTCTAAATATATTTTTACTTTATTTGTTTCTGTCTATTTTTTCTCTATTTTGTGTTTCTTTCTTTCTTTCTTTTGTCTTTTGACTCCTTTTTTAAAAATCGGTGTTTGTGTCTTATTTTCTGTCTACTTCCGTAAAGCACTAACCAGGTCACGGTTAGAAAAGGTCATTAAACTGCCTCGTTGCTGTTGATGGATAACAGTTAGCAAAAGTGAACCAAACTCTTCTCTCTCTCTCTCTCTCTCTCTCTCTCTCTCTCTCTCTCTCTCTCTCTCTCTCTCTCTCTCTCTCTCTCTATATATATATATATATTATATATATATATATATATATATATATATATATCACACATATATATATAAATACATAAATATGTATATGACATATTATATATATTATATATATATATATATATATATATATATATATATATATATATATATCTCTCATTCTCTCTCTATGTATCTATATATATACACATATGCGTGTGTACGTGTGTGCACATGCAGGAGTGCATGGGCATACATACACATGAGAACACAGAATCAAAGACAAGAGCCACTGAAGTAGAAAAAAGTAAAACTACAAAGACAACTTCACTCAAAAAATAAAAAACAAGAAAGAAATAGAGACAAAAAAGATGAAACAACGAAACCAAAGGACGAGAGAGAGAAAAAAAAAGAAAAAAAAAAAAAAAAAAAAAGGAAAAAAAAAAGAAAAAAAAAAGAAAAAAAAAAGAAAGAAAAAAGAAAAAAAAAAAAGAAAGAAAAAAAAAAGAAAAAGAAAAAAAAGAAAAAAAATTCGGGAGAGCGTCCGAGCCCCTGGCCAGCCTACGAGTGCCCGAGCGAGGCCGCGCGCCGGTCTTCGCTCTGCCGTGTAATGACGTGTCACGCCCCACAAATTCCAGATAAAAAGTCTAACTACGTCGCCCGGCCGCCCTTCTTCAGGCTGCCCGGGACCCACGCCCCGCCGCCCATTCTGCTACTGCGCCCGCCACCCCTTTTAGCACTAATATACTGGTTATTATATATGAAGAAGTCTTTTAGCTTGTATTGGATGCTTTGTTTTCAATATCCAGTCTGTACAAAAATGTTTGGTATTTGATAACCACGTAGCCCCTCCACCCTCCATTATTATTTTTTCTTTAATTTCGATTTACGTTTTTACACATTCCTTTATTTACCATTTCCTCATTTGTTTTTATTCTTATTTTTAACATCTTAATACCCAGTAGTAAATATCATATACGATCCAATTCCTTTCAAAATATAAAACCTCTTTTCATACTTTAATTCTACATATATTTCCTTGCCACCTGCAGGTACTCTCCCATAACACGGAAAGAACAACACAATCATATATCACAAGAGAACACAACAGGTCTAATCAAAACTATATAATTAATTGCTGTCATATATATATAGGATATTAGCAATAAGCTCGTATCCCTTTCGGAACTGTAAACATCTTCATCCCCGGAAGCGAAGAGGTGGCGAGAAGGAGCCAGCACTCGTCCAGAGCGAAGGAAAAAATAGGAAGAGTTATTGCAAAGCATTTAATGTCAATAATTCCCATTTTATTTCTGGCCAACAGTTCTGACACGAGAGATATTGGATGGCAGCCGAAATTCCGTAGGGGACGACAGAGGACACACACACGCACACGCACAACACACCACACACCACACACTTCTCTGTCTGTCTCTCCTCTCTCTGTCTGTCTGTCTGTCTGTCTGTCTGTCTCTCTCTCTGTCTGCTCTCTCTGTCTGTTGTCTCTCTTCTCTTTCCTCACTTTTCTCCTCCACCCCTCCCCTTCTTCCCGCTCTCCCTTTCATAAACAGGCTATAGCAGGGTAATATATTACACGCAAGGTTTATCCTGGAAATACGTCAAAACACCATTGATCATTTTACAGCGCCAAACACTCCGATCACTATAAAAAAACCCGGAGGGGAATGTGATCACCTTATCATTTCTCATCTGAGCTGCTTCCTCTAAACGCTATCGAGGGAAGCACTCGAGATTCGGGGACACAACAAACAGCTGGAGAGAATACCCCCTTCCCTCCTCCCTCCTCCCCCCCCTGGCAAAGCTGTGTACACGTTGCCATGGTAACGCGCCGTTCTATGGTGTAAACCCGCAGATAAAACCTTCGCTACTCTCCGCTAGCTACTTGGTAAAGCGCGGGGGGGGGGAGGAGGGGGAAGGAGGAGAGGGAGGGAGGGAGAGAGAGAGAAGGAAGAGAGAGAGAGAGAGGAGGAGAGGAGGAGAGAAGAGAAGGAGGAAGGGAGGAGGGGAAGGAGGAGGAGAAGGAGGGAGAGGGAGAGAGAAGAGAGAGGGAGGAGAAAGGGAGAGGAGAGAGAGAGGAGGAGAGAGGGAGAGAGAGAGAAGAGAGGAGAGAGAGAGAGAGAGAGAGAGAGAGAGAGAGAGAGAGAGAGAGAGAGAGAGAGAGAGAGAGAGAGAGAGAGAAAGAGAAAGAAAGAAAGCGAGAGACCGAAAAAAGTAGGTCTGGTACCGCGATACCAACGATAAAACGACGCATGTCCTCTGGTGCCGTTCCGCCGTTATTCAATATTCAACGTTGCAAGAAACCGGTTTATTTGAGGCATCGATGGGTATAAAATATGCGATCCTTCCGGGTTATGCGAACGGTTATACGAACGCTAGGTGTCCGTCGATGCAGGTTTGGTGTGGCGTAAGAAACCTCCATTTTTAATAACATTTATGCAAAAAAGTAAAAAAAAAAAAAAAAAAAAAAAAATAATAAATAAATGATAAATGAATAAAATAAATGAATAAAATGAATATAAATAAATAAATAAATAAACAAAAAAATAAAGAAGAATTGAATTTATTTAGATGTCTCCCTTTTTTCATACATATAAAAAAAAAGAATAAATAAAAAATGAATAAAAAAAGGAAAATAATTTAATGTATTCAAGAGCGTCTTCCTTTTTTCATACACATTATGAAAAAAAATATATATTGAATGGAATGTATTCAAGACTCTCCCTTTTTTCATACACGTTATGAAAAAAAAAAAACTGAATTGAATGTATTCAAGAGTGTCTCCCTCGTAAAAAAAAAAAAAAAAAAAAAAAAAAAAAAAAAAAAAAAAATGTCAGGTTTATGTCTAATTAGAGACCTGTTGTAACAATAGGATGTTCCGGCTGCAAGTGTGCTCTCCTTCACGCTCGAGTCGCTTGCATTCATGGAGGTTTAAAGAATCTTTTAAAACTATTCCCCAGCGCCGCAGTCACTCCGCCTCGACAGAACTACGTTTTAATTTTCCGAAGCCCTCCAAGCGCCAGGGTGGCCCTTCCTCCCTCCCTCCCTTCCTCTCTCCCTTCCTCCCTTTTTCCTTCCTTCCTCTCTTCCTTCTTTCTTCCCTTCCTCTCCTCTCCTCCCTCCCTCCCTTTCCTTTTCTCCTCCTCCCTCCCTCCTTTCTCTTTCTCTCCTCCCTTCCCTCCCTTTCCTCCTCCTTACCCCTTCGGACACCTTTCCCATCTTGTCTTAGCTTCGCTTATCTCTCTTTCTCTCACTTTGCTATTTTCCCTTACTAACCCTGCTTTTTTTTTTCCTCTCCTTTTACTTAACCCTGCAATATTTTCCCTCTTCTTTTCCTCTCCTATCTTTCCCTCCTTCCTCTCTATTTCCCTCCCTCTCCCTCTCTTTTTCTCTCTTCTCTCCCTCCCTCTCCTTCTACCTTCCCTCCCTCTCCCTCTTACCTTTCCCTCCTTCTCCTCTCTTCCTTCCCCTCTCCCTCTTCCCCTTTCCTTCCCTTTCCCTCCCGCTCCCCCTTTCCTTCCCTCCAAAGTAGCGACAGGATAGGGTGTAAATGCAGCAAGCGTAGGCATGTTATGAACACTCACTTGACCACTGCAAGGGCGCTCGCTGAACCACGGGATCCAGGTCCTTACACATACCACAGACGGAGAGTGTTCATGCAGCCCCACAGACGGACCTCGAGTGTTCGAACGGTGGTGTTCATGTAGCCCACAGACGGACCTCGACAGCACCCACAGACGGACCTCGAGTGTTCATGTAGCCCCACAGACGGACCTCGAGTGTTCATGTAGCCCCACAGACGGACCTCGGGTGTTCATGCAGCCCCACAGACGGACCTCGAGTGTTCATGTAGCCCCAAGACGGACTCGTAGTTTCATGTAGCCCCACCGGACCTCGAGTGTTCATGTAGCCCACAGACGGACCTTCCGTGTTGTTCTGTAGCCCCACAGACGGACCTCGATGTGTCAGCCCCCCAGACGGACCTCGAGTGTTTCAATGTAGCCACAGACGGCGAGTGTGTGCAGCCCCACAGACGGATGTTCAGTGTTCATGCAGCCCCACAGACGGATCTCGAGTGTTCATGTAGCCCCACAGACGGACGTTCATGTTCAGGCTCCACAGGACGGACCTCGAGTGTTCATGTCAGGCAGCCCCACAGACGGACCTCGAGATGTTCAGGCAAGCCCACAGACGGACCTCGAGTGTTCAGGACAGCCCCCACGGACGGGTTCATGCGAAGAAGCATGCTGTTCATGCAGCCCCCAGACGGACTCGAGTGTTCAGGCAGCCCCACAGACGACCTCGAGTGTATCAGGCAGACCCCACAGACGGACCTCGAGTGTTCAGGCAGCCCACAGACGGACCTCGAGTGGTTCAGGTCACAGACGGACCTCGAGTGTTCAGGCAGCCCCACAGACGGACCTCGAGTGTTCAGGCAGCCCCACAGACGGACCTCGAGTGTTCAGGCAGCCCCACAGACGGAGCGAGTGTTCTTCAGACGGTCGGTGTTCAGGCAGACCCCACAGACGGACCTCGAGTGTTCAGTTCAGCAGCCCACAGACGGACCTCGAGTGTTCAGGCAGCGCCACAGACGGACCTCGAGTGTTCAGCAGCGCCACAGACGGACCAGGTTCCAGCCCACAGACGGACCTCGAGTGTTCAGGCAGCGCCACAGACGGACCTCGAGTGTTCAGGCAGCGCCACAGACGGACCTCGAGTGTTCAGGCAGCCCCACAGACGGACCTCGAGTGTTCAGCAGCAGCGAGCGCCACAGACGGACCTCGAGTGTTCAGGCAGCCCCACAGACGACCTCGAGTGTTCAGGGCAGCCCCACAGACGACCTCGAGTGTTCAGGCAGGCAGACACGACCTCGAGTGTTCAGGCAGCAGACGGACCTCGAGTGTTTCATGGCGCCCACAGACGAGTGTTCAGAGGACAGCAGCACACAGACGGACCTCGAGTGTTCGCAGCCCCCAGACGCGACTCGAGTGTTCAGGCAGCGCCACAGACGGACTCGAGTGTTCAGCCACAGACGGAGTTCAGCAGCCACAGACGGAGTGTTCTCGCGGTGTTCATGCAGCAGAACGGACCCTCAGACGACGGACTGTTTCTGCAGCCCCACAGACGGGATGTGTTCACAGGCGCCACAGACGGACCTCGAGTGTTCATGTAGCCCCACAGACGGACCTCGAGTGTCAATGCATCCCCGTTCGAGGAGGAGTGACGTGCTCCTCCTCGCCCCGGTCAGCTGGCAGGGCACTTGACTCTCCGAGGGTAAAGTCGGTGCGTCCTCACTTCCCTGCGTGAAGCCGAGACTCTCCTTCCTCGAAGAAATGGGCCTGGAACGTCTCTTGAGTGTTGTGCTTCAGGAGTTTTGTTTGTTTGTCGTTTTACTTCGAGGTGATTAGGCATTCATAGGCTCGAGGGGCATCGTGCAAGTACTTCTATGTCTTATGAGAATTAAAGAACAAATTCCTTCATTAAAGATCTATTCCCTCCACTGTGAACTATGGAACAACCTTCCATTACTTATCAAGACCTTCCTCTATGTACTACAGGAACTCCTGCACAACCCTCCATCATTTGGCACAAAGTCCCTCCTCTGTGAACCCCCTCAAGGACCACAGAACAACCCTCTCCATCATTTAACTCCCAGACCCTCCCCTAGGGCCCCTCCTTCCATCACTCGGGTGTCACCTGGCCTCTCCCCCATCACCTGAATGGTACCAAGACCCCATCAGCTGAGTGGTTCGGGGGTCCCTTCCAATCACCCGAACGACCCAAGTTCACAACCCCGCGTGGTGTATGGTCATCCGCGTGTGACATCAAAGCCCTACATCTCGATACGTGTCTGTCTGGGCACCGAAGCGTGAGAGTAACAGAGAAAGGATGTGTTTATCCATCAGAAAGCCCTCCGCATTCCTGGGAGACAGATGTTTGTTTACACATGTGTACGTCCGGCCGGTGTAAGTACCATTAGTATCATTCCTGGGAGACAGATGTTTGTTTACACATGTGTACGTCCGGGCGGTGTAAGTACCATTAGTATCATTCCTGGGAGACAGATGTTTGTTTACACATGTGTACGTCCGGTTGTGTAGTACACAAGTATCATTCCTGGGAGACAGATGTTTGTTTACACATGTGTACGTCCGGTTGTTGTAAGTACCATTAGTATCATTCTGGGGAGACAGATGTTTGTTTACACACCGTGTACGTCCGGACGGTGTAAGTACCACAAGTATCATTCCTTGGAGACAGATGTTTGTATACACATACGTGTCACGTCCGGATTGGTGTAAGTACCATTAAG
>NW_020870724.1:146277-171277 GCF_003789085.1 Penaeus vannamei
AAAATGGATAAACCAAACAAAAAATTAAAGAAAAAAAGAACAAAGCAAACATTAATATCTCTATGCTACCCACATCGAAGCCTAAAAGAATACATACCCCAACCTCGATTCATCCTATTAATTATGAATTATATTGCTTACATCGACGCCACAGCTTTGTCTAATGGTACAGGCGGGTTGGTGGGAGGTTTGAGGCTGTGAGTTGTGAGGCTGGTGAGGAAGCTGACGAAAACTGGATAAGAAGCCGGGATCTCAGCCGAGGGCTGGGAATTCAGAAATCGGTTTGCTGTAGGGGTTGGGGGTTGGGGGAAGGGTTGTTTTGTTGTGTGTTTGGCGGGAGGGAAGGGGCTTGGCTGTTATGGTGGGGTAAGGGAGTTTTTGTTTGGTTTTGTGGGAAAAGGGTATTTTTATGCTGTGGTGAAGTGGGGGAGGATAAGGGAGGATTTCTGCTGCGGTTTTTGGGGGAGAAAATTATTTTTGTTTGGTTTTGCTGGGGGGAAAAAAATATTTTGTTGGTGTATTGTGGGGGGAAAACGAGGTATTTTGATGTGGTTTTGTGGGGAAAAAGGTATATTTTGCTAATGTGTATTGCTGAGGAGAAAAGGAGTATTATGCTGTGGGATTTTGGGAGAAAAAAAAGTATTTTGCTTTTCTGTGGGGTGTGATTTGGAACAGAAAAGGTGTTTATGTGACCTTTAACGTCTCGCATATTTAACTGTTTAAACCATTAACCATTACAGGGTTTTTCTGCTATTCCATTGTGGGGAATAAAACTGTGTTTTCCTATGGTATTGTGGGGAGGAAAAAGGGTGTTTTACTGTGGTATTACGGGGAATAAAGCGCTTCTACTGAGACATCGTAAGGCATAAAGGGACGTTCCCCTTTTATATACATTTTAGAGCCCAATGACGTATCGCTGTGGCACTGTTCAAGAGCGTTTTAGTTCAGCCCTGTGCAGCGGCGGGACCACCGGGGTTTATCGATGCGTTCCCGTTGCATTATGCAGATGAGGGATATGCTGTTGTGAAATTGTACCGTCCGTGGATGCGTCATTTCGAAATACAATTTTGGAGGGTGTGCGGTGAGTGCAGAGAGGAAGGAGGCGAGTAAATGGTGCGATTGAAGCCATTGGGTGAAAATAAACTGCGGTCAGGAGGTTTTACACAAAAAAAAGTGGATAATTGGCACAGCATTCTTGTTTTTTTTTTTTTTTTTTTTTTTTTTTTTCTCCTTTTTTAGGAGAGGGTGAGATGGGAGGATTAAAGAGTATGTTATCTGATTTTGATTGTTAGAAAGCATGGCCGTAGACAGTGGAGAAAGATGTGTAAAAAAAGGTTCAGGGTGATGAATATGAACTAATTTTAATGTACATCCTACCTGAAACGAAGACCTACTCCCACTGATAGGACATATGACCTAACCTCTGACCTGAAACATGACCTAGGCCAGTCTCAGTGAAGTAAACCCCCTGAGAAGAGAGAAGAGAGAGAGAGAAGAGAGAGAGAGAGAGAGAGAGAAGAGAGAGAGAGCAGAGAGAGCAAGAGAGAAGAGAGAGAGAAGAGAGAGAAGAGAAGAGAGAGAGGAGAGGAGAGGAGAGGAGAGCAGAGAGAGAATAGATAGAGAGGAAAGAGAAGAGAAGGAGAAGAGAAGAGAAGAGAAGAGAAGAGAAGAGAAGAGAAGAGAAGAGAAGAGAGAGAAGAGAAAGAGAGAAGAGAAAGAGAAGAGAAGAGAAGAGAGAAGAGAAGAGAAGAGAAGAGAGAAGGAGAGGAGAGGAGAGGAGAGGAGAGAGAGAAGAGGAGGAGAGAGGAGAGAGAGAGAGAGAAGAGAAAGAGAGAAGAGAAAGAGAAAGAGAAGAAAGAGAGAGAATAGAGAGAGAGAAGAGAGAAAAGTGAGAAAGAGAGAAGAGAGAAAGAAGAGAAGAGAGAAAAAGAGAAAAAAGATAGAGAAAGAAAGAAAGGAGAGAGAGAAGACCTTGTGACTACGACCTTCGAACTCCATTACCGTGATTGCCCATAATAATTACACTCGGATAAAATTTCCGCCCAGACTGAAATAAAACCCGAAGAATTCATACTCTCGAAAGTAATTAAAAAAAAACGATGATAAGATTCTTTTTTTATTTTAATATCCCGTTTTTTTATTGATCCCGCTCTAAGAGACACTAAAGTTAAAAAAAAAAAAAAAAAAAAAAAAAAAAAAAAAAAAAAAAAAAAAAAAAAAAAAAAATTAAACCTTTAGAATTCAGTTAATAACCCCCCCCCCCCCCCCGCCTTCTGTGGTGGTATCTCTTCCCTCATAGTACCTGTACCTTTGTAATATTGCCTCTACACGAGCGAGGAAGATTAATGTTTAATCTTCTATGGAGGGGTTCGATATTTTATTTTTGTCATTATTATTGCTGCTTCTTTTATTAACATTTTAGCTATATTTGTTGTATGTATTATCATAATCAGTATTAACAATAATAATATTATGCCATCATTATTACTATTATCATTATTATCATTACTATATTATCATTGTTATTGTAGTTATTATCATTATCACTATTATCATCACCATCATTATCATCTTCATCTTCACCACCACCATAATCATCCTTATTTCCAAATTTATTATCATCCTTATCATCGATCACAATCATCCTTATTACCCAATTATCACTATTATCATCATTATCATCCTTATACCCAATACACTTATTCATCATTATCATCCTTATTACCCAATTATCACTATCATCATTCATCATCATCATCTTCATCATAACCATCCATATTTCCCCACACCTTTACTCATCAACAAAACACAATTATCTTCACGGTAACTCGACCCCGCTAACGCCACACAATACACCTATTGTTCCTCCCGACTTTAAGCACTGTACCTACTTCCGGATACTCTCGCGGTACCTGGAAAATGTACCGTATCCGAAGTCGACGAGGAGGGCGAGTCGGCTGAATACAAAGTACAGTGAGAGATTAATAAAAGGTACATTGGATGCGACAGAAAGGCTAGTCAAGGTAGGGTATAGAAAACGGGGTTTGGATTAACAGAAAACGGAACTGTGGAATAAAAAAGCGAGAGTAGAAGAACGGGAAATTTGATATAAAAAGAAGGGTAAACTCTAAAAGAAGAAAATAATGCGAATAATGATAAAATACAGATATCTAAAAAAATGCAATAAACAAGACAATAATGCGAATAATGATATAAAAAAACAGAAATCTAAATAATAATAATAATAAAACCGTGAAAAGCCAGATACGATAAACATAACCAGAAAATTGATAAATATAAAACTCGCGTAACATGACATCCACTCAAGACCTCAAAAGTATCTCACACAAACAGACAATAAAAGGAAGGAATAAGAAAGAGGGAGAGGAAGAGGATTGAGAACAGAGAGACAAAAAGGACCTTCAAGAGACAAAAAGGTGATTAATAAAGGAAGCAACATGAGAAATTTGGCAAAATCAAGATACTCATTTAATGCAACGACACAACAGCATGGTGACACACAGACTACGAAGGGCGATAGAGAGAGAAGGAGAAGAAGGAGGAAGTGAGAGAAAGAGAAGAAGGAAGTGAGAAAAAGAGAAGAAGAAACTGAGGAAGGAGAAGAAGGAGGAAGACGAAGAAAGAGAAGAAGGAAGTGAGAGAAGGAAAAGAAGGAATTGAAGGGAAGGAGAGAAGGAAGGAATAGAAGTGAGAGGAATAAGAAGTGAGGAAGAACGAAGTGAGGGAAGGAGAAGAAGGAGGAAGCGAGAGAAAGAGAAAGAAGTGAGAGAAGGAAAATAAGGAATTGAAAAAGGAGAAGGAGAAGTGAGAGAAAGAAGAAGGAGGAAGATGAGAGAAAGAGAAGGAAGTGAGAGAGGGAAAAAGAAGGAAGTGAAGGGAAAGGAGAAGAAGAAGTGAGGGAAGAAGAGAAGGAAGTGAGAGAAGGAGAATAAAGAATTGAGAGAAGGAGAAAAATAGGAAATGAGGGAAGAAGAGAAGGAAGTGAGAGAAGGAGAATAAAGAGTTGAGAGGAGAATAAGAAGTGATAGAAGAAGAAGAAGGAAATGAGAGAATAAGAATAAGGAAGTAATAGGAGATGAGAAGGAAGTGATAGAAGGAAAAGAAGAAAGAAAAAGTTGTAAAGAAAATTAGGAGAAGAAAAAGGGAAGAGAAGAAGGAAAAGAAAGAAGAGGAAAAAGGATGAAGTAAAGAAATGGAGGAGAGGGAAAAGAGGGGATAGAAAGACGATGAAGAAGGAAGAGAAAGAAAAGCGGGAAGGAAGAGTAAGAATATGAAGAAAAGCAGGAAAAGAAAAAGGGAAGAGAAAGTAGATGAAAAAGGAAGAGAAGGAAGGGAAAGAAGATGAAAAAGGAAGAGAAGAACGAAGAAAATTAATAGAAATAATAAAAATGAAGGAAAGAGGAGAGTAAAAAGGAAGAATAGCAGGAGATGAAGAAATAGACGAAAAAAAAGGAAGGAAAAAAGAAAATAAAAGAAGAAGAAAAAAAGAGAAATAATAATAAAAAAATGAGAGGAAGAAGAAAAAAAAATAGAATAGGGAAAAAATAATAAGAAGCAAAACAAGGAGAAGAAAAAATAAGATGAAGAAAATGACGAATCAAAAGAAAAAGAAGGAAAAAAAAAAATAACAGGAAGAAAACGACGCCGAAGAAGAATCAGAATCAGAAGAAAAGAGAATCAGAATATTAAGGAGATAAAAACGATAAAGAAGAAATAGAGAATGAGAAGAAGATGAAGAACAAGAATCAGAAAGAGAATCAGAAGAATCAGAGGAATCAGAATCAGAAGAAAAGAGAATCAGAATATTAAGGAGATAAAAACGATAAAGAAGAAATAGAAGAATGAGAAGAAGAAGAAGAAGAAGAAGAAGAATCAGAGAATCAGAATCAGAAGAAAGATAATCAAAATATTAAGGAGATAAAAACGATAAAGAATAATGAGAAGAAGAAGATAAAGAAGGATGCGAAGAATCAGAAGATTAAGAAGAGAGAGAAAAAAACAACAGCTCGAACTAATACCAAGAGAAGCCAAACCACACGCACCTACTGCACAGATTAGCCCGAGGAGGAGGTGGAGGAACACTCACCATGCAGGGACACAAAACAGCCGCCTCACCTGCGAAGGAACAGAGAAATTTGCATGAGAGAGAGAATGCGAGAATGAGGAGGAAAGGGAGGGGGGGATGTGGAAGAGGAGGAGGGGGGGGGGGGGGAGAGGGGAACTTGGAGAGGGGGAGGGGAGAGGAGAAGGGGAAGGAGAGAGGGGGGTGGGGGAAGGAGAGGAGGGGAAGGGGACAGGGAGGAGGAGAGAGGGGGAGGAAAGATCATGCGAGAACGAGGGGATGGAGAGAGGAGGAAGGGCAAGGAGGAGGCGTGGGAAGAAGAGAGAATGCGAGAATGAGGGGATGGAGAGAGGAGGAAGGGGACAAGGAGGAGGAGAGAGGTGGGAGAAGAGAGAATGCGAGAATGAGGGGAGAGAGGGTGGGACGGGGACAGGGAGAGGAGAGAGAATGCGAGAATGAGGGGAGGGGAGAGGAGAGGGGAGGGAGGGAGGAGAAAGGGACAGGGGAAGGAGAAGAGAATGCGAGATCGAGAGGGATGGAGAGAGGAAGAAGGGTCAGGGGGAGAGAGAGGGAAGGGGACAGAGGGAGAGGAGAGCATGCGAGAAACAAGGGGGAGGAGGGAGTGGGAGGAGAGGGGGAGGGTAAGGGAGGAAGATAGGATGTGGTAGGAGGGGAAGAGTGGTGAATAGGATGATGATAGGATGGATAGGAGAGGGTTGGAAGGGGTACGGAGGTAGGGAAGAGAATAGGAAGGAATAGAGGAGAGTAGTAAGGAGCAGAGGAGAATAGGAATGAGCAGGAAAGAGCAGAGGAGAAGAGAGGAGGGGTAGGAGGGAAAAGAAAGGGTAGGAGGGGGTAGGAGAAGACACAAAGGGGACACGGAGGGGACAGGACGAGGGCAGGGGGGGGGATAAGAGACGCATCATCACAATCTCCCCCCTCTCTCTCCCTCCCCACCCACCCCCTCTCCCCGCCCTAGACCCCAAACCCTTGTCTCTCCACACACGATAAAAATTCAAATTCGACAACAGAGACAAGCAGAGGTCGTGATCGGCAACTGTTTGAAGTGTATGCCATAAAATATTACGTCTTTCACACCCCGGCGCCATTGCTGTCGGGGGCTTGAGAGGGGCTTGAGAAGTTACTTATCGATTTTCTTTCGTTTCTCTTTTACCTTTTCTTTATTCCCTTTCTCTCTTATCTCTCTCCTATATTTCTGAGTGATCGAAGTATATTATTTTCTTCTCGTTTTTCTCTTTTCATTTCTTTTCTATATGTAAATAGAATCGGATACTCCATGTTTTCTTTATAGGGATTCGGATCGCATTTGAGAGGTTGATGCTGATTGGCTGAATGCAACGTGTCCGAATTGCATCGTCGAATTTTAAATTGTTATCTTCACCAACCTGTTAGTTAACAAATGATCACCTTCACCAACCTGTCAATCTGTCATCAGCCATCAACAACCTGTCAAGTCAATCATATAAAGGGGAAATGGATTATAGATGATCCAATTTTTCTTTAGTCTCAGCTGTTTTGTTGACTTAGAGAGAATCGGAGATATTGAAGAACAGATATCTTCATTTTTTAGAAAGGAGAGATTTTTAAAAATATTATCATGGAAAATAAAAATGGCAAACAAAAAAAGGAAAATTACATATTTGATTGCAATACAATAATGAAAATGGGACTGATGCAATGTTTAGGTTGCATCTTGAAAGACTTTAATTCTAGAAGATTCATTCTTTATTAAAAGAAGAAAATCTCAATGGCTTTATATTACTCTTGGCTAATATTTGAATATTGCATCTGCAACATTGCAGATGAGTAATTTGAACCCTGGTGATGGCTTTGATATCATTATCATTATCAGTACCATTATCATTACCGGTATTATCATTATAATTATCATCGTAACCATCTTAAGTATTATCAAATAATAATTTTATTATTTTTCATTATTGCTACTACTGTACTATCATTGCTACTATTATTGCAATCATTATTACTGTCATTTTTATTATCATTATCATTGTCATCATTTTCTTTAGTACTACAATTCATTTTTATTATTGTTATATTATTGTAATCTGCTGTTGTGGTGGTTGTGTGTGTGGGTGGTGTAGTTGGTTGTGGTGTTGTGTTTGTGTTTTATTTGTTTTAGGTTGATTATTTATTTCGTGCGTGTGTGTGCAGTGCTTTTAGCGTAGGTTGCTTTGCGTTGTTTTGTGTAAGCTGGAAGTACGGATTTTTATGTCCTACAGATGTGTATACTATGAATAGGCATACGTGATGATTGAATGAATTGAAGATAAATGTATCGTGCGGTGTTATTGTAGTACATGTGTTTGGGTGTACTGCGTATGACGTGTTACAATAATTAATTACTTATTATCATTTCATCACGAATATGAATATCAATTCAATCCCATAGGATCAATGTCATTTGAATAAAACATATAGTCATATTATATATTTCTTCTTAAATCAATCGTTAATTTCGCTTATGTTCGCCATTTACCCCTTCTATTGACCTAACCCGCAGAATCTATCTATACACATAGTGCCGTCACGCGCGCCACGCATACTCATATACAATGAGCGGCCCCGTTTATCCACTCACTGTATGTCATTACTTGTATCGAATTCTGTCAGAACTTAGTTGCGATTTACCAAAAATTACAGATTTATTATTTCTACTGGAGAGGGATAGGGTTTTCAAAGCGAGATTCTAGGCGAATGGGAAAAGCCTTGGCGTATCTAGGACACGCAGTCCCTAGCTGGCGAAGCGTACATTAAGTGGAATATTTATATGCGGTCTGACCGACGTCCCTTGTGCATTTAGGACGTGATCTTCTCCGGCCTACGCCAGCGCGAACGGGAGGGTCGTTATATAAAGGAAAAAATGGGCGAATCATACAGTTATTTAAGAAATTTGAATGCTGATTCACATGATATAGACAGAATCAAAAGAATGATATAATATGAAACACATATTAATATATTATGATGGTATGATAAATAAATTAGAAATATGGAAGACAAAGGCAAAGAAAATGAGAAAAACGTAAGAATTTATTTTCGAGCTAATTCTTTGAATTATGCAGAAATACAGCAGATGTAAAGCCACCACTAGTGGTCACACAATTGGAAAAATGGCTCTATGAGCCTACTAAGGTAGCAAACACCGAATAAAACACGTTTCCATGAGTGTAAATTTGGCCTGGGCTAAAAGTCTTTGACGGCAAAAAAAATGAGATAATAATGAAGGCGGACAGGGGCGGGCCGGGATAACAACACTCGCCAAAAGAACTCAGAGCACAACAAACAATGTGGCCGGTGAGCAACGTACGATAATAACCGCTGCTAAAGGAACTAAAAGACGATCTCCTTTCACCAATCACATAAGAAAGTAGTATCTTAAAAAAAACAACACTACGTGTAGGCGGGCGAGCAACACAAACAGGAAGGCCAGCAAGAAAAAACGGTGCCGTGAGCAGACATCATGAAGAGGACAAAGGCCAGAATCAAAAAAACCCATTCACATCTCCGAGCCCAAAAACAAACCACAAAAAATACCAAACCATTCCTCCAAAAGCCAAATGAGCACAAACAAACAAACAACCCCCCCTCCCGCGCCCGCGCGCGGCTATCGAGGGAAACTAAGGCAGGCACAAAGCGACATTAGAGACCTTAATACTCAAATCCAAGCATTTCACACGGTAGAGGTAGGAAGGCAGAGTGGAGGGGACGAAAGGGTATTGGCGGTGGGGGAGACGGATTTCTGGACGTGAAAGGGGGACGGAGAATAAGGGGAGAGAGGAGAAGGGAGACGGGGAAGGGGGGGGGATGGATGACGATGGGGAGAGAGGGGGGAGAGAGGGGGAGGAGATGAGAGAGACTGAAGAGGAGATGAGCTGTGTAGTATACGAGATACTCACACCACCACAGAATAAATATAGAGTGCAGAGAGATATGAAGATGAGATAGAGATATAGATATATATATATATAGAGGTAGATTAGATATATATCGAATATTATTATATATGATTATACGAATAGAGATAGATGAAGCAGAGAGAGAATTGATGTATAGATAATATGGATGAACAGAATATCTGCAACTATTAAATCGGACATATTTAAGTTTATCTTTGATCATCGACTTATATCGTACCCATAAATTAATCATAACTAACTGGAAGATTAGTAGTATACTATAGTTACGATCGTGATACCGACGGATAATCATTAAGGTGATAACTACTACATAATTCCAATAGTATATATAGAGAATTTTATAGTATCATAATTATATATCTCATGTTTTACATTATAATACGGTATATAGTATAATTTTAGTACCTTAGGAATGGCATTAAGATCGACTCGGTGCTATGATTATAGATGATACAAGATAACTTTCCCGTAGTTTGAGTAATATATTCATATGGAGTCGATAGGGTCATGAGTTGATACGAGTAAGTGTGTATATAGGAGTGAGTCCAAATATAGTAGGGCTTATAGGCTGTGGCAGGATAGTAATGGTAGTATACGTAGTTACCATGATAGAGGTAAGCGGGATAAAGTAGTGATATTTTATGATGATAATAGTGTAACTCGTGAAAGATGAAGGTAGTGAGTAGGTAAGGATGAGTGAAAGGGTAATGGTATATGATCATGACGTGAAGTATACTATATATATATATACTGAAGTGATCGCATAAGTGGATTATATGTAGTAGGTGGTGGGATGTAGTGGTGGGGGCGGGGAGAGGTGGGTGGATGGGGTGAAGTTTCAAGTGATCATGGTGAGCTGGGAGAAGTCATTGTGTGGTGGAGATGTGAGGTGTGACAGGAAGCGAGCAAAGTGGGAGTGGCACTCACGTGTACGAGACTGAGGATAGGTGTACGGCATCACTGAGATGAGTGTGGTGCGCGCGAAAGGGACATGGCGGAGAGGTGGAGGAGGGGTAGGGTTAGGAGGAGAGGTGGAGGAGGGAAAAGGGGTAGGGGTAGGGAGAGAAGTGGGAGAGGGAGGAGGTTGAGCAGAAAGGGGGTAAAGAGGAAGAGAGGTACATAGGGTACAGGAGAGAGCGGGTAATTGGTTAGTCTTTGAGGGATGGGGAGGGGTAGGGTCGATGTCTATGATGTGAAGAAGCAATTGCCCGGGATGTTGA
Source organism: Penaeus vannamei (assembly GCF_003789085.1). Taxonomy (NCBI): domain Eukaryota; kingdom Metazoa; phylum Arthropoda; class Malacostraca; order Decapoda; family Penaeidae; genus Penaeus; species Penaeus vannamei. The sequence goes on from NW_020870724.1 coordinate 156,543, forward strand.
CTAGGTGATCACTCGAGGGAGGGGAAGAGAAGAGGCTTTGAGAGGGAGGCGTTGGTGTGCAGGGGTGGATGTGTTATGGAAGGTGAACAAATGGAGTGGTGTGAGTAGAAACTAAGCGAGTAATTGGCTGCGGGGAAATGCAGTGTGGACAGCAAGGTAGCTGCAGGGGCCATGGCAGGTGTGATAGGAGTAAGGAAGTAGGAGTAGGAGGCGAAGAGGTAGGAGTAACGCACCTCGTCAAACAAACACAGTCCAAGCTATCAGGGTCTGTGTGTGGTTTGAGCTCAAAACATGGTCAAAAAATATCTCACCTCGCTGATTCCACCCCCCCGATCGGCCCCCCCCCCCCCCCCCCTGCGCTTACAATGATGAGGCGATCGTGATGCATTTAAGTTGCCTCTTCCCCTCGTGCGCCCCCCCCCCGCCCCTTTCCCCTCTCCCTTTACACCCCCCCATCACAGGTACACATCACACGAGCCAAGTAAGGACATTGGTTGCCCCTAAATGTTACGCTTAAAAAAAATAAGGAAAAAGAGGGGGAGAGACATATATATATATATACTATATACTATATATAATATATATAGTAGAGAGAGAGATTGATAGTGGATGGGATGTGGATGTGATGTGGAGAGAGAGAGCATGAGGAGAGGAGAAATGAGAGATGGAGGGCGAAAGGAAAAGAAAGTAAAGAGATGAGAGAGGAGAGAGAGAGCGAGAGAGAACAGAGAGAGAGAAAGACTTTTTTCCAAAAACACCATTTTGTTTGATTTGTCTCTGACCCAGACAATGATTTGTTGATCCTTTAACAAAAGAGAGTGTATGGAGAACGGGGGTATTTGGAGTGGTCTTGGCATGAACAAAACTCCCAAGAGCAGAAAAGGCAGATGAAAGAGAAGAGAAAATCGAGACATTAGAGAGAAGAAACAGAGATAGAAAAAAACAAACTGTCCCCCACCCAGTTAGGGCCGAATGGAGGAAGAAAGAAATAAAGGAGAGGGTCCCAAGAAAGGGGCAAACAAAGGGAGAGACGTATAGAAAAGAAGATTTGATGACCGAGAAGGAAAGTGAAGAGGGAAGAGAAGAGGGAAGAGAAATTAAAGGGAAAGGAGGGGGATGTAGTAAGACGGGAGAGAGGAGAAAGAAGGTAGTGGGCGCGGAAGAGCGTGATAGAAAGTGAGAAAAGAGAGAGAGAGCGTGAAAGAGGAAAAGAGGAGAGATGAATATTAGGAGAGAAGGAGAGAGGAAGGACGAGTATAATGGAAGAGAGAGAGGACGAGAGCTGAGAGAAAAGAAGAAGAAAAGAAAAGGATGAAAAAGAGTGATGAGAGAGAATGATGTCTGAAGGAGAGTACCGGGAGGAATATAGTAAAAGAAGGGCACGCAAAGAACGATAATCGAGCTATAAGGTGGCAAGAAGGAGTTACAGACTAACTCCCCCAAGAGAAGTTACGAAACTCGACACGTAACCACCACAGGCACCGCGAGGCGTTACCACGGACGGCCCTACTTAGGGGAGATCCGAAGTGGCCTTAATGGACAGTGATAAATTAACGTCCTATTGCGGTCATTATCTCGGTCTTCTGCTGCGCCACCAACTGCGCTTGAGACTGTGTATAGTACACGCAACACACCACGCACGTACAGATACAGACACACACACCACGTACAGAAACACACACACACACACACACAGCCCATATATCCCATCCCATTTGTTCATTTATCATCCCTTACGATTCATTACACACGGTCCCAAATAATGTAATATCTATGATGAGTGTATGTGTGTGTGCGTGTTCGTTGTGTGTGTGTGTCTGTATACATGTGTATGTGTGTGTGGTGTATCTGTGCGTGATGTGTATCTGTTTGTGTGTGTAGCGTACGTGTGTTGTGTGTGTGTATCTGTACTGTTGTGTGTGCGCCGCGCGGGTATGTGTGTGTTTTCTGGTACGTGTGTGTTCTTGCGTGGTGTGTGTGTGTGGTGTGGGTGTTTCTGGACGCTGTGGCGTGCGGTGTGCGTGCGGGTGTGTGTGTTGTGTGGTGTGTTCGTGCAGGGTGTGTGTGATGTGTGTGTGTGTGTGTGTGCGTTGTTGTGTGGTGGGTGTGTGGTGGTGTTGTGTGTGTGTGTGATTGTGTGTGTGTGTGTTGTGTGCGGAGGGGCGGCGTGTGCGTGTGTGGGTGTGTGTGCGTGTGTGTGTTGTGTGGTGGTGGTATGTGGTGGTTGGGGTGTCGGTGTATACGTATGGTGTGTGCTTGTCTGGTACGTGTGGGTGTCTGTCTGTACGTGATGGTTGGTGTGTGGTGGTGGTGCCTGTGTCTGTCGGTGGTACGTGTGTGCGTTTGGTGCTGTGCTGGTCTGTACGTGTGTGTGTACATGTGTTCCGGTAGTTATCACATACGTGTGCATTGTATACCGCGGGACTATCGGTGTGAGATAAATAGGGGTGGACGTACGAAGAGAATATACGTGCATATGAGCATGTACGTTCGCGCTACCATTCCTCCTCCTACCTGGACCACTTACCTGATATCCCGCTATAGAGAGGGTAGTAATACTCGTCGATATTAAGACCAGCAGCGTCCATCTTAAGGAACCTCATGCTGGTCTTAAGAGGCAGTCTTACACCGAAAGCCGGTTCTACATTCTTCCAGTCACCTTGTTTTTTTTTTCTTTTTTCTTTCTTTTTACTTCTTTCTTTCTTTTTAAGTTTATGGTATTTACAAAATCGTTTTTCGATAAGCGCGAAGGAATAAGTAATTACCAATTCTTGTTCATTTCTTTTTAAACCAAAAAGTTTCTATTTCGTATAATCACATGTACGAACAAACAAAAACAAACACACAAAACAGACATAAAAAGAATTCAAAAAAAATGAAATAAGAAAAAACAAGAAATGAAATAAAGAAAAGAAAGAAAAAAAAAAAAATGAAAATAAGGGAAAAAGAAAGAAAGAAAGAAAAGAAAAAAAAATAAAAAAGGAAAAAGAAAAAGAAAAACGGAAAATAAGAAAAAGAAAGAAAGACAAAATAAAATAAGGAAAAAGAAAAAGAAAAGGGAAAAAATAAAAATAAGGAAAAAGAAAGAAAGAAAAATGAAAAAAATAAAAAGAGGAAAAAGAAAAAGGAAATAAAAAAAATAAAAAATAAAATAAGGAAAAAGAAAGAAAAAAGAAAAAAGAAAAAAAAGGAAAAAGAAAGACAGAAAAAGAAGAAAAAAGGACAAACAAGGAAAAAGAAAGAAAGAAGGAGAGAAAGAGGAAGAAGAAGAAAAAAGAAAAAAAAAATTATTAAGACGATCATCACCAAAGCAAAAATATCAAATCTTCCTTGTTGTCTGTCTTTATATTTTTTCTTTTCTTATCTTTTTAGTTTAACCCCCAAAGTACTTCTAAAAAATAATAAAACAAAAAAAAAATAAATAAATAAAACGTTCTAAGACGGTCACGAGTTTCTTCTCTCTTTATATTTTTTCTTTTTTTCTTATTTTTAGTTAACCTCTAAAGTACTTCTAAAAAGATAATAATAATGAATAAATAAATAAAAAACCTTCTAAGACGATCACCAGCTTCTTGTTGTCTCTCTATTTTTTTTCTCGTGTTTTCTTATTTTAACTTAACCCCAAAAGTACTTCTCAACAATATTAAAAATAAAATAAAAAATAAATAAATAAATAAATAAAAACCTTCTTCTAAACGCCACTCTTGTCTCTAATTTTTTCATTTTTAGTAACCCCAAAATACTTCCTAAAAAAAATAAAATAAATAAATAAAAGATAAATAAAAATCACCTAAGACGCATCACCAGTTTTCTTTCTCATTTTTCTTATTTTTAGTTTAACCCCCAAGTACTTCTGAAGAAAAAAGAGGAGAGTAGAGTGAGAGAATAGAATAAATAAATCAAATGAGAGCGCTCGTAAACGGGTGCGCGACGCGATGTGGTTGGCGTGCGTGTGGGTTGATTTTTGTGTCTCGTGTGTGGTTGTCGTGTGCGTTGTTACTTACCCCAAAGAGTTAGCTGTCTAAAATAATAAATTAGGAAATAAATTTAGATAAAATAAATAAATAAATAATTAAAAACCTTCCAAGACTTGGCCACCAGTTTTTCGAAGAAAGTCCCCAAGGGGAGGTGACTGTGAGAGAGATGCGTGTAAAGGGAGAGCTATACCAGAGAACGCGGAGGGGCTTTGGGGGAAAGAGAGAGATTGCCTGGCGGGGCCAATGAGAATTCAGGATCACCGAGAGAGACGAGGAAAAAGACTTCAAGACCTTTCATCGGAGGAGATGGGAGGGGGTCATACGAGGATGGGAAGGAAGGATGGGAAGAGGAAGAGGAGGAAGGAGGGCGAGAGAATGGGGGAGATGGAGAGTTGGGACGAGAATGTGGGAGGGATTCGAAGGGAGAGTAGAGATGCGGGTTAGAAGGGGAGAAGGGGCGGAGGCGGGGAGGAGGACGAGGATTGCAGAAGGATGGTGGAGGAGTGGGGAGAGGGGTTGAGTGAGAGCGAGATGGGATGGAGAGGAGGGAAGTTGGGCGGGCGGGGTGGCTGTGGCGTTATGGGGAGAGGAAGGGAGGAGGGGCATTGGGAGGAGGTAGGTGGGTGGCGGAAGAGAGAGAGGAGAGGAGAGTGATTGCGAAGCATTTAGGAGAAATGAGAGAGGAGGAGGAAGTGGGAGGAGCGAGGAAGTTTAGGGTGAGGTTGGAGGGATTGAGGTTAGAAGAGGAGGAGGGTGTATGGATTCATATGGGAGGAAAAGGGACTAGAGATAGGAGCGAAGAACCAGGAGAGTTGCATGTGGCAAGAGCGGAGTAGGTGGTATGGTGCAGCCATGTTTCGGGTGTGAGGAGGTACGAAACGGAGACAAATAGAAAAGCGAAGGAGGAGTGTAGGGAGGAGACGTTGTGGTGAAGGAGAGGAGGAGGCGAGTAGGTTTACGGAAGCAGTAGAGTAAGGAGCCCCGAGGTGTGCGTGGAGAAGGAGAAAGAAGAAAGAAATAGTAGTGAGAAACAGAGAGAGCGAGAGGCGGGAATGAGTGAAGATGAATTAAGAAAATAGTATGCTTAATGAAATAAAGATAAGAAAGTTACTATAGACGATTGGTGAGGCGGATACGAGGTGAAGAGAAGGAGAAGAAGAGCTAGAGAAGGAAAGAAGAAGAAAAAACGAAAAAACTCAGGCATGAAGGAGAAGAAAGAAAAAAAACGAAGAAAGGGAAGAAAAGAAGAATGGAGAAAAAAGGAAAAGAATGAGGTGAGGGAGAGTGAGAGGAGAAGCGAAAGGGGAAGAAGAAGAAGAGGGAGAAGGTAGGAAGAGAAGACATATGGAGAAGAAGCAAGGAAAAGGAAGAAGAAAGAAGTAGAGGAGGAGTAATAGGAAGACAAAGAAAGATGCAGAAAGAGGAAGAAAGAGTAAGAAGAGAGAGACTGAAGACCAGGAAGAGGATAGGACCGAGACAATGGTTACACCGCAATGGCACAGCGGTGGGGAATACTCCTCCTGTCGTGGAATCTGCTCAATACGAAACTCTCGAGAGCCTGCTATTCTCCCTGTCGCGCGCGCGTGCGACTCGACCACACCCTGCTCCCTCCTCCTCTCGCCTGCGTGCGTCTCGGATCTTCCTCTCTCCTTCGGAAACAAAGACTACCTTCCTCATTATTCCCGTCTTTATTCAGCCTTTCTAATCCCTCTTCGCCTAAATTGTTATAAATAGTTCCTATGAAGGCATTTATTTTAATTCATCCTCAAACTATACCTACAATTATCGCCAGTGAACACAATCCGGATGTGTTATGATCTGCTCGAGCTCAGAAACAGATGCATCGATAGCACCTCGCTACACTCCTCAGCTCGCACTATAAGTTGTCACTTCCTTTAACTCATTCTAGCGATTTAAGTATATATGCCTAATGTTTACCACCTGTGTGGACTCTTTATAAATACGGCCATGCGTTACGCCAAGCTCCCTTTATACCTGTAATTATGAAAGGGGACTGGGGATGGCCCGTCACGTCGGTCTGGCGACTTACGCCATATCAGCAACATCGATTCGGCTCTCCTGCCCGCTAGTGCATTATTAGAACAGCCTTTGTTGTTCCGAGAGTGGTGTAAGTTGGTCGATATATCTGTCGAAAGGAGTACGGATTTACCTTATAGTGAGTGTAGAGATCTCCGCTACCTCCTAGTCAGTAAGGTCTATCCTACACTTCACGACTATTGCAATCATACGTTGAGTTCCGCCTGCAGTTAGTTAAACAACAACTCCAAATTATCTCCGAATTTAATATGTTTTTTTTTTTATATTTCTGTATTTTTATTTTTTTTTTTATTTTTTTTTTTTTATTTTTTTTAATTTTATTATTTTATTGCGCCACAATAAGTGGTACTATGCACAATTACCATGTAGTATGCACGCCGGTTATATTATGAACTATCTATTTCTATATCGTCGCAATGGATATAATATGGAGTATTATAGGCTATAGTGGATAGGTAGTTTAGTGTTAGACGAAAAGGGACCAAAAATAGAGAGAGCCGAATATTAGTAACGAATGCCGGAAGACTAAGTAAGATGAGTTTAATAAAGAGTTAATTGACACATAGAATTACTATGAGAGCATAGCGTAGCGTCGGACATATATTACATAAAATTAAATAGCAAGTTAGTGGATAGGCGCTTCTAGCGAACATCGCACGGCCAACAAGTAGCACACACCGACAGAATATCGCGATATAAATTATTAGATATTTGCTCAGAATGTATATCCGTGTTACTATAGTAAGGCAGGCATTTTAAGCTTATGCCTATATATTATATCATATTATAATTATATATTACAACATTACGTATAATATCATCTATACCATTACATACCACACAAATCATGTGTATATAATATATTATAATATATATATATATATATTATATATACATGCAATACATACATACATTACGTATATATACATCTATACATACATAACACACATGTTATATATATATTAATATATATTATATATATATATATATTATAATATATATATATATATATATAATATACATTACATACATCATACGTATATACACATCTTATACATCTATACATACCACACACAACATAGTTATGATATATATATATTATAATATATAGATAAATATATATATATATATGTTGTGTGTGTGTTGTGTGTTGTGTGTGTTGTGTGTGTGTGTGTGGTGTTGTGCGTGTGTGTGTGTGTTGTGTGTGTGTGTGCGTTGCGTGCGTGTTGTGTGTGCTTGTTGTATGTATTACTGTTCGTTACTCAAGACTGTTTAAATAATCCACAAATTCCCTAAATAGATCATTCTATCAAAGGTAAAAATCTGGCCGCGATAAAGTGTTCATTAATGATTATCTTGACGTGAGATTTCATAAACACAGTGCCAGATAATGATAATAAAAGACTGTTGATGATGATGATGATGAAGAAGAAAATGCAAGAAAGGAGGAGGAGAAGAAAAGAAGAGAGGAGAGGAGGAGGAAGAAAGAAGAAGCAGAAGAGGAGGAGAAGAAGGAAAATGAAGAAGAGAAGAGAGAAGAAGAAGAAGAAGTAAGAAAAGAAGCAGAAGAAGAGAAGAGAAGAGAGAAAGGAAGAAGAAATGGGAGAAGAAGGAAGAGGGAGAAAAGAAGAAGAGAAGAGAGGAGGAGAAGAAGAAAATGGAAGAAAGTAGAAGAAGAAGAAGAAGAAAAGAAGAAAAAGAAGGGGGAGGAGAAGAAAATGAAAGAAAGAGAAGAGGAGAAGAGAAGAGGGTGAATAATAATAAACAAATACAAACTCAAATAAATAAAAGCTAAGAAAAAAAAATATATAAGAATGATAACAAACAGAATAGAAAACTCATCCCCCCCCCTCCCTCCCCCAATAAAAAAAATGAAGAATTATCACTGACTTTTTTTTTTTTTTTTTTGGGGGGGGGGGGGTAGGATTTAGGGGGGTATTTCTTCGTCTATTTCATATTTTATTGTAGGATTTTAAACTCTCTCGTTGAGCCAAAGTCTATAAAATATTGTTTGAAAGTAATGGACTTTTGGGTATCATTTTGACTTTTATTGCTATTTTTATGGCGAGTTATCGAAGTTCTATCACTAATACTTGCCAAACTCTGCAATAGTCTATTGCAATTACTATTACAAAGTATCATTATCTCCCTCTATAATAACAGCGCCCACGGGTCACTCGTAAAAAAAAAGAAAAAAAAAAAAAAAAAAAAAAAAAAAAAAAAAAAAGGTTATATGTAGTTCTTTTTCTGATATTTTAGTCGTATCTGAACATATGTAATCTTAAATATATATGCATATGCATAAATGTGTATATACATATATAAATGCATATGCATACATATATAAATACATAAGTGAATATGTTTACATACATACATATGCACACACAACACACACACACACAACACCATGTGTGTGTGTGTGTGTGTGTGACAGTTGTGTGTGCATGACATGTGTGTGCATGAGTGTGTGTGTGTGTGTGTGTGTGTGTGTGTGTGTGTGTGTGTGTGTGTTGTGTGTGTGGTGCGTGTGTGTGTGTGTGTTGTGTAACAGTCTATTTTTTCTAGTACATATTAATCTCACTTCGCACTCCACTTCCCAATGAAACTTTAAACACTCCACTTCACTTCACCGCCACAGAGATCTCCCTCCGACACCAAACACTCATTTTTCCTTTCCACCTTCGCCACAATTCTCTCCCCAAAAACCCTCACAAGCCAGACTTTTTTCAACCTTCAAGAAAATCCCCCCAAAGTCCTCCAAAAAAATTTCCTCCAAGTCCTTCAGCGCCACTCTCCTGACTGACGGACTCTCCCCTCCCTTTCCCCTTCTAAGACTGACCACCTTCGGGAAGAGGATCTCGGCTCACACGCTGACCTCCCGGATCTACCACAACCACAACCACACAACCACACACGCTTTTCCCCTCAAATGCCGTTGTCAAAGTCGAGGGAACGGCGCCACGTTCTGGGACAATAGGCCTATCTGTCCTGCCAATTACAAAATCTGGGGGTGGCTATTGTCTGCTACTGTCGAGGCCTACTGTAACAAGCGGTTTAATTGTTCCGAGGAATCCAGGCCGGAAGTGGGATCAATCCTGTGATCTCTAATTTGTGTCACTTTCAAGATACGGAAAGTAGGTCTAGTTCTGATTTGTTTACTTGTTTAAGAAGAAAAAAATTGGATTATAGATATAAATCTCTTTTGTTATGGGTGAGTATAATTGAACGTAGCATGCTGTAACTGCAATAAGCTATATCTATCTACACACCCACACTCCCTCACACACACACTCTCACTCACTCACTCACACTCACACACTCTCACACACACAGCACACACAACACATATATATCATATACAGTTGTGCATTACCATCGTCTAACCGACGGCAGTTCCCAACCTTTCACTAATAAAGTATGATCCAGTTAGGGAAATTATAAAAAAAAAAAGAAAAAAAAATTTACCTGTCGGTTTATTGATGAACAAAAACCCGACAGGAAAATCGAAAAATAAATAACCCGAATCCTTATAAAAAAACGCCCATCCTTCGATCACCGTTGCCATAACCAAAGCTAATCCCAGTCGCCAATGCCCTCAACACAGGCGCACGTGACGGCATGGCAAGACTGGCACTGCAGGCCCGAGCATGGCCTTAGCCAGAGTACCCCAGCGACCGCCGCGGCCTCCTTGCCCCATGGCTCTCGTATGACCCGCTCATGGCAACACTTTTCTCTCTCTTCGAACTTTTTCTTTTTCAATTTTTTCCCTCACCAAGGACGAGAAAGAAGAAAGTGAAAGATCGTTGGCTTAAAAAAAAAAAAAAAAAAAAAAAAAAAAATCTGCGGGTTAAAAGAAAAAGTTCGCTTGAAATTCTTCGGCAACTTTCGTTTATTACACTTTAGTGAAATGTCGTAAACAAGCTGTGGTTCCTACATGGTTGCTTTTTATATCACTTAAGCCGAGACTTTCCACCTTAGAGGAAATGCTTGATGACAAAAAAATGGTTGTTCCATGATTTTCCATTTTCTTCGTTAATTGCCGCCACGGGTTCGGAGACGCTCGTATTGATTGCCCGCAACTGGGACTGTATCGAACAGCTGCAGCAAACGTTTAAGATAAAAAAAAAATAAATAAAAAAGTAGTTCCTCAATGCTATAAAACTGATAAGAAACTTGGCAGCTCCGACGCACACCATGTCGGGAACTTGGGGTTTATCGAAAAGGAAAAAAGAAAAAAAGAAAAAAAAGAAAAAAAAGAAGAAGAAGAAGAAGAAAAAAAAAACAGACAGATGCAAGCTCAGTCTGCAAAATTATCTGCACGTTTGGCACAGCAGTTCCTTCGCTGCAATATTGAAACGTCGCTGCACAAACAGTAGCCCTTTGACATGACCCGCCAGTTACGTATAAAAAAACACCATATCCCATCCTAGCAACACAACATATCTGTCTGTTGCACGAAATTTCCATGTTTCGCGAAATAGCCACTTTTCCATTTTTATGCAGTATTGTAAACGCAGCGGCACTAGAACGCAATCCTCTACAAATGCTCTGAGGAAGGCGCGGCAGCTGCTCTCCACAACGCAGGGACACACTCCCTCACAGCAAGAACAGCAGCAGATCCCCTAGAGCAAAGGCTTCACAAAACCCTTTCCCAACCCGTCCTACCTAATCTTGACCACGGTTATTGGTCTCGTATTTCAAGCGCTGAGTTAAATTTCTCGATACAAACGCCCGCCATCATTTATGGTTATGCTAATTACGAGAACATCATCCATAATGCTACTTTTACCACCGACGCTACAATCTCACTCGCCATAATTCTCCGCCAACCCCCAGCCGCTTCCCCGTTCAAGGTTTTCTAATAATCTGACTTTATACTCCCCTCCTGAAATAAGTTCCCCTTTTTTAATGGCCGGGTAAAAATGCTTACTAGATAGATCACGGGGAGGAAATATGAATAAATAATGATGATGCAGGAGGACGAGAGGAGGGAGGAAGAATGGGAGAGGAAGAGAGGAAGAAGAAAAAGACGTGGCAACAGGTGCAAGACAGACACAAGTGGAAGGTCGGAAGGTCTTATAACGAGCAGGGATCATGTCAATTTGTGCGGTACAGAGTAACATGTGGATGACTGAGAGGGTCGCTAGCTACGAGCAGAAGGCGCTATGTGGTAGGAAAAAACACGGGAACCCAGACCACATGTCGGGAGAGAAGGAGAGAGAGAGAGAGAGAGAGAGAGAGAGAGAGAGAGAGAGAGAGAGAGAGAGAGAGAGAGAGAGAGAGAGAGAGAGAGAGAGAGAGAGAGAGAGAGAGAGAGAGAGAGAGAGAGCAGAGGTGGGCAGCAGGTGGAAGAAAGCATAAAGAAGAAGAGATTAAGGAAGGAACACCCGCCCTGCCCCGCCGTCAGGAGGGTCGGACGGCACAATTCCTCATCAGGGGCGCGGGACACTAACGCACGAAGGTGAAGGAAGTGAGACCCTGTGCGCGAGACCTTCCCGGGGGCGGCAGGGACAAGGCGACGCCGTGTTATGAAGGGGAAAGGCGAGGGGAAGGGAACCCGGCCCTGAGATATGGGCGGTCGCGAGAGGGGAGAGGAGAGGGGGGGAGAGGAGGAAGGGGCAGGAGAGGAAGGAAGGGGCGTGCGGGAGAGGAGGAAGGGGTATGGCAATGGATTTGCATCCGCCATTGACTGGTGTCAATCATCTCTTTAAGGAGCTTTTGTGTGTGGGTGTGAGTGCCCACAGGTATGGCTGGGTGCTGGAGACGAAGGGGAGAGCCGACGAGAGCTCCCCCGACGAAGGGGCGTCCGGGAGAGGAGGAAGGGGCGTCCGTGAGGGGAACAGCGGGCAGGCAGCGGGAGGGGCTGACGAGGGGGACCTTCAGGGAGAAAGGAAGACGAAAACTGCGCAGGAAAGACCTTCCACTGCCAAGACGCGAATGATCATCGTTTCTTTCGGAGGCGACGATAATCAGGGTATGATAACAAGGGTATGCTAATCACGACATGAGGTATGCCATTATCATATTCCGGGGACGATAACCTGTAAACAACAGCACATGAAGAAGAGAGGCTTTCACCACAGACATCTTCATGCTATGTGTAAAGGACGCCGATATGTCTTGTGGAAATCTCGACACGTCTTCCCCAGAAAGATAAAGCATCGTAGACTGAAAGTTAATAATCAAGCAATCTTGCACGTGTTTTGATTGCAATTTCATGAATAGGAGTAATAAGCGTAAACGCAGTGTTGTTAATAATAATGATAATTGATAACGATAATGATAATAATAATAATGATAACAATAATAACAACAACAACAACAAAAACAACAAAACACAACGATAACAATCAAAACTGATAAAAATAAATAAACAAAAGTGAACACGATCTCGCAGCACAAGCAAGAAGTACGAAACACTTCCGACCCAAAACCAACCCTTCACGTATCTCCACGCAGAGAGGCGACCCCGTCCGACGCACGCCCGCCCTGCAACCCGAGCGACGCAGGAACCAGCTCTTCCCGACGGCAAGAGCAGGAAGAAATGTTGCGAGACGAGAGGCAGCCGTCGCCGACCATCCCGTGGATCAGAACCCCGTCGTAAGAGGTTCTCCTGAATAGAACAACGGGCTTCGTGACAGCTGCCAATCAGGGGATCAGAGTCGGGACGGTGCCAATCACCCTTGTTCCTCCCCCCCCTCCCTCCTCCCTCCTCCTCCTACGCTTCTTTCTCTTCCTCCTCCCACGCTTTCGTCATCCTCATCTTCTCTTCTATCTCCTCTCCTCCTCCTCCTTCGTCTTCTTCTTCTATCTCCTCATCCTTCTTTTTCTTCCTCTTCTCCTCCTCCTCCTTCTTCCTCTCCTCCTCCAATTTCTTTCTTCTTCTTCTCTTCCTCTTCCTTTTCGTCCTCCTTCCCCTCATCCCCTCTCCCCTCATTCTCTCTCCTCCTCCTCCCCCACTCCTCAACTTCTTCTTCCTCTCCTCTTCCTCCTCCTCTCCTCTAGGCCCCGAGGTTTCTTCCTTGCTTTGCTACTTTCTTCCGTTTCGTTCAAACTGTCTGATAGTTAGATGCTTAACTACACTAAAGCAAATATTTCATCAACTCATTATATTCACACCAACAATATCTACAACAAATATATATCATAATCATCAACCATAAATATGAGAAAGGTGTATAAAAAAACGATAACCATATAATTGTATCAATTGCATTCATCGTTCTTCCCAACCAACAACAATAATAACAACATCAACATCATCAACAACTACAACAAAACCTCAACCTCAACAACAAAAACAACAACCTCAACAACATCAAAACAACAATAATAAAAACAAATCAACATCAACAACAGCAATAGCATCAATAACATCATCAACAATAACATCAACATCAACAACAACTACAAACAACAACATCACCAAAATCACACAAAAAAAAAAAAATCCACACGAGAGCACCAACCACCGTGACCCAGCCGTACCTTCCACCTGCAGACTCCTGAGGCAGCGAGCCCCGCCCCTGGCCAGAGCACAATACGCCCCTTTCTCCCTCGCCGACACCATCACCGACGCCCACCGGGTACGAAGGAGCACTGAGACCCCCGGGGCATGTTATACCCTCTCTCCCTCCGCCGCTGCCACGTGCCGCTATATCGGACACGTCGTAATAACAAGCTTTTTGGCCGTCGCGGAGTGTTCGGCCGAGTAATCAGTCATCTTTGGGCTATTAGCGTCACTCCTGGATCAATTAACGGGGTCGGGGCGATTAACTGGGAGGTGTCGCTTGGCCGGGTGGAGGGGGGGGGTATTGTATGTGTGTGTGTCTGTCTGTCTCTCTCTTTCTTGCTCTTTTCTCTCTTTTCTTTCTTTCTTTTCTTTCTCTCTCTCTCTCTCTCTCTCTCTCTCTCACACACACACACACATATATATATATATATATATATATATATATATATATATATATAATATATATATATATATATATATATATATATATATATATATATATATATATATATATATATATATATATATATATATATAATATATATTATATTATATATATATATTATATAATATATATATGTGTGTGTGTGTGTGTGTGAACGAAACGCTGATATATATATGATATAACAGAAAATATGCAAAGGATTAACCAAGGGTTGAAATATAATAAATAAACAAATATCTACGCACATCAGAGAAACCAGGATTAACCCTCATTCCTTCAGTAAAGTTTAGATCAATTTACGAAAATCTTCATTGCCTTGGGTTAACGTTTATAAGCTTGGATTTTGTACTATATGTTTAGCCAATGATAATAATATAATTAGATACTGAGCTGGCATAGACCAAATGCAACACGCAATCCGACCACACACACACACACACACGCACACGCACACAAATACACACACATACACAAAACACACAACGCACGCACATACACACCCAAACACACACACTCACACTCACAAACACACCCACACCACACACACACACACACACACTCACACCCACACACACACACACACACACACACACACACACACACACACACACCCACACAACACACACACACATACAGCACACACACACACACAAGCAAACACAGTAACAGGGAAGAGAAAGAGAACTATTTTTAGAAACGCTTTAATCATATATATACTTTTTGGTGTGTGCCTTCGGGG
>NW_020870724.1:176277-196277 GCF_003789085.1 Penaeus vannamei
AAAGAAAAGGAAGCTGCATGACTGGGGGGCCGAGGAAGGAGGAGAGAGAAGAAGGAAGAGAGAGAAAGATGAAGAAAGAGGAAGAGAAAGGAGGAAGAGGAAGAGAAAGAGGGAAACGGAGAAAGAGGAGGAGGAGAAAGATGAGGAAGAGGAGAAAATAGAAAGAAAAGAGGAGAAGGAGGAAGCGAAAGGGGGAAAATTGAGGAGGAGGAGGAAGAAAAGAGGAAGAGGAGAAAATGAAAATAAAAGAGGAAGAGGAGAAAATGAAAAGAAAAGAGGAGAAGGAGGAAGAGAAAGGGGGAAATGGAGAAAGAGGAAGAGGAGAGAAGGGAAAGAGATGAGGAGGAGGAGGAAGAGAAAGGGGGAAAAGCGGAGAAAGGTGAAGAAAGATGAGAAAGAGAAAGAAGAGGAAAGAGGAAGTAGAGAAAAAGAAAGTGGACAATGAAAAGGAGAAGAAAGCAGAAAAAATGAGGCGTAGGAGAAAAACGAACAAGTAAATGATGAATAATAGGAGATAAAAAGGCGAAAAAGAGGAGGAATAAAAAAAAGAAATAAAAGGAATCGGATGGAAAAGAATAAAGAAAGATAGAAAACCAAAAAGAAAGCGAATTTGAAGAATAAGAGAGAAGCTAAATTAAGAAGAAATGGACGAGAAGAGTAGACTAAAAGAACGAGAAAGAAAAGGGAAAAAAGAAGAAAAAAAGATTTATGAAGGAAAAAATTGCGAAAGGAGAGAGAGAAAACGGCAATAATTCAAACAATTAAGGGAATGAAAATAAAAGAATCAAATTTAAAAGTGAACGAAGGAGAGAACCAATACAAAAATAAACACGAGGAAAAGCGAAAAATAGAGGAAAAAGAGAGCAGACCGCGGGCGAAAGAGGAAGAGCGAGAGATAAGAAATACTGAAAGGGGGTAGGGAGAGGGAGAGATAAGAGGGGAAGGGAAGAGGGAGAAAATAAAATAAAAAAGGTAAAAATGTATATGAAACCGAAGGATAAAAAGTGGATAAGTCAAAACAAAAGGTGACAACGTGAGAGAGAGAGAGAGAGAGAGAGAGAGAGAGAGAGAGAGAGAGAGAGAGAGAGAGAGAGAGAGAGAGAGAGAGAGAGAGAGAGAGAGAGAGAGGAGAGAGAGAGAGAGAGAGAGAGAGAGAGAAAGAGAAAAGAAAAGAGAAAGAGAGAGAAAGAAAAGAAAAGAAAGAAGAAAGAAAAAGAAACAGAAGAAAGACAGACACAAACAGAACAAGAGAGAGAAAGATACATTAAAACAAGAGAGAGAGATATTAAAGCCTAAATTAAAGATTAAAGATTAAAGCCTCATTTCTTCCCACCAGCGAAATAAAACAGCCTCCCCCTCTCCGTACAGTCACACCTCGGGCCCTCGGACAACGAACGCGCCGGATAAACGGAATGACCGACCCTCTCGTATTAATATGTAAATCTCCGAAGCCGGAAACTTGGCTCGAACGGCAGAGGGAAATGGGATCAATAAATCTTTAGAACTCTTAACTTTGGCGGCCGAGAATTTAAATTTCTCTCGGTTCGGATTTGATGAATCCTTAGGCCTAAAAAAAAAAGTAGGCCTAAAAAAGTTGGCATAAAAAGATAAAAAAAAAATGGGTAGGCCTAAAAATAAAATAAAAAATAAAAAATAAAAATGGGTAGGCCTAACTATCTCGCGAGCGGTTTTTTTATTGGATAAAATACTCACAATGGGGTATATTATTATGGGTAGTATTGATGGTACTTGGTTATATGCAAAGTGGGATGAGGGAGAGGAAAGGGGGAGGGGAGGGAGAGAGACGGGGAGAGGGAGGGAGGACAGAGAGGGGGAGAGGAGGGAGGAGAGACGAGGGAGAGGAGGGAGGGAGAGAGAGGCGGAGAGGAGGGAGGAGAGAGAGGGGGAGAGGAGGGAAGGAGAGAGAGGGGGGAGAGGGAAGGAGGTGAGAGGAGGGAGGGGAGGAGAGAGCCGGGGGAGAGGGAGAGGGAGAGAGAGGGGGAGAGGAGGGGAGGAAGAGAGAGGGGGAAGAGGGAGGGAGGGAGAGAAGAGGGGAGAGGGAGGGAGGGAAGAGAGAGGGGGAGGGGAGGGAGGGAGAGATGTAGGTGGTTTTAGAGTGGTAGGGGAGGGAGAGAATGAGGGTGAGAGGGGAGGGTATGGGGGAGATGGGTTGGAGGGATTGGGAGAGAAGAGGGGGATGAGGTTGTAATTTGGTGAGGGGTGATAGGAGGTGGACGAGGGAGAGAGAGGGGTGAGACGGGAGAGAGGAGAGTGAGGAGGTTGATAGAGAGGGGTTGAGAGGGGAGAGAGAGGGGAGAGGGGGAAAGGAAGAGAGGGAGAGTGGTGAGAGGGAGAAGGGAGAGGGGAGGACGAGGAGAGGGAGAGAGAGGAGTAAAGAGAGGATGAGAGAGGAGATGAGGTGTTGCGATCGGTTGATTTTTGGGGCATTGATATTATGATTCTTTATGGTATCTTGTATTTGGGTGATTATTGTTTGATTATTTTTTTTGTTCTTTGGACATTTCTTTGATTACTCTATTTTTGTTTTATCTTATTGTCGTGTCGCGAGGGGAGAGGGGAGAGAGAGAGAGGAGAGAAAGAGATATAGAGAGAGAGAGAGAGAGAAGAAGGAGATAGAGATAGAGAAGAGAGAAGAGAGGAAGAGAGAGAGAGAGAGAAAAGACAGGACAGAAAGACAGAGAGAGCGAGAAACAGAGAAAAGAGTCAACCTTATAAAAAAAAAAAAAAAAAAAAAAAAAAAAAAAGAACCGACCATCAAAACCGAGCAAGACGCATTCGGCCGCCCTGCCCAAGGTTCACCAAACTGCTGCAAATCACGAGGAAAGTTTCCTTCGCGGTAGACATTCTTCAAGGAACTGATTTAACGAAGAAAGGCTGTAGATCTGTAGCCCGAGGGGAAGGAGAAGGAGGGGGAGAGAGTGGTGGTGGGGGGGGATAGTAAATAGATAGGGGATTTAGACACAAAAGGCTGCCAAACGAGATGAATAGAGAAAGAGAGAGAAGAGAGGGACATGTGTGTGTGTGTGTCTGGGACCACCCACCTCTCTCTCTCTCTCCTCTCTCTCTCTCTCTCCTCCCCCCCCTCTCTCTCTTCTCTCTCCAAAGCCAACATTTTGGATGAAACACCGACGAAGACACTAAGCCTAAGCCCGAGCCACCGGAACGGACTATTTGTCAATTAGCAGTCGCCAAGTCTTCATAAACCTTTAACGTTAATGTTTGTTCCCCGAATCCGAACAATATTGCCCGTCTCAAAACCCGACCCATTGATCAGTCAACTTTACACAATGTGCACTTGTCCACGCAGCAGAACCCGACCAAAATGCATTGTGGGATTTGTGTCTCGAGGCTCGAAATGAAGGCTTCGACCATTTCGGTTTCGGGTGAGAAATTTTTTTTTTTTTTTTTTTTTTTTTTTTTTTTTACTTTCGGGGTCTTATGTAATTAGTGGAGGAGAGCTTAATGGGGGAGCCAAGTACAATAGGTTTACTCGCTGACCGCCAATTTCCGGGTCTTTTGAGGGGGGTTATCTCGAATTACACGAGGAATGTGGGACGATTTCATAACAGTTTATTGTTCAAGATTCGTGTGATATAGATGCTATTATTTTTCTTTTCTTTTCTTCTTTAATTACTCCTTTATCCCTTTAAAAATCGGGATAAAAGCATAAAAAATTTGAGTATCTCAGCATTACATAATTAAGTCTCGTATTGTTTTATAAGAAGCGTATTAGTTCGTGATAAAGCTATTTTGTTATATTAATCCTATTTGTAATATTCACTCCTCATTGTTAAGAAAAAAAAAAAATCAAGACAAACAACGCACAAACAAACATATTAATCCTATTATTAATATTCCTCCACTTTAGTAAGAAAAAAAAACAAGAGAAACAACGCACAAAACAAACTCATATTAATCCTATTAGTAAATATTCACTCCTCCATACCTTTAGTAAGAAAAATAAAAAAAACAAGAAAACGCAAAACACTCATATCAATCCTATTAGCAATATTCACTCCTCCATACCTTTAGTAAAAAAAAAAAAAAAAAAAAAAAAAAAAATCACATTTCCGAGACGAAGTTCCCCGGGCCACCCACCGCCAACTTCCGGCATCACGTGACCTCGAAAGGGGCGACTTTCGACGTTTCCAGCAGCCCCGCCTCGGGTCCCTCTCGCGTGAGAGGCTTCTTCGTCGCCCCTCCAGCTCTCGAGGCCCGAGTCTCGCCCTCCCGTCCTCCGCCCTCCTCCCTCCTCCGCCCTCCCGTCATCCGCCCGAGTGATCCCGTCTGCGATCGATGGCTCTCTTCAGCGCCTCCTCCTCGGATTCGGATGACGGGCTCCCGGGCTCCGCTGGATCGGGTTCGGGCTCTTCCAGCTATCCGGGCTTTTGTGTCGGGATTAGTCGTCGGAGTCGAGTGCAGGTCTTCAGGCGTGATCGCTCTCGCTCGCAGTCTCTCCGCCGAGGCCGCGAGTCCCCGGCAGGTGCGCCAGGTAACAAGGTAATTGTCCGCGTGCATGTCCGCCCGTGATTATTAGTCATCGGAAAAGGGGCTCCCGGATTTGCCATTCTCGACCGAAGCGTTCTTCTGGATAAGGCCCAGAGTGGCCCGCTCCCGACGCACCATTCAAGGCGTCCCCTGAGGCCCCCTATGATACACACGTCAGATGCAATATTTGGCAAATTTGTTACGCGTCCGTGCCTTTGTCCGCGCCGCCCGGATCCCGCCATCTGTTTCCGGATCCTCCGCGACGCCTGACGCCCGCACTTTGTCCCGCTCAGCCCCCGCGCCGGATCCCGCCCGCGCCTCCGTCATCCGGCCGACGGGGCTGTGATTTACCGTGATTGACGCGTCGGGAGGAGCCGCTCAGGAGGCTCACGTCCCTCGCCTCCGACGCTCGCGCCCGTCGCCCTTCCAGACACGCCCATTTGTCCCCTCGCTCCTGCCAGCCGCCATCCCGCCCGCCCTCATCCCCGGGATAAAGACACTCCCGCGTCCGGAATATCCTCGCGATATCCTTCGGCCGCTCCAGAAGCCCATCAATTAGCGACCGACGCGCCCTACGGTTCCCCAAGCCCCAAAAAAAAAAAAAAAAAAAAAAAAAATATCCCGCGCCCTACGGTTCCCCAAGCCCCCCCCCCCGAATATTCTATATCCCCGCGCGCCTACGGTTTCTTGGCTAGGCCTCGCCACGCGCCGCCCGCGACACACGCACGCATTCCGAGAGTCAGCGTTTGAGGGCGTGAATGCCGGGCAGCCATTTCCCTTTGGCAGATTACGAGTGTGATCGGACAAAGTCGCGTGTGCGAGAGGATGACGTCCAGACTAATTTTTTTCCCTCTCTGTCTTTGTCTGTCTCTTCTGTCTCTTGTCTCTGTCTTCACTCTGTGTCTGTCTGTCTCTATCTCTCTGTCTGTCTCTCTATCTCTCTGTCTG
Source organism: Penaeus vannamei (assembly GCF_003789085.1). Taxonomy (NCBI): domain Eukaryota; kingdom Metazoa; phylum Arthropoda; class Malacostraca; order Decapoda; family Penaeidae; genus Penaeus; species Penaeus vannamei. The sequence goes on from NW_020870724.1 coordinate 181,735, forward strand.
TCTGTCTCTATCTCTCTGTCTGTCTGTCTCTGTCTCTCTGTCTCTGTCTGTCTCTGTCTCTCTGTCTGTCTGTCTCTGTTATCTCTCTTTCTGCCTCTGTCTAGTCTCTCTATCTATCTCTCTCTCTTTCCCTCTCTCTGTCTGTCTCTGTCTCTCTCTTTTCTGTCTCTCTCCCCCTCTCCCCCTCCTCCCTCTTCTTCTTCTTTTTAGATTAAAAAAAAAAAAAAAAAAAAAAAAAAAAAAAAAAAAAAAAAAAAAGTTTCTGAGGCGAGATCGCTTCACCAAAGAATAAAAATGTAAGGAAAAAGTTCGATACGAGGTTAGGTTGGCTACCCCTTCTTCCGGGCGGGGAGGGAAAAGTAGATAAAGAGGGAGGGGAGGGAGGGACGCGGAGGAAGAAGGAAGAGGAAAAAAAAGTTATAAAGTGGAATGTGGACGTCAGGAGGAGAAGTGAGGTGAGTGAGTGAGTGAGTGAGTGATGATGGAGTGAGTGAGAGTGAGGAGAGAGAGAGAGAGAGAGAGAGAGAGAGGAGACGAGAGAGAGAGAGAGAGGGAGGGAGGAGAGAGGGAGGGAGGAGAGGAGGGAGGGAGGGAGGGAGGGAGAGAGAGAGGAGAGAGGAGGGAGAGAGAGAGAGAGAGGGAGAGAGAGAGAGAGCGAGAGAGAGAGAGAGAGAGAGTGAGTGAGTGAGAGAGAGAGAGAGAGTTAGAGAGATAGAGTTAGAGAAGATAGCGAAGATAGAGAGAGCAGGGAGAAGAAAAAAAAAAAAAAAAAAAAAACGTTACACCGGAATAATAATAATAAAAAAAACGAAAAAATAAAAATAAAATAAAAGCCAGACAGAGAAAAAGACGTAATTGTCAAAGTAGTTACGATTCTCGTTCCTGGATTTATGACTCTTCGGTCCTGCTCATATTAAACTTTTCCTAAATCTTTCCCGCAATCACAGTCATCCTCGGACAGACAGTACCTAGATTGTGGTCCTTATAATAGCTGAACATTATTTCGAATCTTTTCAACAAAAATCACTCTTTTTCCTTACTATATCCACTTTTTTTTACCTCCGCACATTAGAATAATCATCAGTGAGTTATAATAAGATTCGAAAATATTAACTTCAATACTTTCAATTTACATCTGTTTTCATAAACTTCTATAACTTTTTTTTTATGTATACTGAGATAGGCAGAGCTTATTATTCCAACAATTTTGAGGTGAATATCTGATATTTTTCCCCAGCTACGTATGGCACAATTTTGTTCATTATAGAGTTCGCGAGTTCGTCAGATCTCCTAGGATTTCCTTATGAGAACGTTTCGTTATGTGTACAACCCTAGTAAGAGGCATCCCAGGATTTTTATTTTTTTGTTTTAGTCCTTTATTTACCACCCTGGCTAACTGCACAGGCGGGGGCAAGCTGTGGTACATTTGATGCATGGTCAAAGCATTATATAATAGTATTACAGTGTAAATCTAGCTCATAACATTATTACGATCTATAATATATCATCTAAAAGAAAAAGAACCAATCACATTAATTTATCTACTTCATCTACCAAGCCGGCGTACGGTTTGGGCGTGGAAAGGGCAATTGATATGTGGTCATGTGATACTACATTCCAAATTTAGGATACAGCATAAGTATATCTTCCAAGACATCAGATGATATGAAGTAGTTACATAGTTCTCAAAGATGTTTTTTTAGTTTAGTTTAGTCCTTTATTTACCACCCTGGCTAACTGCACAGGCGTGGGCAAGCTGTAGTACATTTGATGCATGGTCAAAGCATTATATAATAGTATTACATTGTAAATCTAGCTCATAACATTATTACGATCTATAATATATCATCTAAAAGAAAAGAACAATCACATTAATTTATCTAGTAGGGTGGTGTGAAATGTGGGTTGCAAAGACCGTAGAGTTTAACACGTATCCTCACCATCTCAAAAATTTGTTTACAATTAGGAATGTTCAGCATTTCCCTTCTTTAATCAAATAGGACAAATCAGTATTTAATTACATACAATTTCAACCATGAATACAAAAAATACTATTTCGAAATACATGATTTTATTCTCGAGGTAAAATCATAAAATATAAAAAAGAAAAAAGAAAAAAAGGGAGCAAATGAAGAAAAAAAAATCCTCAAAATCATAAAACAATCCAAAGAAACAAAATACCAAAGGATTTATCCAGTCATCTAATTCCCGCATAATTCCCGCATAATGCCATGTGCAATTCCAACATCACCCATCATTATTTCCAAATCTACTTTCTTTCTAAAATCAATCTCCTCAAAGTTTACCATCTCGAGAAACTCATTTAGGAAAAAGACGCGATCATATATTCCCCAAAGTCATCACGAATTTTCACCTTTTTTTCTCTCCTGAGACCCTCCTTTCCCCCCTGAATCTCCCTCCCTTCTCCCTCTTCCCCCCTGAAACCCCCCTTTTCCCCCTAAAATTCACCCTTTCCCCTGATATCCCCTTTTCACCCCCCCCCTTTTCCCCCTAAAACCCTCCCTTTCCCCCTGAAACCCACTTTCACCCCCGATACCCCCCTTTCCCCCCTAAAAAAAAAACTTTCCCTAAAACCTCCCTTTCCTCCCTGAAACCTCCCTTTTCCCCCCCTAAAACCTCCCTTCCCCCCCTAAAACCCTCCCTTTCCCCCTGAACCCACTTTCACCCCGATACCCCCCCTTTTCCCCTAAAAAAAAAAAAAAACTTTCCCCTAAAACCCCCTTTCCTCCCTGAAACCCTCCTTTCCTCCCTTTCCCCCCTAAACCTCCCTTCCCCCTGAAACCCACTTCACCCCCGATCCCCTTTTCCCCCTAAAAAAAAAACCTTCCCCCTAAAACCCCCCTTTTCCCCTCTGAAACACTCCCTTTCCCCCCTAAACCCCCCTTTCCCCCCTCTGAAACACTCCCTTTCCACCCCTAAAACACCCCCTCCTCCCCTTAACCCCCTCTTTCCTCTGACCCCCCCCATCCCCAACCACCCTCCCCCTTTCCCCCTCGATACCCCTCTCCCCCCTCCCCACCACCCCCGGAACCCGAGCCTTGTTACCAACCAAATGATAAACCTAATCAACAAAACAGCTGATCTGCATAATGTCAACGTCACAGGAAGAATCTGATGGTCGATGAAGGGCGGAGAGAGAGAGGGAGAGAGAGGGACAGGGAGATGGGAGGAGGGAGATGAAAGAGGAGGAAGGAAGGAAGGAAGGAAGGATGCTGGAAGGATGTATGAGAGGCCAAGGCAAGAAGGAGGAACAGAAGATATGATAGAGTGAGGGTTAGGATTGGACGGGGGTCGAAAATGTGAAAGGGGAGGACAGAAGGTAATTATCTTCTTTCTTCATCTGTTTCTTCTTCTTCTTCTTCCTACATGTCCTTCTCCTTCCCCTCCTCCTCTTCTTCCTTCCCCTCTTGCTATTACCCCCTCTTATCTTCTTCCTCTTCTTCTTCCTACTCTTTCCCCTTCCCCTCCTCCTCTTCTTCGTATCTTCTTCTCTTCCTCCTTTCCTCCCCCTCCTCACAATCTCCTTTTCAGTTTTTTCCTCTTTCCCCCTTTCTCCTCCTCAATCTCTTTTTTTTTTTTTTTTTTTAGCTTATTCCCTCATCACACGAGGGTCACCACCCTGAACAAGCCTCCTCCACCTTACATCCCATCCTGTAAAGTCTTAAAAATACCCCTTATTCTAGCACGCCAACTTTGATGCAGTCTCCCCATCTCTTCTTTGTTCTTTATTGCTCTTCTCCTTCTTCTTCCTCCTCTTTCTCCATTTCCTCCTCCAATCGCCATCACTTGTCCTCTCTTCCCCTTCTCTTGTACTCGTTCCAGCTTAGTCTTGTGTTTCTTGTACATCTTGGGGTCCGTGTACTTCTTGCACTTTCTTTGATGCGAATGGAGGGTACTTGTACAAGAGAGTAAAATCGGGTATATGGAGGGAAGGGAGGAGAGGAGAGAGAGAGAGAGAGAAGAGAGAGAGAGAGAGAGAGAAAGAGAGAGAGAGAGAAGAGAAATAAAGAAGAGAGAGAGAAATAAAAGAGAGAGAAGAGAGAGAGAGAGAGAGAGAGAGAGAGAGAGAGAGAGAGAGAGAGAGAGAGAGAGAGAATGAGAGAGAGAGAGAGAGAGAAGAGAGAGAGAGAGAGAGAGAGAGAGAGAGAGAGAGAGAGAGAGAGAGAGAGAGAGAGAGAGAGAGAGAGAGCAAAAGAGAGAGAGAGAGAAAAAAAAGACGGACGATAAGGTGATGAAAGAGAGGATAAAGAGAAAGGTAAAGGAGGGAGAAAGGGAAAAGTGGAGGGGGAGGGGGAAGGGAGGAGGAATGTAGAAAGGGGACCAAAAAAATATTGCAAAAAATAAGGGGGACAAGAGAAAAAGGGAGATGATACAGGATAAGGGGATGTGTTGAATGCGATACGAGGAGGAGAGAAGAGGGGGGGAAAGGTGGATAAAAAAAAACGAAAAGGGAAAGTGCAATAAACAGAAAAATCAGCGTTGACGAGGGAAGAAGGAGGGAGGACAGGAGGAGGAGGAGGAGGAGGAAGGGAAGGAGAAGCAGAAGGGAGGGCGAGGGAGAAGAGAGGACGTGAAGAGGAGATAGAGGAAGAGAAAAGAAAGCAGGAGAGAGGGAGAGGGAGAAGAGCAGAAGGATGAAAAGGAGGCGAAGGGAGACAGATGAGGAAGAGGTGAGGTAAGAAAAGGGAGAGGAAGAACAGGAGGGAATGAAGGAGAAGAGAGGAAGAAGAGATGGCTGAAGAGGAAGATTAGGAAGGGTAGAAGAAGGAAGAGGAAAGGCAAGGACGAGAGGAGGGAAGCAGTATGATAAGGAAGAAGAATACGACAAAAAAAAAAAGAAAAAAAAAAAAAAAAAAAAAAAAAAAAAAAAAGAAGGAAAAATAAAAACAAAAAAAGGAAGGAAAGTGTTAGAGAAGAAGAAGAAGGAGGAGGAGGCAGTAGGGATGGAGGAGTGACCCACACGACGAGGGGAAAACATGAAGGATTGTACCAGGCAAGGAAGTGACTAATGGGAGGGTAATGGCATAATAAGAAGTGAGGGGACGAAGGGCTTGGCGGCCGGCCCAGTGGCTCTTCCCGCCCCCGCCCCGGAAAGGGGGAGGGGGATAATGGGAAGAGGGAAAATGGGAGGGGAAGGTGATAATGGGAGAGGGAGGGGAAATGAGAGGGAAAAAAGGGAAATGGGAGGGGAGGGAAATGGATGGGGGAAAAAGGGAAAAATGGGAGGGAAGGGGGTAATGGGAGGGGAGGGAGGGTAAATGGAGAGGGAAATGGATGGGGAAAAAGGGAAAATGGGAGGGGAGGGGTAATGGGAGGGGGGAGGGTATAATGGGAAGAGGGGAAATGGGAGGGGGGAAGGGGGAAATGGGAAGAGGGGGAGGGGAAGGGGAATGATAATATGGGAAGAGGGGGAGAGAAAAGGGGGAAAAGGGAGGGGAGAGAGACTAATGGGAAGAGGGGAAAAGGGGGAAATGGGAGAATGGCAGAGGGGGGGGAAATGGGTTGGCGGGAAAAAAAGGGAAAATGGGAGGGGACAGGGGGGAAAGGTGCTAATGGGAAGAGAGGGAAGAGGGGAAATGGGGAGAGGGGGAATGGGAATGGGGGGAGAGGGAAATGGGTGGGGGAAAAAGGGAAAATGGGAAAGGAGAGGGGTTAATGAGAGGCGAAAGAGGAAAAGAGATGAGAATGAATGGGAAGGAAAGAGGAGAGGAGGATAATAGGAAGAAAAAGGATTGAGAGGGAAAAGAAAACGACAATGGAAAAAAAAGAGGAGAGGCAAATGGAAGAAAAAGAGAGACAAAAAGAGAATAGAGGGAGAGACAAAAATTGGGAAGAAAAGGGAGGAGACGACAATGGGAAGAAAAGAGGAGAGGGAGAGGAGAGAGAGTCCTACCCTCAACCCAGTGTTTCAGGACACGCTACTCCTACAACCGTCCTAGGGAGGTTGCCAAGACTACAGCGCATCCCTTTCTAACAGACGGATCCCTGTTCGAGGCAGAATTCAACAACAAACAGACAAACGTGAACCAGAGACGAGCGGCCAGTCTGTTAAAATTGTGCCAGACCCGACCCGATAAATGTTCATAAATACAGACGCAGAAATACAGGCATATCTGTCTATATATCTGATAGATATACATTTAGCTATCTATTTGCCCGGTTGATATGCATGTCTAGACTGATAAATATGGATTAACTTCTTTATTTATGCAAGTCAAGTATACGAATATTCTAACAAATAAGCATAATTCTAACAAACCGGCAGGAGAACGCGACGGTTATTGCTAACAACGACAACGATGATTGTTAGCGGAAATGACCCTGTTACAATAGACTAAAATAGTCCCAGGTATGATTGGCCCAGATACAGTAGTCCCAATACAAAAACCCCAGGTACAATACGCCATGGTACAACAGTCCATTGGTACAATAGTCTTACCATAGCGTGTTATTACAATATACGTTTCAGAGAGAGCGTGAAATGGCAAACATTCAAAACAATTCAGAATAGCAACAACACTGAATCAGGTGTCAGAGAGTGTGTCAGATGGCCAACTTCTTAACCTTTCATCTGAATTTTATCTTGCCTCCTCCTTTCCCCTCCCCCTTCCCCATCTCCCCTCTCATATTTTCCTCTCCACCCTTCCCTCTCCCGTCTCACCCTCACCCTTCTCCTTCCCTCTCCCCGTCTCCACTTTCCCCTTCTCACTTTCCCTCCCATCCCGCATCACCTTTTAACAGATGGATTCGAATCATCATTATCTTCGCAAGGGTCAAATGTGCGTCGAAATACAGAGGAATATATAACACGGCGAACTGAACAATGACGTAATCATAACAAGAGACAAAAATAGCATCAGCGACTTTATAGACTGAGTGGAATCAGAGACGAGGTGGACGAAAGAGGAAGAATGTGTCAATAAACAACACAGAGAGAGGAATTGATACAGGGAGGAATGAGGGAGAGGGGAGGAGAGAGAGGTGGGGAGGGAGGGAAGGAGAGAGGGGGGAGGGGGGAGGGAGGGAGAAGAGAGGGGAGAGGGGAGGGGAGGAGAGGGAGGAGAGAGAAGAGAGAGAGAGAGAGAGAGAGAGAGAGAGAGAGAGAGAGAGAGAGAGAGAGAGAGAGAGAGAGAGAGAGAGAGAGAGAGAGAGAGAGAGAGAGAGAGGAGAGGGGGGGGAGTAAGAAGAAGAGATCCATGGGGGAGAGAAAATAAGTAAAAGGGACATAGGGAAGAATAAGGAAGAGGAAGAAAAAGAAAACTGGCCATAATAATAACGAATGAAGAGGAACATGAACCGGAGGAGAGAGGAAAGAAAAGAAAGGAGGACCACAGGAGAGAGGGAATAAATAGTAGAGACAGAAAGTAAAAGGAAGAGACCACATGAGACAGAGAAAGAGAGGAAGAGACACCATTACGAATTGAGCAGAGAAAGAAAAATGAAAAGAAGGGACCACAAAAGAGAGAAAAAAGAGACCATGGAAAGAAAAGGAGAAAAAAAAAGAAAGACCGATATATAAACAGAAAGAAGAAAAAATAAGAGAGAGAATAGAATAATAATAAAAAAGACAAAAAACGGGAGAAAAAAGAGACCAAGAATATAGAAAAAGGTAAAGAAAAAAGAACTACAAAAAGAAAAAACGGAAAAGGAAGAAGAGACACAGAAGAAAGGGAAGGAAACAGGTCAAACCGGAAGAACTCAAGGCTGGAATCGTCGAAGGCGGAGGAAGGAAAGGGAAGAAGAAGAAGAAGAAGAGAAGAAGAAAAGAAAAAGAAAAGAAGAAGAAGAAGAAAAAGAAAAAAGAAAAAAAAAAAAAGAAGAAGAAGAAAGAAAAAAAGAAAAGAAGAAAAAAGAAAAAAAAAAAAAGAAAAGAAAAAGAAAAAAAAAACAATAATAATAAAAAGGAGAGTAGCCAGCCAAGCTAAGATGAGTCTAATGGCCACAAAGCCTCTTATTGACCGTTAGGGAAATTTATGAACACCAGAACGGATTTACAGATGGAAAACGTCTTCGATTTTTCGGGAATTTTGTTGTATTTTTCTTCAAAGATAAGTGAAAGGGATCTTTGTTATTGCTGTTATTGTTGTTTTGATCTACTATTTCAGAAGGTGAAAGGGATCTTAGTTATTGCTGTTATTGTTGTTGTTGTTTTTTGTTATTGTTCTACATTACTATTTCAGAAGTGAAAGGATCTTAGTTATTGTTATTGTTGCTTTTTTGTTATTGTTCTACATTAATCTACTATTTCTTAGTTATTCAGTTATTGTTGTTGTTTTGTTATTGTTCTACATTACATACTATTCTGTTATTGCAGTTATTGTTGTTATTTTTTTTATTGTTCTACATTATCTACTATTTCAGATATGAAAAAAATAATATTAGTTATTGCAGTTATTGTTATTTTTTTATGTTCTACATTACATCTACTATTTCAGATATGAATAAAACTAATTATTAGTTATTGCAGTTATTGTTTTTTTTTTTTTTTTGTTCTACATTACATCTACTATTTCAGATATGAATAAAACTAATTATCTAGCGTAAATCAAATAAGCTTGAATTATATTTCCCGATATAAAACGACCAAAAATCATATATTCCTCATTTCTCTTCCTGGAACCTCATATTGATTTCCATGTTTATTGGGTTACTAGAATAATGGGCAATAATTTCGTGTATTTATTGTATATTGTTACCATTAGCATCATAACAATAATAATCATTAGCGTTGGTATTATCATAACTCGTAGAATAACCAACATAAATATTACTGTTCTTGTTTATCAAAATCATTGTCATATATTATCACCATTACTAATTACTAATAATCAAGTCATCAATACCACTACTATCAAATTACTAATAATTAAGGTATCAATACCAAAATTACTATCTAAATACCTATCAACATTATCACACCTAAAATAACCTTCGTTTTAGCGTCCAACATATCACCGCATACCTGCATGTCATGAGTTCCTTCACTCTGTTACTTCCCGAAGATTCACGAGAGATGGCAAGCGTGCACGGCCATGTGGACACGCGAGAGGAAGGTACTCCAAAGAGGAAAATACTCCAGAAGAGAAAGTACTCTAGAAATTTAAATACTCCAGGGAGGAAAGTACTCCAAAGAGGAAGGTACTAATAGAGGAGAAAGTACTCCAGAGGGTAAGGTACTTCAGAAAGGAAAATACTCCAGAGGAGAAAGTACTCCAAAGAGGAAGGTACTCCAGAGGAGAAAGTACCCAGAAGTAAAAGAGATTCCATGAAGGAAAGTACTTCAGAGGGAAAAGTACTCCAGAGGAAAGTACTCCACAGAGGAAGTACTCAGGGAAGAAAGTACTCCAGCCGCCTGCAAGTGGTCACATCCAAGGGGGGGGGGGATTTACCATTCCAAACCCCCGTGTTAAATCTCTCGCAAAAAGAACGTATTGGCAGCCGTGTTATGTAAAGCCCCTCGTCTCCATTTGACGACGCCAATATCGACATTCGGGTTACTGCAACATAGCTTTGTCTTCACTATTTTCCGCTGGGTGATAGCAGAGCTCAATATTCCCTGTTCGGCGACGATGGATGAGTGTATCGACAGCGGGTAATAAGGATCACCGAGGGACTGGACGAAGTACGAAATTGACCCCTAAGCCCCGATGTGGTTTGGTCTCCCGAAGAGAACCCGCGGGAGTGCAAAAAAAAAAAAAAAAAAAAAAAAAAAAAAAAAAAAAAAAAAAAACTCGAGGTTGTGCTCAAGGACGTCTGGGCAGTGAAAGACTGGAGTGACCCGCTTGGAGTGGTTACTCGATCCTCCTCCAGGTTTCAAGGTCTTGCTACGTGGCGCTTGGTAATCAGCTGCTTTCATTGTCTCGGCGTAAGTGACCTTCGGCAATGTGGGCCAAACCTGACGCATCGCTGAGTCCGCAAAATTGACGCCGCCTCGGCCAAAGGGTACGAAATATCGGCTCAATTCCAGTATATTTGCCGCGAGAGAGAGAAAAAAAAAAAGAGGAGGAAATATTTGTATATCAATGAAATTTTTTTTTTTCGAATTCGTTTTTTCCGTTTTAAGAAAGCTAATAATACTGAACGATAGAAATTAATTAATCTGAAAAATCATCAGACCTTGAGAGAGTGAGAGAGAGTGAGAGAGAGAGAGAGAGAGAAGAGAGAGAAGAGAGAAGAGAGAGAGAGAGAAGAGAGAGAGAGAGAGAGAATGGAGGAGAGCGAGAGAATGGAGAAGAGAGAGGGGGGGGGGGATGTTTATGTACGTGTGTGGTCTCCCGTCTGTCTGTCACGGAGCCAATAACGAGGGCGCGGTACTCCAGGAGCGTGGGCGGGCCAGAAGGACAGCAACACGCGCCCACCAGCCAATAACACCAGAATCCTCGAGAGCGAGAGAGATGGATACACAATCATACCACGGCGGGCGAGCCAACACCCGGTGATTCCTCGAGCACGAAAGGGAAAAAAAAAACACGAATAAGGGGAGCGAGCGGAAGACACTCAACACCGGCGACTTCGCACGTGGTCAACGCCAGCCGAGTCGCCTTCCGTCGCCGCAAACCCGATCGATTTCCGATCGCGAAGGACAAAGGAACTCGGGAATATCATCTGGCCGATACAGCCCCGACGAGCGAGCGGTTTTCGGGGAGTTATTAATGCACGCGGGGGGGGGGGGGGGGTTGTCGGCGCGCGGGTTATCGGCGCCACGAATTTCAAAACATCGAAGACCTCGAATTTAAGACATTTTCAGACATTTTTTTTCTCTCTTCAACTGGGAACCTCTTCTCATTACGAATATCATTGAAGTCCAATGCCTCCTCCTTTCATTACGGATATTACGTCACCACGAGGGAAATGACGATAACGCACGTGAGTCCTCCGGAGTGTAAAAATATTTGCCTTTTCGCCTAAAGTGTTTTTGTCAACGATTGCTTCGTGGAGAAATGTGTCGTAAAGAGAGGCAGAGTGTGATGCAATAAGGGGGAAAAATTCTGGGTAGTAGGTCATGTGTCATTGTTATTGCAATCTAGGAGGACGAGGCTGCAATGAGGTACGGATGGAGCATGTAGATGTTTCGTGGAAGTGACTGAGTTTAAAGCGAGCATCGGTTATTGTTTGCACGCCCATTGTTCCTAATGGCATTCTATAATTGATATCTGGACGCTGTTTAAAACCTCGTTGCTTAAATATAAACGATACCATATACGATGACATACAGGCATTGTTTGTACACGTTGCTTAATCCGAGACCATTTTCTGCAATTACCTCATAATTCAAAGATCTTATAAATCAACATCCGCCACCGTTTATCATACATATTACTTAATCCGAGACCAGTTTCTGCAATTACCTCATATTTCAAAGATCTTGCAAATCAACCTTCGTACCGTTTTGACCAATCTGCATATACTCACTGTATTTACTCAGCCCTTCGCAAGACTGTTTCGTCCCCCTTAAAGCCGGGACGCAAGAAAATGCAACAAGTACCTACCGCCAGCTCCCCCCTTAAAAAAAAAAACAGTCGATAAGTACGCCTTCCCTCGTCCCATTGTGTCGCCATGCCCAACGATGTGGCTCCTCTACAAAGGACAAAGAAAGCCTCCCTGTCCGAGGGAACGGGAATAAAAATGGGACAAAGAAAAATGGTTTTCCGATGGAGTGAAGCAGCCAGGAGGCGAAATATCTTACGGGCCAGAAGGGGTCTTTCCGCTTCCCTGGCCAGCAGTCACGCTATACCGCTCCTCCAGGGTGTGTGATGCACTTCAATGATGCTTGGGTCTTAGCCTTCCCAATATACAATGTAATACAAATACATTGCCGGTTTCCCATAATACCCATGTAACTTAAATACATTACTGTTTATTCTATAACTTCTCTTAAAGAAATTAGCAACGTCTTTCGCATATTTCAATTATATGATATAAAATCTAGAGCTATGAGGTTTAGTTCACCTATAAGCCATTCCATGCTAGTAAATGTGTATCTTAAATGCATTACTGTTTATTGTACAGCTGATTCTTAATTTTTGGATTATGTAGCACCCCTTGCATTGCAAATGCATATCACTTGAAATCTAACACTATTAGATTCAATTCACCTTAAGTATTTCCATAATCAACAAAACTCCCTCTCGGTTCCTACGCCTTCAACACACACAAACACACAACACAACACAAACACAAAAACACACACACACGCACACACACAAACACACACAAACACACACAAAACACACACACACAACACACACACACAACACAAAACACAAACACAAAACACACACACAAAGACAACACAAAACACACACACCTGTTACGAGCCTACTGCCTCGTTCGACCCATCCCCCTACAACGTCTACACGAGTATTTACACCCCGTCGCCCTATGCCCTGGGGTCGAGCGAGGTCAAGTGCTTCCCCGTCCACCGCCGGCATTTCGTAGCCTGCGTGACCTGGGACCATAAGCCCCGCCGATATCAGACAAGTGTGTGTTTAGCTAATGAGGTTCTGAATGTGTAGTGGTGACGGGGTTGGATACTCATTGGCGAAGGGGTCTTTTGCCGTCGCTAATTGTCGTTACAGTTGAGTGGGTTCTGGACCCGTCTTGGTAAACATTGGTATGGTTTTTCTTTTATTATTTATTTATTTATTTTCTATATGTGTGTGTGTGTGTGTGTGTGTGTGTGTGTGTGTGTGTGTGTGTGTGTGTGTGTGTGTGTGTGTGTGTGTGTGTGTGTGTGTGTGTTGTGTGTGTTGTGTGTGTAGTGTGTATGTGTGTTGTGTTTGTTGTGTGTGTTGTGTAACACAATCAGGGAAAAAAAGGTGAATGTTAATAAACATTTACCGGAAACTGAAGAATTCCGTATGCAGTCAAGGAATAATTCCATAACTTCCTTGACATTCTATTTTCTTGAATACGTTCAAGAGGAAAAAAAAAACATATTTAATTGGATATCTGAATCTTCCTATGCTATTAACTCAAATGTATTTGTATAATCATTAATTTTCAAACATACAATAGGCTCGTCGCTAATTCTATAGAGGCGGTATTTTTTTCGTTTGTTTTTTTCTTTTACTTAAATTAAGACATACAAGAAGACACACGCACACACACATACATAAACACTCATCCACACACAAACACAGACAAGAACATACACGCACACACACACGTATACACACATCACACACACACACACACCCACAACACACACATATACAACATGTATATAAATATATATAATATATATATATATACACTATATATATATATATATATATATATATATATATAATATATATTATATATATATATAATATATATATATATATATCACATATATAAACACACACAGATGTCAATCGACGCCAAGGCACAGCGCCAACCCCTGATAAAGGCCAAAAGGGAATCCAGAACCTTCACAAAAACGAAGAAGAGCCTGAATAGAAATCATGACCTTTAATGACAAAAGAAAAAGTTAATAAAAATATAAAAATACACAGAAAATAGTGATGATTATTGATGATAATGATAATGGTAATTGTAACGGTAATGGTAATAACAATAATAGTAGTAGTAGTAGTAGCAATTAATAATAATAATAATAATAATAATAATAACAATAATAATAACAACAACCAATAATAATAATAACAACAATAATAAAATATATTATCATTATTATTATCATTATTATAATAATTATTATTATCATCATTACAATAATTATTATCATCATTATAACAGCAATAATAATAAGAAGAAGAAAGATAAGAATAATAACGATAAGCATAATCACCATCATCATCATAATCGTAATTAAAATGATGATGCTGAGGATAATGATCATGATGAGGAGGATAGTAATGAAAATAATGATAATGATGATAATAATAAAAGCAATTGTAATAATAATTATGATGATGATGATGAGAATAGTAATGATAATAATAACAAAGATAACTAATAATGAAGATAATTGTAATAATACTAAAGGCAATTGTAAAAATAATAATTATTATAATCATGATATTGAAAATAAAGATAATATTATCACAATAACACCACAGGAAGCCAACATAGATAAACAAACAAACAAATTTAAAACCTTAACCAGAATCCAAGCCACTCCAGGCTTTTCGGCCATTAAATACCTTCCACCTCTCCCCTTCTCTTCCTTTTCCCCTCCTTTACCCTTCCCCCTTTTACCCCTCATTTTCCCTTCCTCCTGCCCCCTCCCTTTCCTCCTCTACCTCTCCTTTTTTCCTCTTTCCTCCTCTACCTCTCCTTTTTTTCTCTCTCTCCCCTTCTCCCCCTCCCTTACCCCTTCCTCCTCCCCTTTTTTTTCCCTCTCTCCTTCCTCTTCCATTCTCCCCCCTCTCCCCTTCCTTTTCCCTACCTCTTTCCTCTTTCCTCTGTCCTTCTGCCCCTCCTCCCCCCTCCTCTTCCCTTCTACCCTTCCTTTTCCCTCCCCTTTCCTCTATCCTTTTCCCCCCTCTCCCCTTCCCTTCTTCCCATCTCCCCTT
>NW_020870724.1:201277-206277 GCF_003789085.1 Penaeus vannamei
CCACGCTGAAACTCCGAAACACGCTGTAATTCTGTAATTCCACGCTGAAACTCTGAAACACGCTGTAACTATCTTTAATTCCACGCTGAAACTCCGAAACGCTGAAATTCTGTAATTCCACGCTGAACTCTAAAACACGCTGTATTTATCTTAAGCTCCACGCTGAAACTCTGGAACTCCTTGTTGCACCTCTCTGCAACTTCAGGCTTGACTATGGAACTGCTCGCTCAAACTCGCTGCAACTCTGTAATTTCTCGCTGTAGTACTGTAACTCTTCGCTCACTGCAGTCGCTCAGAAATACTCGCTCTAACAATGATACACCTTGCTCAACCTCCAACTCCTTGCTGTCAACTCTGTAACCCCTCGCTCTAACTCCAACCCCTCGCCGTATCTCTGTAACCCCTCGCTCTAACTCCAACCCCTCGCTGTCAACTCTGTAACCTCGTTCTAACTCCAATCCCTTGCTCTCAAACTCTGTAACCCTGCTCTAATTCCAACCCCTACCTATCTCTGTAACCCCTCGCTCTAACTCCAACTCCCTACCTAACTCTTAACCCCTCGCCCAACCTCCAACCCTCGCCGTATCTCTGTAACCCTCGCTCTAACTCCAACCCCACGCTCCAACTCCAAACTCCAACCCCACGCTCCAACTCAACTCCAACCCCACGCTCCAACAAACCCCACCTCCAACTCCAACTCCAACCCCACGCTCCAACTCAAATCCAACCCACGCTCCTCCAACCCAAACCCACGCTCCAACTCCAACCCCAAACCCCAATCCCCAACTCCAACCCCAACCCAACCCACGCTCCACTCCCTCCAACCCCACGCTCAACTCCAACCCACGCGTCCAACTCCAACCCCACGCTCCAACTCCAACTCAAACCCCACGCTCGCAACTCCACTTCCAACTCCAACCCCACAACTCCACCTCAACCCCACGCTCCAACTCCAACCCTCCTCCAACTCCTCCAACTCCAACTCCAACCCCTCGCTCCAACTTCAACTCCAACCCCTCGCTCCAACTCCAACTCCAACCTCCACCAACTCCAACTCCAACTCCAACTCCAACTCCAACCCCACGCTCCAACTCCAACCCCACGCTCCAACTCCAACCCCACGCTCCAACTCCAACTCCACGCTCCAACCCCACCTCCAACTCCAACTCCAACCCCACGCTCCAACAACTCGCCTCCACTTCCAACTCCAACCTCTCCAACTCCAACTCCAACCCCACGCTCCAACTCCAACTCCAACCCTCGCTCCAACTCCAACTCCAACCCACGCTCCAACTCCAACCCCTCGCTCCAACTCCAAAACTCCAACTCCAACCCCTCGCTCCAACTCCAACTCCAACCCCCGCTCCAACTCCAACTCCAACCCCTCGCTCCAACCCAACTCCAACCCCCTCCGCTCCAACTCCAACTCCAACCTCCAACTCCAACTCCAACCTCGCTCCAACACTCCAACCCTCCTCAACTCCACCCCTCGCCCCAACTCCAACCCAACCCCAACTCCAACCACGCCCCAACTCCAACTCCAACCCCTCGCTCCAACTCCAACTCCAACCCACCTCCAACTCCAACCCCTCGCTCCAACTCCAACTCCAACCCACCCTCCAACTCCAACTCCAACCCACGCTCCAAACTCCACTCCCAACCCCACGCTCCAACTCCAAACCCCCTCGCTCCAACCACGCTCCTCCAACTCCAACCCCTCGCTCCAACTCCAACTCCAACCCCACTCCAACTCCAAACCCCGCCCAACCAACTCCAACCCTCGCTCCAACTCCAACCTCAACCCCACCGCTCCAACTCCACTCCAACCCCACGCTCCAACTCCAACTCCAACCCCTCGCTCCAACTCCAACCCCTCCAACCCCTCAACCTCCAACTCCAACTCCAAACCCCACCCAACTCCAACTCCAACCCCGCTCCAACTCCAACTCCAACCCCACGCTCCAACTCCAACCCCACGCTCCAACTCCAAAACCCTCGCTCCAACTCCAACTCCAACCCCATCGCCAACTCCAACTCCAACCCACGCTCAACTCCAACCCCACGCTCCAACTCCAACTCCCCTCGCTCCAACTCCAACTCCAACCCTCGCTCAACTCCAACCCCACGCTCCAACTCCAACTCCAACCCCCCGCTCCAACTCAACCCCTCGCTCCAAACTCCAACTCCAACTCCAACTCCAAACCCTCGCTCCAACTCAAAACTCCAACCCTCGCTCCAACTCCAACTCCAACCCCACGCTCCAAACTCCACCCCACGCCTCCAACTCCAACTCCAACTCCAACAACTCCACGCTCCAACGCTCCAACCCCACGCTCCAACTCCAACCCAACCCTCGCTCCAACTCCAACTCCAACCCCACGCCTCCAACTCCAACCCACGCTCCAACTCCAACTCAACCCCTCGCTCCAACTCCAACTCCAACTCCCTCGCTCCAACTCCAACTCCACCCTCGCTCCAACTCCAACTCCAACCCCTCTCCCTCCACTCCAACTCCAAACCACCACGCCTCCAACTCCAACCCAACCCACGCCCTCCAACTCCAACCCCCGCTCCAACTTCCAACCCCACGCCTCCACTCCAAACCTCCAACTCCAAACCCTCGCCTCCAACTCCAACTCCAACCCCTCGTCCAACTCCAACTCCACCCCTCGCTCCACTCCAACTCCAACCCCTCGCTCCAACTCCAACTCCAACCCCCCTCTCCAACTCCAAACTCCAAAACCCAACTCCCCCAACTCCAACCCCTCGCTCCAACTCCAACTCAACCACCTCGCCTCCAACTCCAACTCCAACCCCCCCCACTCGCTCCCTATCAACTCGCAACCCTCTGTAGCTCCTCGCGGTTGCAACTCTCTGAAGACTCGTCTCGCGTCCGCTGTTCCGGATCTGAACCGGATAAGGAAGTGTCTATTAACCACACTGATTTTTGCTTACGACGTCAAAGGCATCCGATTCAGTCCCTTAAGAAACCGAGGGAGTTTGGGGAGGGAAAAGTTTAGGGAAGAGACGGATTGGGGAGAGAATATTTGGGAGGGAAGAGGAGGATGAGGAAGAGAAATGAGATGGAGATGGAGAGGAGAGGGAGAGAGATTGAGAGAGAGGTAAGGAAGAGAGAGAGAGATGAGAGGAGAGGAGAGAAGAGAGAAGAGAAAAGAGAGGAGGAGAAAAGAGAAGAGAGAAGAGAGGGAGAAAGAGAGAGAGAGAAGGAGAGAGACAGACAGAGAGAGAGAAGAGGAGAGAGAGAGAGGATAGAAGAGAAGAGAAGAGGAGAGGAGAGCAGAGAAAATAAAGAAAAAAAGCAAAAGAAAGAAAAAAAAGAGACATACAAACAGAACAAAACAGAAATACAATGAGATCCCAAGGAATTAGAATTGATAACAGAAAATTAAAACCCCAATGCAAACACGCGGGTTCCTTAGAAGACGTGAACTGTCATTTCCGGAATCAAACGATCCATTTATAGATCTGGAATGAAATTTCTTTCCTTTTAAGTACATGCGTGTGAGATGGCCTGAGATTTCGTCCTAAGACAGATTGATTGACAGAGAGACAGGCAAGTGTATGTATGTAAGCTTGTATATGTGTAGGATGTAAATGTGCGCGTCTGTATATATATATATATTATATATATATATATATATATATATATATATATATATATATATATATATATATATATATATATATATATATATATATATATAATATATATATATATATATATATATATATATATATATATTATATATATTATATATATATTATATATATTATATATATTACATATTCATATATATTATATATTTTATATGTATAATTATACATATTATATATAGACCAAAAAACCGAATGGTTTTTGTCTGAAGTTTGGTCTGAAGAGGAACTGAGTTCGAAACGTCACGCTTATTTTCATTCTCATTGTGGCTAGTTTCATTTCATTTTTGTGTTGTGAATGTGTTTGTGTTTATGTGTATACATATTAATGTATGTATGTATGTGGATGTGTATATGTTGTTATATTAGTATATATATATATATATATATATATAATATATTACATATTATGTATATATATATATATATATATATGTATATATATGTATATATTGTATATATATATGTATATGTGCATATGAATATGGATATAAATATGTATGTCTATGTATTTGTAAAATTACATGTGTGTGTGTGTGTGTTTTATCTGTTTATCATTTTATGTTCATTTATTTCATACGCATTTCCAGCTGAAAGCCCCGCAGGCAAGCCGCCCCATGCCATCTGCGTCGAGGGCGCACGAGGGGCGGCGGAACCCCCAACCTCCCGCAATCTCCTTCGCCATCACTCGAAACCCCACGCAAATTCAGCGCCAAATTACCCACAGAAGTCATTCGGGGACGGAGAAAGAATAAAAGGAAATTTAAAAAACGAAAGAAAAGGAGAGAGAGGGAGGGAGAGGGAGAGGAGAGGAGAGAGAGAGAGAGAGAGAGAGAGAGAGAGAGAGAGAGAAGAGAGAGAGAGAGAGAGAGAGAGAAGAGAGAGAGAGAGAGAGAGAGAGAGAGAGAGAGAAAGAAAGAAAAAAAAGAGATAGAATTAGAGGTAAGACGCGAGCACTCTTGAAGGGGGGAAAATAAGATGTTTGTGCAAGGACGTGACATGAATGAGCGAGCGAGAGAGTGAATTGAAGGCTTTTCGGAAGGAGAGAGTTATTAAACACCCACCAGATCATCCCGTGAATCACAGGACGTCTAAATTAACTGGAATATTTATAGCTGTGTCCTCGGGGGGGGGGGGGGGGGAGGGGGGGGGGCGTGGAGGAGCCTGCAAAAATACCTTAGTAAATTTCCCAAGGCAGGATGTTTTGCAAAATTATAAAGAGAGAACTGATTTTCTCCTTGTCTTTAAAATACAGTGGCGATCTTTCTTTGTTTTTATATATGTTATGGCTAAATCAAAGTTAATTTCTCATTTCAAAATATTTA
>NW_020870724.1:211277-216277 GCF_003789085.1 Penaeus vannamei
CCTAATCCTGCTCTCACCCTAAACGTACCCTTAACCCTACTCTTCCGTACCCTAAATCCTTCTACATTTCGTCCTCATCCTGACCTTTGACCCCGCGTGTCCACCCTTTTCGCTCCACGGGTCTTCATGGCGCTTGACCGTCACGCCCCATCACGGGCATTACCATCTCGATCTCGGTAAACTATGCTAAATATATGCGCTAATTGTAATAATCATACCCTCGCCAACACAGAGGCAGAATAAAGCGGGGTACCGTATTTTTACATGATTCTCTTTTCTTTTTTCTCTTTCTTTTTTTTTTTTGTCCTTTTTCTTGTTATTTTAGGTTATTTTGTTGTGGATCGATCTATGGGGTAGTGTTGATACCAGTGTTGCCATTCGAGCGATCTTTCCGCTAGAGTTTCTAAGTTCTGATCTAGCGGGAAAAATGTTGAAGTTTTGCTCTATATTTAGCGATTTTTTTATTCACTCGTTTATTACAGGGAACATGAAGAGCTTTTTACCCTTATGTCTAGCGGGTTTTTAAAGTCCAGTCTACCGGTTTTGTAGAAATATCAATGGCAACAGTGATTGATATTTCCTTTTGTTCTAGTTTTTAGCTTCTATGATTTTTTTTTCTTTTTTTCTCACTGTAGATTGTGGGTGTGTGTTTGGGGGAAGTGGTGGTGTCGTGAGTGTAAAGAGAGTGGGTTGGTGTGGTTATTGTGGTAAAATGTTATTGTATGATGTGATTGCATGGTTGGTATCGGACTGAGTCTGTTTAGTAGTTGTGTCTGCGTTTATAGCGTATTGTAAAATGTGTAAGAATCTCACAGACCGTCCCGCTTCAATAATAGACAACTTTTGTTATAAAATACGTGGATATAACTATGGGTATGGTGCAATATGATGCACTGATGACTCGTGCATTTAATTAGAAATGGAAGCTAAGACAGTGATGTACATTAGAAGCATCTTAAAGTACTGTTCAAGTTGCCGTTAACGATATGTCGTATGCATAATGATGTTCAGTATATGCATTGGTCGTGAAGTAAAGTATGATAGTGGTATGTTGAGTCCTTCCTTTCACGGTAAATATCATTGTCTTGTATTTATTTAGCTATCTAAAATGTACCTATACGATATTCGTTATCCTTTCCATTTCTAACAATTAAAGAGACGTAGCTGAAATGCGAGTATAGTATAGTCACCCCTAGGCCGATTCTAATTTTCGTTTTCTACTATCGTCATTCTCAATTTAAGAAAACGGGTACGCATCGCCCACGAGAGGGGTGACTAAACCTTATCCTGTTTTCTTGCACACAACCCAGATATATTTCCAATGCACGTTGAATTATAAAGACAGTACTAAAACTAAATCACATGATTACCACATAAAACGATACAAAATTACTGTATTTACCTGCTTCGAATGAAAGCTGCTCGTAGCCCGTAAAGTGGTCCATGAGGTCCATGGGCGGAGCCGATGGGACCACCTTATCGTCCTCGCACGCCTCGCCTTCATATCCTGCAAAGGGAATTAATAAATTGATTATAATCAAATATAAGTTACCACTCACATCTGTTATATTTTTAAGGGCAGTGGGGATGACGTTTAATTGTAATGAAATAAGTTAGAGAGGAAAACTGTTGGGACGACTATAGGATTTTCCTTCACAAATGTTTTTCGCCTTCCCTAGCTTTCAAAATAATTAAATAACAACCGTAATAACAGATCGTAGGTACGATGATGCTATTGGTTTCAGTATACAATATTATTCATACACGTATTTTCACCAATTTTATATTACTCATTACACGTACGAACAAAATATGTACAAGTACACACATACATAAATACGAATTCAAAACACCTACAACATGAAATTTGATTAAATCGTGACGATACTAACTCGAGAGCTCCTCAGAAGACGGATAAATAACCGACATAGGATTTCGATTATTTATCCGTTCTTATGAGGAACTCTTGGCGAGTTTGAAATGTCACGTTTTTTCATTCCCTGACTGTGGCTGCTTTCCTATTATTCTGTTTGCGTTTGCGTTCATACGTGAATAATACAAACTTACAAACATACATGCCTGTCTGTCTGCACACACATAGAAACATATGTCTGTCTGTCTGTCACACACACACACACACACACGTCTGTCTGTCTGTCTGCACACACATATGTCTGCCTGTCTGTCTGCACACACGCACACACACACACACACATAAATAACACACCCATATGGCCAGAGATACGCACCAAACACAGATACACACACACACACACACAAATAACACACCCATATGGCCAGAGATACGCACCAAACACAGATACACACACAGACACATAACTGTTCCCTTCCTCCACACACATCTTAACACGCGCCGTTATATACACACGCTCCCTTGCACTGCTTACAGGGACATGTTTTTGTTTACATCGCGGGAAGCCAAACCCCCTGCGCCGTCGTAGGAAAGTTTGGCTTCCTATCCCTAGCTACGCAGTCGTTGCCAGGAATTTAAAAGGATGTTCTATTAGAAAAGAAAAGAAAACATACGATTGTTTAGATTTTGTGGCTCAAATTAGCGAATCTTTTTTTTTTTCTTTATAAATATCGCCCTTTTCTTCTTTTTCTTTGAGGTGAATTGTTGCTCAGGAGGATATCTTGTATATGTAATTTAAGATCAGGGAATATGGCAATAACCTATCAAAAAACATGAATGCAATGAGTCAAAAGAAATGTATGCATATAGACCTATACTTAGTGCATCTACATGCGCGCTAATAATCACAAATGTGTGTGTGTGTGTGTGTATTTATGTACATATATATATGTATCCATATACATATACTCTAACTGCGTCACAGACAGACAAGCTTGCGAAAACATTTGAGGAAGTGATCACACGAATACCAAATATACCTTCCAGCAAAAAAAAACGGTAGTTACGAAAATAAACTTCCATTTGATTCAATAAATTTACTCCCCCACTCTCCCAGGCATTTGAATTCCCGACTGAAGTCAACGTCACCTTTGTTTCCAAATTTGCCAAAAGAGATACAATAACTTGCCCAAAGTATTCACACGCTCCGCATTAATGTATCCCAAAGGTCGACCTCAAAACGAAATGATTATACTAAGCGTCGTAATATATTCATTGGTAATGATAAAGCCATCGGCGTGAAAGTGTCGTTAGCGAAACAAACGACAATTTGCTAGTTATCTCGTCGCATTTATCCAATTTTCGGTGTTCATCAGCGAAGGAGGGATAATGTGTATGGAAATGAAATGGGTTCAAATGATACAAAATTCGTTTTAGGAGATGACTGTTTCGCGTTGGTATATGATCCGAATTAGTTCGGGCAAATAATTGGGGGAATTATAATACATGCAGATGAAATAAATGGATACTTTACACCAACTATTTGATGGCTTTTTTCAGCAGGGAGAATTTGTCCATGTAATGCGTGTGTATTTTTAGACGAGTCAGATGATACCGTTTAAACTAATTTTTAAAAATATATTTTATTTCATATCAAATAACCTTAAATCAAATGAAAAATAGTAATTCTTCCCGGTCAAAAGAATTTGAAAATCACTTGTTTAGGTCGTTATATATTATACATAACAATCCATCAAATTCATTTTTGAGACCTGCATGCTGTCTTTCCTTCTTATAAGTACCTCGTTTCACCCACTCTGCCTCGAGAGACCTCAACCTGAGATCCATTGACTGAATTCTGAACAAAGTCAGTGTGTAAGTACAGTAACATTTTACTTCAGACAATTCAACTCAAAACAGAATTATTCAGACCAACACCTCTGCCACATCTTTCCTAAGTCTCGAAAATAAAATGAATTGACCATAGGCCTATATGCATGTCAGATCCATGAAAATGAGCAACCTCTTGATAATATAGAAATCACAGAGTACTTAAACACTAATGAAAAAAATATGACAATAGATAAGACTGAAAAATGAGAGAAACTATTTTTCAACTGCCATTTGTTAATAAAGGAATAAAATTCTTCACTGCAATTTTTTGTTTTTCGTTTTTTTAATTATTTATTTACTTTTATTTATTTATTATTTTTTATTTATTATTATTTTTTCACTTTTGTGGGTGTAAAGTTTCCAGCAATACAAACTTCACGACCATACCTTATTTGGAAGCGAAGGGAAATATTGGTTTCTAAAGTTCTGATATAAACTCTTTTATTTCTTCGCTGACCAATATATATGCGTGATTTATATACCGGAGAAAAATTTTGGTGAGAGGATACGTTGTAAATGTGAAGGAAATACAACTGAAATGCAGTTTCTTGAACAGCCGTTCTAATGTTAACAAAGAAGAGGAAGAGGAAAGAAGAAGAAAAAGAAGAAAGAAGAACATGAACAAGAACAGCAACAAACGATAAAAAACAACTAGAAAAGAATGAAAATAAAAGAATCTTGCTCTAACATACACGTGAGGATACAGGTGTGTAGACATAAGTGCTCTAAATTCTTCTCTTTCTTTTAACAGCCATTTCCCCTTGCCCCCCCCCCCCCCATCCCCTACAAAGACATAATTTAAACCAGATTAAATTCAGAATTAAAGCCTGAAATTTTGTGTAAGCAGGTCATACTTATAGGTATTATCTGTTACGAAAATAGATGTTTATACCTCCATCATGTGATACTCATAGTGGTAGTAGAATCGAGGTAAATTTGAAAATGACACCTAACTCCGATTTCCGAGTGAACACTATAATTTTCTGAAATCTCACGTCGTATTTTCCGAGTGAACACTATTTTTTTTCTGAAGTCTCTCGTCGTATTTCGAACGAATCTTCACCCATTTCCTTCGCAAACGAAACACAGCTACGACATCGGCCCCAACGGCTGGGGGGGGGGGGCATGGCGAAGTATCAGGGAAACTGCGGGTTAAAAGCGAATGATCGAGGTAAAATTTTCAGTGATTTAGTTATAGCGAAGTACACTGAAGGCTAATTCACACATATCAGTG
>NW_020870724.1:231277-238777 GCF_003789085.1 Penaeus vannamei
CGTTGAGGGTTAGAGTTATCCGTTTTCCGCTGGGTTCCGTTAACAGTTAGGGGTTCCGTTAACTAGGATTGCCTCCGTGGGGTCCGTTAGGGTCCGGGGTTCCGTTAGGTCCGTTAGGCTCCGTTGGGTTCCGTTGGGGTCCGTTGGGTCCGTTGGGTTTCCGTTGGGTTCCGTTGGGGTTGGGTTCCGTTAGGCTCCGTGGTTGCGTTGGGGTCCGTTAGGTTCCGTTAGGTTCCGTTGGGGTCCGTTAGGCTCCGCTGGGTTCCGTTGGAGTCCGTTAGGTTCCGCTGGGTTCCGTTGGGGTTCGTTATTTCCGTTATTTCCGTTGCGTGCGCGAGTGTTTGAGCGTTAACGGTCGGGTCTGTCGTTGTTGTGGTTTGAGGCGCGTTGATTTTGTTTTTGTTTGTTTGTAGTAGTGTTTTGTAGCGTTTGTTTGTTTTTGTTGTATCTGTAAATCTTTTCATATGTTTTTTGTTGTTGTTGCATCTGTATCTTCTTTTGGTTTGTGGTTTTTTTGCTGTATCTGTGGTTATTTTTGTTTTTGTTTTTGTTGTATTTTTTTTCATTGTGGTTATTTTGTTTGTTGTGCGTGTCTTGTTGTAACTATGAATGATTTTTCGCTTGGGTATCTGTGAATATTTTTGTTTGTTTGTTTGTTCTTATTGTGCCTGTGTTTGTTGTATTTGTCTTTTTTTGTCTGTGATTTTATTGTTGTTGTATCTGTTTGTTTTTCGTTTTTGTTGTCTATATTTATTTTGTTTTGTTTTTGTTACCTTTTATTTTGTTGTTTTGTTGTCTGTGTTTATTTTGTTTTGTTTGTTGTTTATTTTGTTTGTTTTGTCTGTGTTTATTTTGTTTTGTTTTTGTTGTCTGCAATTCTTGTTCCTGTTCCATCTGTGATTGTCCGTTTTGGAGGTATTTGCGCTAACGCCATATCATCCGTTGCTTTGTTTCATTACCGCTAAATTGCTTTCGCCTCGTGTTGTAACTGCAATAACTGCCATGTTGCTTCTGCTTTTGTTGTGCTTGCAGTTCCCTCCGCATTGCTTCTGCCTTTGCTTGGACTGTAATTACCGCCATTTATCCTTGTCTTAACTGTTATAACCGCCATAATACGTTTTCCTTGTGACTTGCGACCGTAATGCCCGCCTTTTGTCTTTGTTTGTGGTGACCGCCATATTGCTCTCGCGTTTTCTTTGTCTTTTGTTTTTGTTTGTCTTTGCTGGCCGGGATGCTCACGGAGCCCTCTTGCGGCCGTTAATTGCAGTCATTCCGAGGGCTCTGCGTGTCTTGGGGGGGGGGGGGGGAGGGAAGGGGGAGGAGGAGGAGGAGGAGGGGGGTAGGGAGAGGGAAGGGGGTGGAGATGGGGAAAGGGAATGGGTTGGGGTAGGGGAATGGACAGGGAAAAGGGAAGGGGGTAGGGGGTAGGGAGAGGGGGGGGTAGGGGAGGGGGGGTAGGAGGAGGAGGAGAGGAGGTAGGGGTAGGAGAGGGAAGGGGTTAGGGTAGGGATAGGGAGAGGGAAAGGGGTAGGGAAAGGGAAGGGGGTAGGGGTAGGGAGAGGGAAGGGAAGGTTAGGGAATGGACAGGGAAAGGGGTAGGGAGAGGGGGAAGGGTTTGGGTAAGGGGTAGAGAGAGGGAAGGGGGTAGGGGTTAGGGGTAGGGAGAGGGAAGGGGGGTAGGGATAGGGAAAGGGAAGGGGGGTAGGGGGTAGGGAGAGGGAAAGGTTTGGGTAAGGGGTAGGGAGAGGGAAGGGAGGTTGGGGGAATGGACAGGTAAAAGGGAAGGGGGTAGGGGTAGGGAGAGGTAGGGGGTCGGGATAAGGAGAAGGAAGGGGTAGGGTTAGGGAGAAGGAAGGGGTAGGGGTTAGGGAGAGGGAAGGGGGTGTAGGGGGAGAGGGAGAAGAAATGGAAGGAGGTAGGGAGAGGGAAGGGGGGGGGGGATTGTTCGCTTAATATGCCTGGTGTTTTTATGGGTCTTGATATTGCGTTGAACTGATATCTATTCTTGATATTCTTTTTTTCTTTCTTTTTTTCGTTGTGTTGATATCTTCTGATAATTGTGTTTTTTTTTCTTATTTTTTTTTTTTCTTTCTGCTTCTCCTTTTCTAGTTCTTCTCCTTCTTTATTTTTCTTTTTTCTTCTTCGCATTTTTCTCTTTCTACTGCCCTTCGTCGCGACTTGATCTTTTTCTTTTTCATCTAATATTCATGAAAGAAGGAAAAAAGACGAAAAAAGAAAGGGAGACAGGAAAAAATATTGATAGATAGGCATGTATATGTATACCTACACACACACACACACACACACACACACACACACACACACACACACACACACACACAACCGTATACATATATATACATACACATATATTCATACATGCAGTGCGCTGAATACAAATCAGCATAATGATTCAAACTACTTTCTACATAAAGAAAATAATGTTAATTAGATGATGTCAAACCCAGAGTCGAGTTAAAATGTATTTGAATGTTTTTTTTTTCGAGCAAAACGGAAATGACAAATAAAACTTTGAACTCCGGGCTCCATTTTGAACAGGATATGTCTAATTCATTAGGTGACGGATTTTTGGAAGTATTTTTTAACGTGTGTTTATATATATATATATATATATATATATATAATATATATATATATATATATATATATATATATATATATTATATATACATGCGTAGGTACATACATATATACATGTATCCATATACACATATACATATATACATGGACATACATATATATACATGCGTTCGTACATTCATACGTATATGTATACATATGCACAAAGATATATATGTACATACGCATAGGCACACACACGCAGCACGCACACACTCATAAATCTATTTACTCATACAAACACACTCTTCTATCTACATAATCATACACGCACGCACACACACACACACACCACACACACACACACACACACACACACACACACACACACACACACACACATATATATATATATATATATATATATATATATTATATATATATATATATATAAAAATTCTAACTCAAACCTTCCCATGACTGCGTATCCTTCCAACCCACCAGTTTCCGCGCTGTCCCAATCAGCTGGCTCGGATTAAGACATCAATCCCACCACGCGGGAGGACTCCATTCCCCGTCGAAGCCATGAGAGCCACAGGGGGGGGGGAAGGGGCGTGTCCCGGAAGACAAGTTAATTTAGGTTTTTTACCGGACTTTTTTTTTAATACAGGTAGGGAGATTGGCTTATAGGATGCTCTGAGGAAGACCAGGGTATGTGGTGCACAGAGAGGGTTATTTGAGTCATGTGAACTCGCCGGGGGGGGGGGGGGCAGGGTCTAGCTGGTACGCGTCCAGGGGCTCTCTCGATTCCCCGGCGGGAGTGAATGGATAGTGTGGAGAACCCGAGGGAGAAGGGTGGTGGAGAGTGGAGGCACAGAGAGGGAGGGACATACTCGAGGTCGGCGCAAGCATTAACATGGAGGGAGGTTGGCTTTCCACGTACAAAAGGACCCGGGAAAGGACTCCCTGTTCACACACTCACCGGTAGAGCCAGGTCGACTCAGGTCAGGCGACCAGGAGGCGGTGCTTCTGAGCGGCACCCGGCGGGAGGTGGTGTCGCGGAATTTTTTGAGCTCCCTGCGGGTGCTCCGGCGGGAGAACCTGGGCGAGCCTGAGGGCGAGGAGAGGAAGTCCTCCTCCTCCTCCATGACCCTCTGGACCAGGGGGTGGATGCCTCCTTCGTCGATGGTGCCATAGTCCCGGGGGAAGTCCCTCAGGGACGTCGTTTGATAATACATCTCGCCGCGGGGCATCTTGCCGCCCCGGGGCACTGCGCGCTTGCCTTGTCGCTTAGAGTGTTACGCAGGTATCACCGCTCCTCCTTGTGCATGGCGGGGCAAGGTTCAATCGCTTTTCTGCTTAGTGTTCAAATACACCAGAGTCTAAGTTAGATACGTTCATACCGCTTTCATCACTGAACTAGAACTATATCTTAAGCCTTCGCTACCGAGGCAGAACGCGCGTAGGAGCCACTTTGTCCAGAAAGCAAGTGGCCATTGTTACGCGCTCGCGCTGCCTATGGGAGGCACCTGCAAGGCACATTACTTTGATTACTGCCGCGGTACTTCAGTACAGATTATTTATTTTACACCAGTTAAAAGTATGTAGAATCACGCATATATATATATATATATATATATATATATATATATATATATATATATATATATATTATATATATATATGTATACAAAAACACACATACACACACAAATCTGTGTGTGTTTGCTTAAATATATAGATAGTATATAAATTGATATACACACACACATACATATATACACATACACATACGTAAAATATATATATATATATATATATATATATATATATATATATATATATATATATGTATGTATATGTATATGTATATATCTAATATAATATATGTATATATATGTATAATGTATATGTATATGTAATATATATTATATATATACATATATACATATATACATAAATATATATATATATATATATATATATATATATATATATATAATATATATATATATATATATATATATGTATATGTATATTATATATGTATATATATTATATACATTATAATATATAACATATATATATACATATATAATATATACATATATATTACAAATATTATATACATATATATATACATATATATACTATATATACATATATATATACATATATATATAATATACATACATATACATATATAATACATATATGTAATATACACACACACACATAATTATATACACATATTTTATATATTATAATATATATATATATATATATATATATATATATATATATATATATATTATATATATGTATAGTACATATATATGTATGTATGTATAGGTATGTATATCTATATCTAATCTATATGTATATATATGTATATATATGTATATATGTATATATGTAATATATATAATGTATATATATATATATATATATATATATATATATATATATATATATATATATATATATAATATATATATATATATATATATAATATATATATATATATATATATATATAATATATATACATATATATATATATATTATAATATATATATATATATATATATATATATATATATATATATTATATATATATATATATATATATATATATATATATATATATATATATATATATATATATATATATAATATATAATATATATATTATATATATATATATATATATATAATATATATACATATATATATATATATATATATATATATATATATATATATATAATATATATACATATATATATATATATATTATATATTATATATATATATATATATATATATATATATTATATATATATATATATATATATATGTATATAATATATATATATATATATATATATATATATATATAACATATATATACATTATATAATATATATATATATATATATATATATATATATATATATATATATATATATATATATATATATATATATATACATATATAAATATAGATTAGATATAGATATACACACACATACCTACATACATGCTTGTGTGTACATACATACGCGTATATGTATGTACTAACATACACACACACACGCGTATATAATATATATATGTTGTGTGTGTGTGTGTGTGTGTGTGTGTGTGTGTGTGTGTGTGTGTGTGTGTGTGTGTGTGTGTGTGTTGTGTGTGTGTGTGTGTGTGTGTGTGTGTATATATATATATATATATATATATATTATATATATATATATATATATATATATATTTAAAAGATATTTTGCCAATAACCCCATCGAGAATATTAGGCTGTCAAAATTAAGAAACCATAGCATACGATCTCTATCCCTCGCTCCATAACCACGCACATCAGCCACCGACACGCGACCCCCTCCCGCCACTCCGCGATCTTTACTACTGAGGAGACGAACCTGAACGAGTGGAAACGTAAACTGGATTCCCTCGGGTACCAAAAGCACACTCCAGGGCCCACCCACTGCGGTCTCATATAGAGTGGCACATATAGGCAGGGGCCACTCAGTGAGCGTTGCAGGTAAATAATAAGCGGTGCATCGCGCATGGACTGCTTTGCTAATCCCCGTGGGAGTAAGATGCGCATGTTGTGTGTGTGTGTGTGTGTGTGTGTGTGTGTGTGTGTGTGTGTGTGTGTGTGTGTGTGTGTGTGTGTGTGTGTGTGTGTGTGTGTGTGTGTGTGTGTGTGTGAAGACGTGTTGGTTAGTCTCACCCTCAGCCCCCCCCCCTCCCTTAAAAGGAAGTAGAAGAAATCTTAGTCCTATCAATAATAATAATAACAACAATAATAATAATAACAATAACAACTACAACAAGCAACAAGAACAATAATAATAAAAATTATAATTATGATAATGATAATGGCAATAATAATAAGAAGAAAAAGAAGAAAAAGAAAAAAATAAATAATTTCGAAAAAAGGAAATGCAACCGAGAGAACGAAATGCTAAAACGCCCGCCCCCGCCCGCCGCCCACCTCTCCGGCCAGACCGCCCGGAGGATGACTCTGACCATAAAATTCCCGGACCAAAAGGACACAGACCGAACGACCGGTCCTGCGGGGTCGGAGAGCTTTCCTTCACTTCGATGGAAAGGTGAATAAGTGATGACTCAAAAAATGAAATGATGACTCAAAAATGATGACCTAAAAAAAAAAAATGAAAATGGAAGAAAATTGGATAAAATGAATAAATGAATGAAGATAAGGAATGATCATGGTGATGATGATCATGATGCTGCTGCTGCTGCTGATGATGATGATGGTGATAGTGATGGTAATGGTGATGATGATGATGATGATGACGATGGCGATAATAAAATGATAATAATAATGATAACAGTAACAATGAAAATAATGAAAAAGACAGTCGAAATAATAAAATAAATTACAAAAATCCTGAGGACAATACTTCTCCTTTTAGAACCTTTTACGACACAACCGGGAAAAAATTGGGTCTAAAGAGTATCCTTCTAGAACGTCTCTGAAATTTATTGCAAACTCATTTTCTTACAAAGGTTCATCTCTCTCTCTCTTTCTTTCTCTTTCTTTGTCTGACTGTCTGTCTCTGTGCCTGTCTACTCTCTTTCTTTCTCTCGCTCTTCTCTCGCTCCCTCTCCTCTCATTATTATCCTTTCTTAAGTATATTTCTCTTAGACGAGACACAAGGACCCCCCATCCCCACCCACCCACCTTCCACCTCAAAAACAAAATAAACCCTTTCAAAAAAAAAAAAAAAAAAAAAACAAATCCCCCCATCCCCTCCTCATAAAAAATAAATAATAAAATAAAAAGAAAAAAAAGAAAACCCCTTAAAAAAAAAAAAAAAAATAAAAACACCCCCCCACCCCCACCCCTCAACCTCCCCGAAGAGCTCAAGTTCACCGC
>NW_020870724.1:243777-248777 GCF_003789085.1 Penaeus vannamei
TCATGATTTCGTGAACTATGCCGTGTTCATGCTGCCCCCGGAGTTGCCACAGCGGACGTAAATATGGCAACGCAAGCACGGCTGCTCATGCCCGAGCGGCTGGAGTCATACGCTCGAAAATCTACGGGACGGAACCCGCGTTTCACTTGAGTGCGTTGGGGCGAAACTGCGCTGAATTTGTCCCGTATTTCTGTGTTTCCATTTCGAATCGGGAGAGATTTTGGCCTGGCTTCGTCCTCATGATTTGGCTGCGAGGAAAGGGATTTTACATTATTTTTGTCATTTTTCATCATCAGTCTATTATTATCATCCTTTTCATTATTATTGTTATTGTCATCGTCATCACTAGTATCACCACTACCCCATCACCAATGGAGAAATTGTCTAAAAATAATAATAATAATAATACAAGAAAATAAAGAAAAAAAAAGAAAAAAAAAAAGAAAAGTTTCTCTGCAGTATAAAAAAAAAATGACAAATGATCACAAAAATATCTCAGTAGCAATGTCATATCTTTTAGAGCAGGTCTTTGCAATTTGTAGATAATTAAAAACTTTATTAGCGACAATTATAACTTTATAACCTGTAATTTTTAATCAAGAGGAGTGCGATCTATAAATCTAATTATTAGGTACAGAAGAGATTCCAAATGATCGAAATTAAATGCAAATACGTTCCAGTTAAACCATTTTCTGCAAAATATTCGGTACTATAAAGAAAGAAAAAAATAATAATTATTTTGATAAGATTTAATTATTTGAATTCCTGATGAAAAAATACGGAGAAATAAATTATATAGATAACTGCAATTACGTAATAAATGAAATAAAAGAAGGAAGTAAGGAATACGGATGTAAAAGTAAGCTAACAAACAAACAGATAAATATATAACAAAAATAGATGCATTGTATTCTGGGTAAAATAACATATTGTAGCATTGTAGTCTGTTGTAAGCATTCTATATCCTGAGCTATAATGAAAATGAAGGAAAAATAACATAATAATAGTTTAAAACCTAAGCTTTGTAGAGAATGGATAGATAGTTTTATGAAGGAATAAATATGTATACGAATAGGTGAATTAGTAAATAAAAAAATGAGTAGGTCTATTGTTGTATTGGGGAAGAATAACATATTGTAGTGTTGTAGGCACTATCTCTTAACTATGATGAAAATGAAAATGAAAAAAAATAAAAAAATAAATAATATATATATATATATATATATAATATATATATATATATATATATATATATGTGTGTGTGTGTGTGTGTGTGTGTGTGTGTGTGTGTGTGTGTGTGTGTGTGTGTGTGTGTGTGTTTGTATAGAGAGCTTACAATCGAAATTTTGTAGAAAACAGATTATTATTTTTTCTATTTTCTTTCTTTTTGCATCTATAATGACAGCAAATTCATGAAATACCAGGGGATATTTTTTCGCACGATAATAGGTTGCAAAATATGATACTGGTTTTCGAATATAGTGATAAGGGGGGGGGGGCAGATGATAACACCATGAAAATTTGATTTTATGATAGTGATGGTGGTGATGACAATGATAATGATAACGGGTGAGAATGAACATAGCAATAACGGTGCAGAACATATGATGAATAAGAATACGAATAGTTATAATAGCAATAGTAATTATATGATATCAAGTGATAGTTATAGTAGTATCAGTAATTAGGTAGTAACGGTAAATAAATATGATAGTAACAGAGGTAGTAGTAATTATTTTTTATTTCTTCTTGTTTTGTCATAATAATAGCAATTGCAATACAAATAATAATCATAAAAAAGATTGATAATGAAAATAACAAATATAATTGTGATAATCATTATCGCTATCATATCGACATGAAAGTCTAGCAAAAACGAAAATAAAAACAATGATAATAAAAAATACGAAGAGAAAAGACGAAAATAATTAAGATAATCCTTATTCCCTTCATAATAATAATTTGATAAAGAAAGCTAACAAAAAGCAACAACAATAACGATAAAAAAGACGCTAAAACTGGGCCAAACATTTCTAGTGCGGCGGACTCTCACTAGATGGCAGCAGAAGGAATGTGGGGAGCGAGAGAAAGATGAAAAAATAAATAGAAAAGAAGAAAAAAAGGAGGAAGCGAGGAAGGGGGAGAAGAGAATAAAAAAACGAGGGAATGAGTCCAAGAATAGAAGGAGGGAAAATATAGGAAATATGTGAAGGAAATGTGGAGAAAAATAAACAGGTAAGCGTTGCGAAGGGGAAAAGGGAAATAAAAAAGAGAGAGAATGAGAATAAAAAGATAAAAATAAGCAAACAAATAACAGAAATAATAAAATGTATAGAAAGAAAGAGAATACAAAGATAAATAGAAAGAAAAGGAAATATGAAGGCGAAATTCACAAGAATAAAAACGCAAAAAGAAAAATACAAAAAAAGTATAGGAAATAAAAGAAAGAAAAAGAAAAAGGAGGAGAAAGAGGATTAAAAGGAAAAGAAGAGATTAAATGTCAGGAGAAAGTTGAAAGCAAGAAAGATGAGAAGAAATTGAATATCAAAAAAGAAAGAAAGCAAAAAAGCGAAAAAGAAATAGATGAATATCGAAAAAAGTAAAAAAGAAATAGAATGTCAGTGATAAGAAAAGTAAGAGAAAAAAAACAGAATAAAAGAAAGGAGTAAAAGGTCAAAGAAAAATAGACGTAAATAACAGAACAGTGGATAAACAAGGTAATAAATTCGGGAAGAAGGATAGAGGAAGAGGAGAAGGCAAAAAAGTAATAATTAAAAGTGAATAGGAAAGAAAAGAAAAAGAAGAAGACAAACAGAAAAAAAGAGAAATGGAAAGAATTGGAGAGAATTAAAAGACAAAATGAAAATAAGAATGGAATTAAAGCACAAAAAATAAACACAAGGAGAAGCAATGTGCGATGAAATAACGAAGCATTAGAACGAAAAATGAGAATAAGAAATAAGAATGAAAAAATAACAAAACAAAAAAAAAAAAAAAAAACAGCAACAAAAGACAAGGGATGAAAAGATGGAAAACAAAATAGAAACAAATATATATATATATATATATATATATATATATATATATATATATATATATATATATATATATATATATATATACACACACATATTTCAATGATAAATACACAAGAACAAAAATTAAAAGACAACACCAATATATAAAAAAACGAAAGCATAAAAACAAAAAAAAAAATAGTAATCCAAGAAGTAGGAAGTGGAAGTAAACGAGAAAGGAGGGGAAGGGGGGAGTGAGGAGAAGGGGGGGGGGGAGGCACATAAACCAAGGCGCGAGGAAAAAAAAGAAAAAAAAAGAAAAGGAGAGAGAAAAAAAAAACTTCACAACTTCTCCCAACATTTTCGGACGAAGACGAAGATGAAGACATATAGCTCTCTGACATGATCCTTGGACGACGCTACTTCTTCCGTGATCTCTTGGTCCCTTCCCCTCTTCTCTTTTTCCCTCTTCCTTCTACTTCTCCTTTTCTCTCTTTTCCCTCTACTTCTCTTCTTCCTTCTTTCACTTACGCTCTCTCCTCTTCCCTCTTTCCTCTTTTTCCCTCTACTTCTCCTCTTTCCTCTTTTTCCCTCTTCCTTCTACTCTCCTTTCCCCTTTTCCCTCTACTTCTCTTCTTCCTTCTTTCACTTACGCTCTCTCCTCTTCCCTCTTTCCTCTTTTTCCCTCTTCCTTCTACTTCTCCTCTTCCCTCTTTCACTTACGCTCTCTCCTCTTCCCTCTTTCCCCCTCTTCCTTCCACTTCTCCTCTTCTTTCTCTTCCTTCCACTTCTCCTTCTTCCCTCTTTTCCCCTCTACTCTTTTCCCTCTTTCACTTACGCTCTCTCTCTTACCTCTTTCCTCTTTCCCCCTCTTCCCTTCCACTTCTCTCGTCCTCTTTCCCCCTCTCCTTCCACTTCTCTTCCCTCTTTTCCCCTCTACTTTTCCTCTTTCCTCTTTTCCCTTCTTCACTTCCCCTCTCCTCTTCCCTCTTTCCCCCTCTTCCTTCCACTCCTCTCTTCCCTCTTTCCCCCTCTTCCTTCCACTTCTCCTCTTCCCTCTTTCCCCCTCTTCTTCCACTTCTCTCGTCCCTCTTTCCCCCTCTCCCTTCCACTCTTTTCCCTTTTCCCCTCTACTTTTCCTCTTTCCTCTTTTCCCTCTTTCACTTACGCTCTCTCCTCTTACCTCTTTCCTCTTTCCCCTCTTCCTTCCACTTCTCTCGTCCCTCTCCCCTCTCCCTTCACTTCTCTTCCTCTTTTCCCCTTCTACTTTTCCTCTTTCTCTTTTCCCCTCTTTCACTTACGCTCCTCTCCTCTTCCCTCTTTCCCCTCTTCCTTCCACTCCTTCCTCTTCCCTCTTTCCCCCCTCTCCTTCCACTTCTCCTCTTCCCTCTTTCCCCCTCTTCCTTCCACTTCTCTCTCCCTCTTTCCCCTCTCTCCTTCCACTTCTTTTCCCTCTTTTCCCCTCTACTTTTCCTCTTTCCTCTTTTCCCTCTTTCACTTACGCTCTCTCCTCTTACCTCTTTTCCTCTTTCCCCTCTTCCTTCCACTTCTCCTCGTCCCTCTTTCCCCCTCTCCCTTCCACTTCTCTTCCCTCTTTTCCCCCTCTACTTTTCCTCTTCCTCTTTTCCCTCTTTCACTTGCGCTCTCTCCTCTTCCCTCTTTCCTTCTACTTCTCCTCTTCCCTCTTTCCTCTTTTCCACTCTACTTCTCATCTTCACTCTTTCACTCCCTCTTCTGTACGCTTGCCTGTTTCACTTACTCTCTCTCTTCCCTGTTTCATTCAGTCTCTCTCCTTTTCCCTCTTTCACTCACTCTTCTCTGCTCTTGCCTCCTTCCTCCGCTCTCTCTTTTCTTCTGCCTTTCCCCTTCATCTCCATTACCTCTTTCCTCTTCTCTACCCCCTCTTCCTTCCTTCGCTCCCTCTTTTCCTCCGTCTTCTTTCCCCTCACTCTTCACTCCCCTTCCTTCCCCTTTCTTCACCCT
>NW_020870724.1:256277-258777 GCF_003789085.1 Penaeus vannamei
AAATCCCCCAATCCCTACCACATAGCCCCTCCCCTTGCCCTAAAACTCCCCCCTACCCCATAGCCCCTCACCTTGTCCTATATCCCTACCCCATAGCCCTCCCTTGCCCTAAAACTCCCCCCTACCCCTCCCCTTGCTCTAAAACTCCCCCTCCCCTACCCCTACCCCTCCCTTGCCCTAAAACTCCCCTACCCTACCCCATAACCCCTCCTCTTGCCCTATATCCCCCACCCATAGCCCCTACCCCCCTACCCCCCCCATCCCCCCGGCGTTCGTGCTCCACCGCCATCATGCCTGGGGAAAGCTTGCGGCTTTATCTCTCGCGGTAAAGTTTGAGTGTTTTGTGACCTTGTTCCCCGAGACGCCTTCTCTTTCTTTTCCTTTCCCTTTCCCTTCCTTTCCTTTCTTTCCTTTGCTTTCTTTCTTTTCTTTTTTTTCTTTCCTTTCCCTTCCCTTCCTTTCATTTCCTTCCTCCCCCTCCCTCCTACCCTTCCTTCCCTCCTTAACCTCTCCTTCGTTCCTGTCATTTCCCTTGCCTTTCTTTTCTTTTCCTTACCATTCCTTCCATTCCATTCCTCTCTTTTCCTTTCCTTTCCCTTCTTCCCATCCTTATCCTCCTCTCCCTTCCTTTCCTTCCTATTCCTCCTTCCCTCCCCTTCCCTCCCTTCCCCCCTTCCTTTCCTTCCCCTCCCATCTTTCCCTTCCCCTTCCTCCCCTTTCGTTAATTTCATTCCCTTCCCCCTTTCCCTCTCCTTCAACTCCCCTTCCGTTCCTTTCCTTCCCTACCCTTCTTCTCCCCTTCCCTTCCCTGGCCAACGAAGCTCAAGACGGCCATTACAGCCTCCCACGGCCGCCCTTGCCTAACCCCTGACGACTTTCGTTCGTCCCTGAGTGCCCTTGTTTCTCTCTCTCTCTCTCTCTCTCTCTTCTCGGTCTGTCTCTGTCTCTCCTTCCTCTGACTTCGTGTCTGTCTTCTCTTTTTTTGTTTTCGTTTTCAATTCTCTCCCTCTCTCCCCAAT
This sequence comes from Penaeus vannamei, assembly GCF_003789085.1. NCBI lineage: Eukaryota > Metazoa > Arthropoda > Malacostraca > Decapoda > Penaeidae > Penaeus > Penaeus vannamei. The sequence goes on from NW_020870724.1 coordinate 257,297, forward strand.
CTCTCTCTCTCTCTCTTCTCTCCCAATCTCTCTCTCTCTCTCTCTCTCTCCCTCCCTCCTCCCTCCCAACTCTCTATCTTCCCTCTGGGCATCTCTGACTTCTCTCACCTCCTAGACGTCCCTCACTACCACCCCCCTCCACCCAACTCCCTTCCACCCCTGCCTTGGCCCCTCCCCCCCCCTCCCTCCTTCCACGCCGCCCCGTCCATCTCTCCCCCCCCCCTCCCCCTCCCCCCGCCACAGCCTTCCCTCTCTGTCTTCCCTGATTGGCTCTGTTTCTCCTCCATGGCCCAGTTTCCAGCCTTCCACTGTTGTTTCACTTCCTCTTTTCTTTCCCCTTTATTCCTTTCCACCTCTTTCTTCCTTCTTCCTTTTTTCTTCCCTTTTTTATCTTCGTCAATGGCAATGGTCCCATCCTCCGCTTGTTATTTCACCTCCTTTTTTATTTCCTCTTTCTTCCTCCCCTTCTCATGTCTCTCTCTCTTCGTCCCACGCTCTCTTATTCTCGTCTTCGTTCGACCTCTTCTATTTCTTCATTCCACCTCTTTCCTCCTTCTCTTTCCCTCTTCCTCCGTTCCACCTCTTCCTCCGTTCCACCTCTTTCCTCTCTCTCCTCCTCGTTCTTCCCTCTTCTCCTTCGTTCCATCTCTTCCTCTCCTCTTCCTCCTCGGTTCCATCTCTCTCCTCTTCTCCTCTTCCACCTCTTTCCATCATCCCTCTTCATTCCTTCTTCCCTCTACTCTTCCTCAGCATCTTCCTCATCTCTCTCTTTATTCACCCTCCTCTTTTTTTCTCCCTTTTCTTTATCCAAACTATCAGAATCTTCCATCTCAATCGTCTTGAGAAATAACATCGTTTCTGAGAAGTCTGTTTCGTCGGGGGGAAGAAAGAGGTATTCTAATAGGCCTATAAATGCGATCTTACGGCCGAGGAGGATGTGCGACGCCGAGGCAAGATAAAGTGACGAAGAGAGAGAGCGAGAGGGAGGAGGGAGAAGGAGGGGAGGAAGGGAGGAGAGAGAAGGAAGTGCAGGGAGGTAGAGGAGGAGGAGGGAGAGGGAGATGAGAGGGAGGAGGGAGGAAGAGGAGGAGGAGGAGGGAGAAGAGAGGGGAGGAGAGAGGAGGAGGTGCAGGGAGGTTAGAGGAGGAGGAGGAGGGGAAAGAGAGAGGAGGAGGAAGGTGAGAGGAACAAGGAGAGAGGATAAGGAGGAGGAGAGAGAGAGGAGAGAGAGGAACAAGAGGAAGAGAGGATAAGGAGGAGGAACAAGAGGAGAGAGAGGAGGTGGTGCAGGAAGAGAAAAGAGGAGGGGGAGGGGAGGAGGAGAGGAGATGATAAGAGAAAAAATGAAAAGGAGGGAGAGGAAGGAGGAAAGAAGAAAAAGAGAGAGAGGAGGAGGAGGAGGAGAGAGGAGAAAGAGAAAGAGGAGCAAGAAAGAGCAGAAATAGAAAGGAGGAAGGAGGAGAAAGAGAGAAGAAAGAGGG
>NW_020870724.1:261277-278780 GCF_003789085.1 Penaeus vannamei
GACCTGCTTTATCCTTGCAGGTTGAAACATGGTTAGACAGATCCCTTCTTGCGGAACATCTTCTGTTCGAAAACTTCGCTCGTTTTTTTTAGGGAAGGCCAAGTGCCCACTTCAATCGGTTGGTGCGAGCGTAGTGGTCCGTCTCGTGTGCTCGTTGAACAAGGGCCGGAGAGAGCCGAGGAGAGAGAGCTAGAGAGGAGGACTAGAGGAACCGAGATTTGAGAGTCGGAGACGGGAGAAGAGAGGAAAACCGAGCAGCATACTGAGGACGACAGAGAGAGGATGAAGGGAGAGGAGAGGAGAGTGGGAGTGAGCGAGAGAGGAGCGAGAGAGAAGAGGATAGAAGGAGAGGAGAAGGAGAGAGGAAGAGAGGAGAGAGAACAGTAAGATTTGAGGAGATGGAGACAATGCGCAGAGAGATGAGAAGAGGGAAGGTGTGAGAGAGAGGGAGAGAAGAGTGGAGAGATGAGAGAGAGAGGTGGGAGAGGACCGAGCGAGAGAGAGATGAGAAGAGAGGAGAGAGAGAGAGAAAGAAAAAATGCAGACGATTTTGTGGTTTGGGGAGTCGAGTGAGCTCCTTGTGTTTGTATTTTTTCAGTTCTTAAACGTGTTATAGGAATTTTCTTAAGTTGTTTTTGAATCCATTTGAAATGTGCAAGAGGAATTTAAGCCGTGCCAGACACTTTTTGTAAAGTTAAATGTTTTCATAGATCTCGAAACCGGTTTTTTTTTTTTACGTATTTTTACGTTTTTTTGATCTACTGAATGTTGCATGCTGCAACATTTTGTAAAGTAATGATTTTCATTCGCGAAAACGGTTATGGTATTTTTACGTTTTTACTTCTACTGACATGTGCAAGGTGCAACATTTTTTTGTAAGATAGTATATGATTTTCTCCCGAAGACGGTTAGGGTAATTTTTACGTGTTTATTTTATCTACTCTGAATGTTGCAAGTGCAAACATTTTGTAAAGTAACAACTTTTTTCATTCCCAAAAATGCGTTACATACACTTTTATGTCTGGAAAATCTACTGCACATGTGAAAACCTTTATGGATAAATAAGTCATTAAAACTAAACCACCGATTGCCAATGCAAAAAACATCCATAAATATTGCTTTCCTACAAGCAAGAAATTACATCCATTCTAATGTACCGAGCACGAGTAGCGCGTTATTAACACGCACCACCCTTGATGTTGGAAAATCTTAATCAAATCCAAGGCAGTAATGGCATTAAAAGTAATTTGATTAAAGAGTGAATGCAATCAGGGATGCGCCGATACGGAAGATAAAGACTATCTCGTAATACTACGACACTTCCATGGACTTTCTCTTTAACAAAAATCTTATTTCCTCCGAACGCTTCGTTTCTGACTCCTCTCCATATTTCGATCTTTAATTGCTACTTTATCTATCTATTTTATTTATATTTAGGTTTTTAATTTAATTTAATTTTTATTCTTATATTTTAATTTAATTATTTATTTATTATTTTATTTTTTATTTTAAATAATCTATTTTTTATCTTTATTTATTTAAATTTAATTATTTTATTTTATTTTAATTATTTTATTTAATATTCTATAATAGTTTATTTTACCTTATTTAATTCAATTTATCCTCGGGATGTGGGTTTTCTGACCGACAGCAAATTTCAGCTTGATTGCGCGGGGCACCGCGAAGATTTCCTATTGGGCAAAATTTAACAAAAAAGTCGTTAATCATTTCATGTAATTATGTTTTTTAAAGTTCCAATTGATAATCCATTTGCCCACATTTCTCAGGAGCGAAAAAAAAAAATTAACTAGCTTAAAAACAAATTGCTCGTCTACGACGAATCAACGTGAGAATGATCCGTGATCTGTGGGGAATGTTAAGACCAGGAAAGTAGACACCTACAATGTGTATGTGCTTTGATAGGAGAAATACACATGAGACAGGATCGAGCAAGGAAAGGAGATGAGGGAAGAGAAGAGAAAGGAAGGAGGGGGAGAGGGGGAGAGGGAGAGAGAGAATGTAAGACAGAAAGTAGACAGACACCTACATGTGTATGTGTTGATAGAGATACACAAAGAGACAGGAGAGAGGGAAAGAGAGAGAGGAAGAGGAAGAGGGAGAGAGGGAGAGAGAGGAGAGAGAGGAGAGAGAGAGACGAGAGGACAGAGAGACGAGAGGAGAGAAGAGAGAGAGAGAGAGAGAGAGAGAGAGTGGAGAGAGAGAGAGAGAGAGAGAGAGAGAGAGAGAGAGAGAGAGAGAGAGAAGAGAGAGAGAGAGAAGAGAAGAGAGCGAGAGAGGGAAAGAGGGAGAGCGAAAATAAGAAAAGAGAAAATCTACAAAAACCTACTAAAAAAATATCACAATACAGACTAAGCTGACAAGAGAACGAAGCACAGGGAGGGGAGGAACAGCGCTAGGGGCGAGGAACAGGGAAGGGGAGAAAGGGACCGGAGAGGGGAAACCTGGGGATTGGAAGTACCTGGTGGGGCGAAGGGCGAAGGGCGAAGGAAGGGGAAGTGGGAAAAAAGGGAAAGGGGGTGTTGCCAGGGGGTGACCATGGGGAGGTGGCCGTTATTAAGGGACGGACCTAGGTCAGGGCGCGGCGATGGCCGTTGCTCCACGCGACATAATTACGAAAAGTGTTCACATCGTCACGCTAAACCGTCACGAAGGATTCCGCATCTGCCTGTTACGTGGTTATCTCACATGCGGCAAAGGTCGATAATGAAATAGATAAACAAAAGGAGAGAGTGAGTGAGACATAAATATAGATAGAGAGAGAGACAGAGAGACATAGAGAGAGAAGACAGAGAGACAGATACAGACAGAAAGACAGATACAGAGAGACAGAGAAAGACAGATACAAAGAGAGAGACAGAGAAAGACAGAACATACAGAGGAGAGACAGAGAGAAAGACAGATACAAAGAGGAGAGACCATAGAAAGAGAAAGTGAAGAAGAAAATCGTAAATAAACAACGGAAACGCCCATATAGCTACAGCCATTCTTCCAACCATTAGACTCCACAACCTTCTCTACCGTAACTTAGCCTTCATAATACCCAACATTCTGTAATACACAACGCCATCTACATACCATGATGACACGTATCACCAGCCGCTCTTATGCTACTCTAATGTCATATCATAAAGCTCTATCAAGCTCTATCAACAGCAAACAGGAGTTGCATTATCAACTAAGAGAGAGAGAGAGAGAAGATGGAAGGAAGAATACGGAGGAGGAGAGAGAGAGAGAGAGAAGAGAACAGGGAGGGAGGGAGGGAGAGAGGGAGAGGAGAGAGAGGAGAGAGAGAGAGAGGAGGGAGAGGGAGGAGGAGAGAGAAGAGAGAGAGAGAGAGAGAGAAGAGAGAGAAGAGAGCTAGAGAAGAGAAGATCATAAACAACTGATTTAATCACTCATATATTATACAGCCCATACAACATTACAATTTTTTCTTTTTAACGTAAACACACACTAATACGCAACGCTAGCTACATCCCATGACATGACAACGACATGTTTCACCAGTCCCTCCCTCATGCCACTCATAATGTCATGTCATAAAACCCTATCAACAGCTAAGAGGAGATGCATTATCTTATTACATTAGGGCGACGTGACATCAATAGCTCAATAATAAAATGTTTCATAATAGTTTGCCTCGCCTTCGGTAATGAAATTGTTCCCCTTATGAGTCTCCGCTCTGGCTCCAGCTTTTGTAGATATATACATATAATATTTATATATATTAATATAATATATTAATATATACATATATATTATTTTGTATATATACATATATACTTAATATTTTAATATATAACATATATATTATTTTGTATATATACATATATACTTAATATTTAATATATACATATATATTATTTTGTATATATACATATATACTTAATATTTAATATATACATATATATTATTTTGTATATATAAATATATACTTAATATAATGGCATATACGCAGGTATATATGATATAATATAATCTTCCGTATTATCGTTATCCATTATTAATCGGTTATGTTACGATATATATGGCCAGTTGTTATACGGGATTATATACGTCGTCGTACATATACGCATATACGCATTTAGTATCATTATATCGTCCGTATTATTTACATCTTTGTCGAGGATTTGCAATCTATTATCATTATCGTCGTCGTTATCGTATTTATACTTCAATTATTACCATTTGTCATTATCATTATTATCATTGGCATTAACCATCATTATCACTGTCATTATCATTGTCATTATAATAATTATGATTGTCATTACTATCATTGTCATTACCATCATTATCATCATCACCATTACTATCATATTTATTACCACCATTATCATTACCCCCATTATCACTGCCATTACCACCATTATTATCACTACCATCATTATCATAATCCTAAAAGGAATAACAATTATGACAATGCATTACTCCCTTCCATGGAATACAAAATTACATTCCAGCTTGGACCTCAGCTGCTGGAAATAAGTCTGCGGGATAATCCAGCTTTGATCAGCGCTTTCGTCAGTGGCTGGAACTCTACGGACTTCTCTATGAAAATTTCATTTGCATGGCTACTCTAATCACAGAATACTGTACTCTGTCGAATGTAGGTGAATGTATGTAACACGCTGTAGTCACGATTGCCCACGCCTGAGCAGTTAGCCAGGGTGGTAAATAAACTTACCTAACTTATGGCGACTAGAGAACTATGTAACTATTTCATATCTGATGTCTTAGACGGTGTATTTATCTTGTATTTTAAATTTAGAATGTAGTATTACATGGCCATATAAAAAGTAACAATGCCTTTCCACGTCCAAGCTGTAGGCCGGCTTGGTAGATGAGTAGATCAAGGACTGCAATTTTTGTTCCTTTAATTGATATGATATAAATAATAATAATGTTATAGCCTCAATTTCGATTGTAAAACTATCATGTAATGCTGTGACCATGCATCAAATGTACCACAGCTTACCCACGCCTGTGCAGTTATCCAGGGTGGTAAATAAAGTGCTTAACTAAACTTTTTATTATCAACTGTGTAACGAGAAAAATAATCGAACACCTGAACACTATATTCCGGAGTGTCATGCCCTTCAGACCACCTGACATGAAGTATAAAGAACAATGTGATTATTTCACTTCATCTGACATACTGGAAGGTATGGTCATACTATATCCTAAATATACTATATAAAATTGTCGTAATCATAAAACACTGTTATGTAAACAGGGAAGCATCAACTTAATATTCTTTTGCATAACGTATGACCTATATTTTCATTTTACCATGTACAATTACCGTTATCACAAAATACTGCAATATGTCGAATACATATAAAACTCTGTAATTACGATTGGCCACGCCTGAGCAGGTAGTCAGAGTGGGAAATAAACTTACTTAACTTTCTGTTATAGCCTAAAATTTTCAATGTAATGCTATCATATAATTCTATGACTAGGCACCTAATGCATCACAGTTTGCCCACGCCTGCTGACAACCAGGACAGTGGATAAAAAGCAAAAAAAAAAAAAAAAAAAAAAAAAAAAAATTTCTAGTTGATTGTATAGAAATTCAAGTAAAAATGAGCAAAGTGAGTTTTTTTTTGTGTTTTTTTTTGTCTTATTTCCTCCCCCCGTAACTATATTACAAACCAATCGTGACTATGAATGATTAAAATCCCATCATCTAGACACAACAGATGAAAACACAGGAAAATCCAAATGATGAACAGAAACCATAAGCTCGATATAGCTCTGCAGGTCTCTCTCTCTCTCTCTTTCTCTTCTCTCTCTCTCGCTCCCTCCTCACCCGCTCTCCCTCCCTCCCTGCTCTCCCTCTCCCTCTCTCACCCTCACCCTCTCTCTCATCCTCTCCCTCTTCCCTCACCCTCTCTCTTCCCTCACCCTCACCCTCTCTCCCTTCACCCTCTCCTCTCCCTCTCCCTCACCCTCACCCCCTCCCCCTCTCACCCTCACCCCCTCTCCCTCTCTCTTTCTTCTCTCTCTTGTCTTTCTTTCTCTCTCTGGCACGAACACGCCGAGAGCTGAAAGGCCACACCGCCGCCGACACCAGTGCAACAGCCGAGTCCTAATCCTCCGATGAAGACACGCTTGTGTTTTCCGCGTTCGTGAATTTTGAATTTTGACGCAGGTATTAATAAAGGAATTAGGAGATTAGTTGGGGATAATGTCGTTTTAATTGGGTTGTTATTTTTTTTGGTTTTTTGTTTATTAGCTTGTTTTAGCTTGAATTGGGGTTTATTAGAGTGGTGGTTTTAAGCTTATTAGATATTTTTTTTATATATGTTAATGCAAAACGTGCCTCGTTTTATGAGTCGTGATTTTAAGCTTATGATATATATCTTTTTATATATGTTGATGCAAAACTTGCCTCATTTTCTCATTGTTGACACAAAACTTATCTTTCCCGTTTCTTATGTTGACGCAAAACCTTGGCTTTCAAGTTTTATAAGACGACGCAAAACCTAGCTTTTCCGTTCTACATGTTGACGCAAAACCTAGCTTTCCTGTTTCATTTGTTGACTCAAAACCTAGCTTTCCCCTTTTCATATGTTGACGCAAAACCTAGCTTATCCGTCCTACATGTTGACGCAAAACCTAGCTTTTCCGTCCTACATGTTGACGAAAAACCTAGCTTTTCCGTCCTACATATTGACCTAAAACCATGTTGACGCTAGCTTTCCCGTCCTACATATTGACGACTACATGTTGACGCAAAACCTAACTGACGCAAAACCTACTTTTCCGTCCTACATATTGACGCAAAACTTAGCTATTCCTACCTTTTTCATAGTTGAACGCAAAACCTAGACGCCCCCCTTTCTCCAATATTTTCGAAACCCGAGCATTCCCTTTTCATAAACCCGAACAACGCCGAGCAAAGCTAAAAGGAGGCACAGACCCCCCACCCTCGAAAAAAAATATGAACTCTACACCTTTAACCATCAGCACGAGAACTTTCCACATAGGGGTCATTCCTGATCTAAAAAAAAAAAGTGCTTTAGTGCAGTTAGTGTTGCCTGAAGTGCCTCTTTCCCACAAACATAAACCCTGGAAGCACGGAAATATTTTTATGGCTTACAAAGTTAACACATAGAGAGAGACACGCGCACCCAGGTGTTCAAAGGCAAGAAAGAAAAAGAAAGAAAAAAAAAAAGATAACGCAAAAAAAAGTATGAAATTACACCCTGCCTGCAGCAATTCGACACACGTTTGCACTGGGATTTCTTGTTTACTTATTATCATAGCGATTCTCCATTCCCTGTGTTGGAATGATCAGATGTTCGTTCTGCCTTTAAAATGGGTTTATAAATCTCTCTCTTCTCTCTCTCTTCTCTCTCTCTTTCTCTTCTTCTCCTCTCTTTCGGATCTCTCCTCCCTCTCCCTCTCCCTCTCCCTCTCTCTCTTTCTTACGTAGGGCAAGCATTCCCTGCACCACAGTAGAAGTACTTATCTGGAATTAGAATCATAAATCTAACATGAAACCCCAATTTTCTTTCGTTCTCAAAAAAACTTTTCCTTTTTTTTTTCGTATGGTTTTCGTACAACTACTACAGCTTTTACCACCACTACTGCTGATAATTGAATAATAAGAATATTTATGATAATGAAAATCATCAATATCTGACATGAGGATGATAACTGAGACAATAATAAATGGAAAAAAGGCTTTTTAACTCCCTCTACCAGTAGGTCTTTTCAATACACTTCGTCTCAAAAATAAATAAATAAAAAACAGATTCAACAAAACTAAAAATAAAAAATAAAATAAATAAATAAATAATAAATAAATAAAAATAAATAAATAAATAGATATATATATACATATATAATATAAATAATCATATATATATAAAACACCAGCCAACCACCTTTCACGGGAAAAACAAAACTCACCAGTAAAAAAAAGAGACGAAAATTGAGCATAATGCCAACCTCAACCTCTGCATAGATCCAACATACATAAAACATTAACAGCTGGAAACTAATAACAACCGCAACTTTGTACAAGATGCAAATACCTGTTTGAAGTTTGGACAACGAATTCTTTGTGAACATTTGTTAAGGTCATTCGGTGGTACAATAAATGGTCTGTGTGTCATCATCTCTTCTCTTCTCTCTATCTCTCTCTCTCTCTCTATTTCTCTCTCGTCTCTATTTCTATCTCGTTTCTCTCGCTCTCTTCTCTTCTCTCTCCCTCCCTCTCCCTTCTCAATTTTGTCTTTGTTGTTTTATGTTCTTTTCGCTAATGCTTATTGTCATTTTTTCGTTATCTTTTTCTTCCCTCTCGCTTTCTTCCCTTCTTTCTCTTCTTTTCTTCTTCTCTTCTTTCCCCCTTCGTCTCCGTCTTTCTCCTCTTATAGATTTATTATTTTTCCTCGTTTGTCCTTCTTGTTCTTGTTCTTCTTCCGCTTCTTACGTAATATTATCGCTCTCTTCCTTCTCGTCTGCAGAATTATGAATAAGATCACGTGATCTGCCCTCAAGCCGTCTTTGGACGTTTCTTTTAACCGCGTGCCCATGAAGAAATTTCGAAGCATTGGATTTATTATCAAAATAAAAATCGTCAGTTATAAAAAAAAATAATAAATAAAAAAAAATAAAAAATAAATAAATAAAAAATAAAAAATAAAAATAATTATAATATATATAATAATAATAATATGATATAGAAAAAGAAAATTTCGCCGCAGTGGATGTATTATCCAAGGCGGTTTTACGTTAAATGATAATCGCCAATCATAAAAAAGAAAAAAAAAAAAAGATACAGAAAAACTTAAATTTCGCTGCATTGGTCCATTATCCATGGCGGTTTTACATCAAAATAAATCGTTAGTAGTAAAAGACGAAATATGATAAAAAAAAAAAACAAAAATTCTAAAAAGATTGAAGAAAAAAAAAAGGAAAGAGAAGAAGACAAGAAAATGATTGAAAAGAAAAGAAGAAAAGAAAAAAGAAGAAGAGGAAGAAAAAAAAAAAGAAAAAAAGAAGTAGAAGTAGAAGAAAAAAAAAAAAAGAAAAAAGAAGAGTAACAAAAAAAAAAGAATAGAAATGACCCAAGCGCTCGACCATCGTTCTAAAACCCCGGAATCATCCAAAACTTAACCGGCTATGAATTACGCCAAATTCACGTTACTGTGTGACGCGTCACAACGAGAAAAAAAGAGAGAGAGGGGGGGGGAGAGGGAAGGAGAAAGGGAGGGGGAGGGAGGAAAGGAGGAAGGAAGGGAAAGAAGGAGAGAGAGAGAGAGAGGGAGAAGGAGAGAGAGGAGAGAGAGAGAGAGAGAGAGAGAGAGAGAGAGGAGAGAGAGACAGATAGAGAGCATAACAGACAGATAGAGACAGAGACAAGACAGACAGAGGAGAGACAGACAGAGAAGAGAGAGAGAGAGAGAGAGAGAGAGAGAGAGAGAGAGAGAGAGAGAGAGAGAGAGAGGAGAGGAAGAGAGAGAGGAGAGAGAGAGAGAGAGAGAGAGGGAGAGAGAGAGCGCCGGGCTAAAACGGAGTGAGCCAGACCGCGGGCGTCAATATTTCTTCGGGCGATACGTCTCGACAGACTCACGGGCGTATATTTTTGGATTTATTTATTTCTGGATAATCTATATGGCTTTTAGACTCTTTTTTTTTTCATTTCTTTCTTTTTTTTTTTTTTTTTTGGTTACAGGGAATGGGAAGAAGGGAAGAATACATGTGTGATGTACAACTCTCTCTCTCTCTATCATTCTGTTTTTCTCTTCTCTCGTTCATCCTTTCGCTCTCTTGCAACCCCTTACAACTGTCTGTCTGTCTGTCTGTACCCTGTCCTGTCTCTCTCTCCTCCCTTCTTTCCTTCCTCCTCTCTCTCTCTTCTTTCTTTCTTCCTTTCTCTCCTATCAATTAATCTATCTATCTATCTACCTGATCATTGCCAGCACACACGAACACTCAGACACAGACCCACACACTCTTTCCTTCTTCTATGTAACTTGTTATCATAACATCTCACTCTGAAGCCAAATGTCACTGACAGGGTGACAAATGAGGCAGAAAATGACACGAAACAAACCAAATCTGAAGCGGACACGAAATAAATCAAATCTGAAGGTGACACGAAATAAATATTATTTTTAAAAATTTTGGAATGATTGGTATCTGCGGAGAATAAGTTGTCTTTGTTTTTTTTTTTTTCTCTCTCTCTCTCTCTTTCTAAAATAACGTATTTTTAACCCATCTTTTGTAAGATGAATTTTCTTCCGTTATTTTTTTTCTTTTTATATCAGTAAAATCCATTTTATCTCTCAGTAAATAAATAAATAAAAAATATTAATAAAAAAAGTATATATACAAAAATAGATAAAAAAAAACAACAAAATCCGACCAAAATCATAAAACACACAACAGGACACACACACACACACACACACACACACACACACAAGCTGTTTTCGAATCCCTTTACGACACTTTTGAAAAATAAAATTCCGTTTTTTTAAAGTTCTCTCTCTCTCTCTCCTTTTTTTTTTCTCTCTTCTTCTTCTCTCTCTCGCCACAATGGGTCGTCTTGAGTCCGTGAATCCCCGCCTCCCGATACTTAAAGTTTCCTTTTATCGACCTTGTTCTTCGGGGTCGAGGGCGAAGGCGAGACCAACTTCGGCCGAAGCTTTCTATTAGTTGGGAATAATCGGTATAAATGTGTGTAGCTGCTTGCACGCATTTTTGAGTGTGTGTGTGTGTGTGTGTGTGTGTGTGTGTGTGTGTGTGTGTGTGTGTGTGTGTGTGCGTGTGTGTGCGTGTGTGTGTGTGTGTGTGTGTGTGTGTGTGTGTGTGTGCGTGTGCGTTGTGCGTGTGCGTGTGCGTGTGGTGTGGCGTGTGTGCATGTGTATGTGCGTACGTGTGCGTGCGTGCGTTTGCATACGTCTGCGTGTGCATGTATATAACGCTCGTATGAATGCACAGACACCCATACCTGAAAAAAAAAATGCATAACAAAGTACACAGCAACGTTACCCTCAGCTCCACAGCCTATCCACTCCCTCCTTGGAAATTCTCTTTCCACATATCAGGTTCAGAAATACATTCCAGACACGTAAGGGGATTTGTCAGTGTAAGCGCGCGTCTCCATCTCATACATGGAAACAAACCCATACCCAATATCTTTGTTGTTTGTTGTTGGTGTTGGTGTGTGTTGTGGTTGTTTGTGCTGTTGTTGCTGTGCTGTTGTTGCTGCTGTTGTTGTTGTGCTTTGCTGTTGTTTTCTCTAGAATTAGAATCTTTCACCATAACATTGCTAATGTGGATGGCGATGGTGCAGGTGGGAGCTTGTTTAAACTATTATCTCTCTCTCTCTCTTTCCCTCTCTCTCTCCCTCTCCTCTCTCTCTCTCCCTCCCCCCTCTCTCCTCCCCTCTCTCTCTCCCTCTCTCTCTCTCCCTTATCAATTTCACCTAAAGCTACACACGAGTCCTCTTTCGCAGGCAGTGTCGTCAAAATCCCAGCGCACCTGTTCCATCGGAAGACACAGTCCCTTCGCATTAAAGTGTTGTCCAGACAGCCCGGGTGGACAAAGCGGCCCGCATAACCGTATGTCAAAAGGCGACGTAATCATCCGCACTGCAATTACTGTCACTTGCGCCATTTGTTACGTCGCTTTAAAAAAAAAGGGGGGGGGGGGCGTCTCGAGTTGCGTTGCGTGGACCGTTAGTCACAGGAGCAGCGTTTTGCATTACACAACGGGGCCGCAGACGCACGGTGCCTGATATTAAATCCGGGGGAAGTGGAGGTTCCTGAGCATGCCATGGCTCGCCTGCTTGCCTGCTTGCCTGCCCATTAAGACTGGAGAAGAGCGAGGTGGCTAGGCCTTCTACTATCTCCTCCTTTCCTTTTCTATCCTTATCGTCTTCTCCTTGCTTTCGTCTCTCCTGCTCGTGGAATAAAACTAGCCAAACGCGACTATTTGGGAAGAGAAACGAGGTGGCTAGTCCTTCTACTATCTCCTCCTCCTTTCCTTTTCTATCCTTATCTGTCTTCTGCCCTTGCTTTCGTCTCTCCTGCTCTAAAACTAGCCAAACGCGACTATTTGGGAAGTACGAGGTGGCTAGTCCTTTACCATCTCCTCCTCCTTTTCCTTTTCTATCCTTATCGTCTTCTGCCCTTGCTTTCGTCTCTCCTGCTGTGGAATAAAACTAGCCAAACGCGACAAGAGTGGCTAGTCCTTCTACTATCTCTCCTCCTTTCTTTCCTATCCTTATCTGTCTTCTGCCCTTGCTTTCGTCTCTCCTGCTCGTGGAATAAAACTAGCCAAACGCGACTATTTGGGAAGAGCGCGAGGTGGCTAGTCCTTCTACCATCTCCTCCTCCTTCCTTTCCTATTCCTTATCGTCTTTCTGCCTCCCCCCCCTCCCTATGCCACTATCCCCTCCGTCCACGCCCTAACAAGCCAACCTTTACGACCCCTTACGCAAGTTTTATTCCCGCGAATCTTCGAGGACAAGGCAAGAAGTCCTTCCTCGGGACGGAATTGAAGGAAAACCCGAGTATCTGGAAAGGAAAATGGAAAGGCGTCTCGACTGTTTTTCGATGGGTTGAAGTAAGAGATTTGTATAACAGGTCCCTCTCCTTCCTCTACATCAGAGGGGGGATTCATTGTTATTTGAAGCTATAATATATATATATATATATATATATATATATATTATATATATATATATATATATATATATATATGTATATCATATATATATGTGTGTGTGTATGTATGTGCGTGCGTTTGAGTGTGTTTGAGTGTGTTTGTGTGTGTGTTTGAGTGTGTGTTTGAGTGTTTGTGTGTGTGTTTGGAGTGTGTGTGTGTGTGTGTGTGTGTGTGTGTGTGGTGTGTGTTGTGTGTGTGTGTGTGTGTGTGTGTGTGTGTGTGTGTGAGTTGTGCGTGTGTGAGTGTGCGTGTGTGTGTGTGTGTGCGTGTGTGTCTGTTACTCTACTTAGCTATTAGTTCGAGGACACCTCACCCCACGTCCATCCTTACACACCGGGTCGCCAGAGGACTCGCCAAGGAGGATCCCAAGACGAACCCGGACGCAGGGAACAACACCATCACCAACCACTAACCTAACCAACTACACGTATTCGGACACCACCACCACGGGTCAACCACTACCCCCAGCCACACAAGCATTCGGACGAGCACCACCAGCGCCCAACCACTAACCCACGTATTCGGACACCACCAGCGCCCAACCACTACCCACCTAACCATCCACACGCATTCGGACACCACCACCACGCCCAACCACTAACCCCTAACCCCCCCCCCCCGAGGCGGAAGAACCCGACCGCGCCCCTTCGTAATCCCAAGGAGAGAGAGAGAGAATGCCGTCGCCGCCATTACATCAACACGCGGGAGAAACCAATCATAATGCGAGGCACCCCTTTTGTTGGATGGCACCTGATGGCACCCCCCTTCCCCCGACGGCAACACCCCTTTACCCCGATGGCACCTGATGACACCCCCTTCCTCCCGATGGCACCCTCCTTCCCCCAATGGCACCTGATAACCCTCCCCCTCCCCCGATGGCACCTGCTGGATGGGTATCCGAGAGCGAAAACCCGACGACACCTGTATTTTTTTTTTCTTTTTTTCTTTTTAGGGGGGGGGGGAGGTGAGACCATCCTTCCATCCGTGGGAGAAAAAAATAATAATCCTCCTTAACGGCTCTTTGCAACGGTTCCCCCTCGACGCGGATCCTGATTGCAAATAATCGAGGGATCAATAATCATGTATAAAATGTCATTCCTCTTACGGGCGTTCCATTTTCCTCTCTCCCGCGCCCCGGCCTCGACCTCCTCTCTGACCTTCGTTCGTTCCCAAAACACTTCGCTCTGTCGCCCCCTCGCCCTCGCTCCCGTGTCTTTATCTCTCCTCCCCCTTTTGTTTTATCGCCTGGGAAATGGCGAATAAATAAAAGAAAATATATAACTAAACAATACCTTAAAAACAAAAAAAATATTGGCAACAACTCCCAAGGAAATTCAATCAATACTCCTTTTAATCTAAAAGTTTGTTTCCCCGTCGGGGCATATTGGCAAAATATTGCAATATTCTCAATGAAATGCCAGTGGAGCAAAAAAAAAAAAAAAAAAAAAAAAAAAAAATCATATATCGCTTTTGGAAACCCAATGTAATAATTGCCTAAAGCTGCCGTGCCCTGCAAGCATCGGCAAGAGCAACAGTGCAAAGACAACGCCAAGAGGTAATGGTTTGTCTTCAAGGTCCTCCTCGAGCGGTAGAGGCCCGGTGCTGAGTGCGCTCCTCCCGAAGGCGCTGAGTGCTCTCTCGAGGAGGAGCTGAGGGCGTCCTGCCTGGAATGCTCCGAGTGTAGTTTGTTCTGGAATAGTCTGAGTGTACCTGCGCCGGACTGCTTCTGAGTGTGTGGCCTGGACGGGGTTTTAAGGGTGTTAGGTTTAGTGTATTCAGAGTATTTTTAAGAGTACTTGATTTAATGTATTCAGAGTGTAAGGTTTTAAGAGTATTTGGTTTAGTGTATTCAGAGTGTATTTTTTTAAGGGTGTTAGGTTTAGTGTATTCAATTTTAAAGGGTGTTAGGTTTAGTGTATTCAGAGTGAACCGTACACACGTCTTAAGAGTATTTGGTTCAGTGTATTCAAGTGTATTTTGGTATTAGGTTTAGTTTCAGAGTGTAAGGTTTTAAGGGTATAAGCAGGTTATTCTGTGTATTTTTTTTAAGGGTATTAGATTTAGTGTATTCAGAGTGTATTTTTTAAGGGTGTTATGTTTAGTGCATTCTGAGTGTATGATTTACCGCGTAGATCAGTCCACATGTCTACAGATCCGTTTGACTTTATCTATTATATCATGCGTGTATGTTGCTGGCATTATTTTGAGTACGTCGTATCTAGAATATTCTGAGTGCAATGCCGTCTGCTTTACTTGAAGAGTATATTGTACAGACTAAAATAAATAAATATCGCAATATTTATTTATTTAAATATTTATAAAATAAATGTAAGATATTTTGAGTGCATGTTGTATATCACATAAGATAATTTGAGAGCATGTTGTCTAGATTTTTTTTTTTTTTTAATGTGTCATAATCAAAACATAATGAATGTCTGTAGTGTAGACTATTTCCTGGTTATACATTTCATAAAATATTACGTCTTGTCTTCAATATTTCTAGACAAACGTTGAATGTGTGAATTGTCTACAATACTCTGAGGATATGATACCTATCACATTTCGTACGTACGTCATCAATGTACGTTACCAATACCACAAATTCTATATCTCTTACAATATGATCTGAGTATTTTCACCTGGGTCAAAAAAAAAAAAAAAAAAAAAAAAAAAAAAAAACTTTCTTCTCTAGAAAATGCTGAGTGCTTTTTGGTCTGGGAGATAAGCCATGTGTTTTCTGGGAATGCGCTAAATATTTTTCTTTTCTGGAATGTGATAAATATTATTCTTTTTATGGAACTGTATCCTATCTAAACGCTGTGTGTATGGTACATCATGCGTGTGTATAACAGAAAAAAAATCTTGGAATAGAGGATTTATATTAGTTTTACTTGTTTATTAATTTTTAATGGAGTATTTATTCATTCACATATTCATTTTTTTCTATTAATTATTTTTAACACACACACACACACACACACACACACACCACACATATATATATATATATAATATACATATATATATATATATATATATATATATATATATATATTCCTTCACTTATTCATATATTCATTCATCATTTATCTATAACCTAAGGCTGGGTCTGTCTCTAATACTATCCATATAGATATTACGATTTCTAGAACATACAAAATATGCTCCAACCCCAATGCCTTTTCCGTGGCAGCTATTCACTATAAATTGGACGAATCACACTGCCAATTAATACATCAATTTTAATACGCCTGATGCGGGAGACAGGTCCATGATCCAAATCAGCTGACTGAGGAAACCGTATTTCACTTCCGTTAATACTATTGTTCCTCTTATTCCTTATCCAGAAAACGATTATGCTGTACATGCAACTGGTCTGGAATATACTCTGGTAGCAATCTGGCAAATGCTGCATAAGTGTCGCGTCCTCTGCAAAGTCACACTCGCGCATGCATACAAACAGGTGGGACAGTATTATAAGATATGGCGCTAGACGTGACTGGACACGCTGGTAATGTCACGGTAATGCATGCAAATTTGGACAAAAAAAAAATCTATGCTGTATGTGGACAAAATACAGATACACACATAATAACACAAATATGGATGTAGACACATAAATACGTACAAAGACGCATGTATATCACTGTAATACTTGCACTTTTAGAGACATCCTAGTTGTACATGAACACACATATGTATGCAGACAAATACCTACACACACACACACACACACAGGCGCGTGTGTCACTGTAATACATTAAACATTTTGAAAAAAAAGTAGAACGACACACGAATACACACACACACACACACACACACACACACACACACACACACACACATACTCACTCAATCACACACATACACACAAATAAATCCAGACAAAAAATACATACACAGACGCCCTCGTTCACCCCAATATCCACAACCGCACCAGACACTCATACAGACAAACGAATTAATACAAGACACACACACACACACACTCACTCACTCACTCACAAACACACACATACACATATCACACAAAAAAAATAAATTCATAGACGCACCCAATATCCACAACCGCACCAGACACTCATACAGACAAACGAATTAATACAAGACACACACACACTAACCCACACAATGGCGAACGAAGAAACACAACCGAAGATTAGATGCTCGGAACCGAATCCCAATCAACGCCAATCAATCCACAACAATGCATATTCCCTCACGCCCTCCCCGCCTCTCCTCCCTCCTCTCCTCTCTCCTTCTCCTTCTCCTCACTTCCCTCCGCCCTCCTCTCCTCTCCTCCTCCTCACTCCCCCTTCCCTCCTATCCTCACTTCCTCCTCTCCTCTCCTCCCTCCCTCCCTTCCCTCCTATCCTCACTTCCCTCCTCTCCTCTCCTCCTTCTCACTCCTCTCCTCTCCCTTCCCTCCCTCCCCTCCTCCCTTCCCTCCTCTCCCCTCCTCCCTCCTCTCCTCACTTCCTCCGCCCTTCGCATCACTCGCCTCACCTCGCCCAACCACTCTCCTCTGCCGTCCTCATTCCCTGCTCGAGCGCCGTTCAGTCAATTCCATTTGTTTCGCGCGACAAAAGGGGGGCGGGGGAGTGCACGCGCCGCTGTGTGTATGGCCGTGCGTGCAAATGCACGGGTGCTCACGGGGCAAGCATGCGTGTACAGGCATTGTGTGTGTGTGTATCTCATATTATATATATATATATTATACATTATTAATAATATATATTAGTGATATATATATTTATATACTATAATAGTATAAATATAGTTAACACAT
>NW_020870724.1:281363-291363 GCF_003789085.1 Penaeus vannamei
AGAGGGGAGAGAGAGAGAGAGAGAGAGAGAGAGAGAGAGAGAGAGAGAGAGAGAGGAGAGAGAGAGAGAGAGAGAGAGAGAGCGGAGAATAAGGAGAAGGAGAGAATGAGATTGACGAGACGCGAGAGAAAAATCTGAGACATTCTTCGGATACTTAAAGAAATTTGAAAGAAAAAACCCATTTATGAATTTAAAAAAAAAATGAATGGGCAGAAATTATGAGAATAGCGAAGAGAAAAGTGAGGACCAAAGACAAAGGAGGATTATGAGGAAGATGCTAGATGAGGTACGGAAATAGTTCCCATAGCTATGAGGAAATTGGGAAATATATGATTACTTATCATCAAAAAAATAAATGAATAAATAAATAAAAACACGAGATACAAGAATAGAAAGAATATGACAAAAAACAAACAAAAAAATGTAGCAAGAATCTCTACAGTAGATAGAATTTAAAGATAAATTGACGAGAAGTGAGAAAACGAAAGATAGATTAGAGGAAAGGAAGGGAAGAAGAGAACCAAGGAGAGAGAGAAGACGAAAGTGAGGAGAGAGAACAAAGGAGAAAAACGACGAACGAACGAGAGCCGAGGCAAGGAGAGAAGAGAGAGAGGAAAATAACGAAAGAGAAAAACGACGAAAGACCGAGAGCCGAAGCAAAGAGAGAAGACGAAAGGGAGGAGAAAGGACGAAACAGAAGAGAAGAGAACGAAAGAGAAAAACGACAAAAAGACCGATAACCGAAGCAAGGAGAAAAGACGATAGAGAAGAAAGAATCCGAAACAGAAGACAGAGAACGAAAGAGAAAACCGACGAAAGACCGAGAACCGAACCGAGGAGAGAAGAGAGAGAAGAGCGAGGAGAGCGAGGAGAGAGAGGAGAAGCCAGCGAATGCCAAGGAAGCCCCGGAGTATGAGAGAGAAGCCCCGGAGTGTGAGGAAGGCAGGAAACGTGACTCAAGATATTAAATATTGGCGGGAACACGAGGTAAGCCACGCGGACAGAACCCATCCCTCACGCCCACATGGTGGACTTCGCGGGCGGGGGGGAGCTCCGGGGGGGGGGGATGCCACCCTCTCGCTCGTTCACTCGTTCACTCTTTTTCATTTTTCGTATTTTAGCATGCTTATGTTTTCATTCTATCTCGGTCTTTTCGCTTTTTATTATTTCTTTCTCTCTTTCTCTATCTCTCTATCTCTCTTTCTTTTCTTTCTTTCTTCCTTTCTCTCTCTCTCTCTCTCTTTCTCTCTTCCTGCCACACTATTCTTCCCTCTTGCTCTCTCTCTGTCTGTCTCTATCTCTCCCTCTCTCCCTGCCTCACTAGTCTTCCCTCCCTCCTCCCTCCCATCCCCTCTCTCTTTCTCTCCTTCCTCTCTCCACCTCCCTCCCCATCCCTCTCTCTTTTCTCTCCTCTCTCCACCTCCCTCCCATCCCCCTCTCTTTCTCTCCCCTCCCTCTCCCTCCTCCCTCCCCTCCTCCCTCCCTCCTCCCTCCCCCCCCCCCACCGACACCACTTATCATCAATTAACAATTTCACTCTCATTCGCCTTATCGTCCTCATCACCAGTTATCCAAGACGGGCCAGCGTTGGGAAGGCGTCGGATTACCGCGTCGAAATATCCAGGGACGGGTCAACCAAGGTCACATCCGACGCGGGGTCATTGTATATTCGTCCCTACTAAGTCAAGGTCGCGCCGGGTCGGAGGTCAGGAGATTAGGTCGCCAGAGATTGGTCCGAGAGGAGGACGAGGACGGGGGGGGGGGGGGACGAGAGGAGGACGAGAAGGGGGGGGGTGAGGACGAGGGGAAGGGAAAGGGGGGGAGGAGGGTGGAAGGAAGGGGAAGAAGAGGAGGAAGGGGGAAGAGAAGACAACAGAAGAGGCGAAGAGGGAAAGGGAGGATGAGGAAGGGGAAGGGGGACAAGAGAAGAGGGGAAGAGAGAAAGGGAGAATGAGGAGGGGGAAGAAGGGAGTAGAGGGCGAGGAAGGGGGAGCGGGCAGACGAGGAGGGTGAGAAGGGGGAGGAAGAAGGAGTGAGAAAGAGGGGGATGGAGGAGGCGGAAGAAGACGAGGAGTGGGATAGATAAGAGAGAGAAGAGGGGAAGGACAAAAGGAAAGAAGGGGAAGAAGAAAGAAAAGAGAAAAGTCACCAACAGAAAAACCTTTAACGATCATTCTTTTATATATCCTTTCGAGTCACTTCTAGAAGTCTAAGAAAAGAAAAAAGAATAAACAAAAGTATATTTATATTCATAAAAGCAAACACATACACACAAAGAAACAAACAAACACACATACACACAAGAAACAAAGAAACATACACACATACACACAAAGAAAGAAACAAAACAAAACACACACACACAACACAACACACACACACAAAGAAACAAACTCACACACACACAAGAAATAAACACACACACACACACAACACACACACGTTCACAGCATGGTAGTCGGATAATTAATGCGGTAGAAGAGGAAGTGTTTTAGTCAGAAATTCGGGTTAATAGACCAATGAAACAGCGGAAGATGAACGTAAAAGGGAGAAATAGGAAAATTTGAAAAAAGGGGACACAGAGAAAATCGAGAGAATGTAAAGAGGAAAAAGAAAAGATATTAGAGATAAAACATGGAAAAAAGGGACACAGACAATCGAGAGAATGGAATAGAAAAAAAAGAAAAGAGATTAGAGAGGCAGAAACATGATAAAAAAGAGACACAGAGAAAATCGAGGAATGTAAATGGGAAAGAGAGAAAGAGATACGAGAGGGGGAGATAACATGATAAAAGGGACACAGAGAAAATCGAGAGAATGTAAATGGAAAAATAGAGAAGAGAGATTAGAGAGGGAGATAAAAAATGATAAAAAAGGGACACAGAGACAACCGAGAAAATGTAAAGACGAAAAAAGAGAAAAGAGATAAGAGACGGAGACAAAAAATAATAAAAAAGGGACACAGAGAAACTCGAGAGAATGTAAATAGTAAAAAGAGAGAAAAGAGATTAGTTAAAAACTGATAAAAAAGGGACAGAGAAAATCGAGAGAATGTAAACAGGAAAAAAGAGAGAAAAGAGATTAGAGAGATAAAAACTGATAAAAAAGGGACACAGAGAAAATCGAGAGAACATAAACGATAAAAAAGCGAAAAGAAATTATAGAGAAAGATAAAAAAAAAAAATGAAAAAAAAAAAATCAGTATTTTATATCCAGAATGAAGTCCATGACCCATGCAATGAACTCATTAGATTATAATTTTCGCAATAATGACTTCAACATCATTAATGTGATCTTTCCTCATTAGTCCCCGCTTCATGTATATTATTATCATCATTAGCATAGTAATGATCATGCTTCACCGAATACAGTATATTGTATTTTTTTATATTATATATTGTATATATTATATTTCATTTTGTATGTCACGAAATTCCAAAACCTAACGTTAAGTTACTTCTAAGTCAACATCGGATTCATTATCTATGACAAAGATACAACATGGATAAAAATATATATCACAATGTGATAATAATGATAAGAAATATGATGATAATAATGGAAAAATATGATGATGATAATAAATGGTAAGAAATATGATGGATGATAATAATGGTAAGAAATATCTTAAACGACAGAAAATTGACAAAACATAAAAAAAAGAAAAACATCTTTCCTTAATATATATATTATATATATATATATATATATATATATATATATATATATATATATATTCAGAATGAATAAACCTGTAAATATTCAGAAAATGAAAATTCTAGCTTAAACATCAAAAAAAAAAAAAAAAGACAAAGAAAACATCTTTCCTTAATATAATATATCAGAATAAATAACCTGTAAATATATCAGAAAATGAAAATTCTAGCTAAACATCATAAAAATGACAAAAAAAAAAAAAAAAAAAACTTTCCGTAAAATATATATAGCAGAATTAATAACCTGTAAATATTCAGAAAATTAAAATCTTGCTTAAACGAAGAAAATTGACAAAAAAGAGATGAAAAAAAATCTTTCCTGAACTCATATGAACTAGTTGAGCAGTCTTACAGCTAACAAAAATTCTTGTTTAAACGACAGAAAATTGACCAAAAAAAAAAAAAAAATAAAAAAAAATCTTTCCCGAACTCATATAAACTAGTCTAGCAGTCATAAAAAAACAGGACATAAAAAAACAGCTCGATAAAACTTAAGACATAAACAAACGCACAAGGGGAGTCTTCAACCTCCACTGAATCAAAATAAATAATAATAATAATAATAAATAAATAAATAAATAAATAATAATAAAAAAATTAATAATTAATAAATAAATAAATAATTAAAATAATAAAATAATAATGAATAATAAATAATAAAATAAATGAATAATAATAAATAAATGAATAATATAATAAATCAATAATCAATAATAATAAAATAAATGAATAACAATCATAAATAAATACTCCCTTAAACACGGTGACACAGCATCTGAAACTACACCCCAGCGAGATAAACTTCTAGAGATGACGACGATAAGCATCTTACAGCACATAAACATTCTGAACGCAAGTGATACGAAGCTCAGAATGCCAGAGGAAGGTTGAAGAGTATTTTTCTGCGTTCATTTATGTGTCGTATCGAGGTCGGTATATGTGTATCGAGCTCGAAGTGTGTTGTGTTGTATCGACAAAAATGTGTTGTATCGAGCTAAAAATGTGTCGTGTCGAACTCAAAATGTGTCGTGTCGAACTCAAAAATGTGTCGTCGAATCAAAAAAACGTGTCGTATCAAACTAAATGTGTCGTATCGATCCCAAAATGTGTCGTATCGATTCAAAAACGTGTCGTATCGAACTAAAATTGTTGTATCGAACTCAAAGCGTGTCGTATCGAATCAAAATGTGTCGTATCGAATCAAAATGTGTCGTACGTGTCGAATGTGTCGTATCGAACTCAAAATGTCGAAGTCGTATCGTCAAAAATCTAAAATCGTCATCAAAAGTGTCGTATCTCAAAATGTGTCGTATCGATCCCAAAATGTGTAGCATCGAGCAGAAACATCTAGAAAGCAACAGGTACTGTACGAGGGCAGCGCAAGCCATTGGACAGCACCGACAGAATTTTAATTGTAGTTTTATTAACGTTGAAACACATCCCTGTGAGTATATGAGCAAGCCACCATCGCACTATGTATATAAATGTAATATTTGTTACGTTCATCCCATGCAGAATTTTTTTTAAGAGTTTCACATACCTTTGAGTAAAAAACTAGGTACCTGTGAGTATATGAGCAAGCCACCATCGCATCATGTATATAAATGTAATATTTGTTACGTTCATCCCACACAGACTTCTTTTAGAGAGTTTCAAACGATTCACTTTTAGATGTTTTCGGAAATACAGATAAAGTTTTACTCTTAACCGTTATCAATTCCTTTCCAACATCCGGAGAGTTTCAAAAGAAAGCGCGTTTTTTTTTTCCATTTAAAAGACTTAAACTGCTGGAATCTTGAGACAAAACCACCAGGAATTATGGTAGCTACAAGAGATAATGGTTTCTGCTGCTATTAAATGCACTCACAACAATCCAGGAACGAAAACGACTTTTAGACAGATCACCCAACTTATCCAAGATTGCATAAACTGAACACTGCACAATACTGTATTTACTGCAACGAAACAAGAATACCGGATTTTCATAGTCTATATATTTATTAACGTTTAAACACATCCCTGTGAGTATATAAGCTAGACACCATCGCATTATGTATATAAATGTAATATTTGTTACGTTAATCCATGCAGACTTCTTTTAAGAGTCTCATAGTACATAACATACCCCCGACAACCCCCAACCCACAGGACAAAGAAACACACCCCTACCACACACTCCATACCCCAGCACCATAAAAGTCCACACACATATACCCCGACAACCCCCAACCCACAGGCAAAAGAACTACCACCTACCCCACACCATAAAACATCCATACCCCAGCACCATAAAAACCCACACACATATACCCGACAACCCCACCCACATGACAAAGAAACACACCCCTACCACACACTCCATACCCCAGCACCATAAAAGCACCATACCCCAGCACCATAAAAACCCACACACATATACCCCGACAACCCCCAACCCACATGACAAAGAAACACACCCCTACCACACACTCCATACCCAGCCATCATAAAAGCACCATACCCCAGCACCATAAAAACCACCACACCCCAGCACCATAAAAAAAAAAACCACACACACACATAATCCCCGAATTAACCCACCACATAATCATCCCCATTCACAACTCGCCCTTTAACCCTCCACACAACGGAAAAAAAAAAAAAAACAACAACAACCCTACCACGCCACTGGTCCGTATACCCAACACATCACACACCCGGGGGGGTTTATAAGCAGCACCCACTGTATAGGCCGGGGACGGAGACGGCGCTAAGCATGAAATACGTTCGGTGATAAACTCGCCGACCTTCACACCGTAACGTTGCTTAATGTTCAGGAATAACCGAAATCTAGGGAACGCTGTGCTATCCGCAGCCCGCAGCCGCCCGCCCGGACCTCCTGCCCCGGGATTTGCTTCTTATCGGGTCGGTGTTTTTATGCGTTTTATTTACTAAATGTTTTTTATTAGCTGTTTTTATTAAATGTTTTTTTTGCTGTTTTTATGTTTGTTTTTATTAAATGTTTTTATTTCGCTGTTTTTATTCGTTATTTTTATTAAATGCTTTTTATTCGCTGTTTTTATTAAGTTTTTTTCGCTGTTTTATTCGTTATTTTTAATCCGTTGTTTTTACTAAATGCTTTTTATTGGATGATTTTTGTTTGTTTTTATTAAATGTTTTTTATTGGGTGTTTTATATTATGATGTTTACTGCATGTTTTTTTATCATTCCTTATATGGCTGACGAAAGCTGGGTATGTTGTAGATCAGTGGTATGATCCCTTGATATACCACCACTGATCACGTGAGAGAGAAGAGAAGGAGGAAGAGGAGGAGGAGGAGGAAGTAGACGAATGAGGAGGGGAAAGGAGACGAAAGAGGCGGAGGAAGTAGACGAAAGAGGAGGAGGAAGAAGATGAAAGAGGAGGGAGTGAATGGGAAGGAGGAGGAAGAGAAAATAAAGAAGAGGAGCAGGATATAGAAGTAGACGAAAGAGGAAGAAGGAAGAAGAGAGGAGGAGGAGAAAGGGAAGAAAAAGAAGAAGAGGAGCAGGAGACAAAAGAAGACGAAATAGGATGAGGAAGATAGAAGATGAAAGGGGAGGAGGAAGAAGAAGACGAAAGAGGAGGAGGAAGAAGACGAAAGAGGAGAAAGAGGAAGAAGACGAAATAGGAGGAAGAAGACGACGAAAGAGGAGGAAGAAGAAGACGGAAAAGGATGACGAAGAAGAAGACGAAAGAGGAGGAGGAGGAAGAAGAGACCGAAGGATACCGCTCACAGTCTTCCCCAGGTGATATTTGCGGGCATTTATCGCCAACTAAGACACGTTTACCACGACTTTTACTCGTCGTAAATAAACGAAATAAAACTCGCGGTTTCAGCATCGGTGGCGGCGCTTCATGAGGAGGCGGTGATGGCGATATGTGCACCTCACGCGCGGGCGGAACTGGCGCTTGTCCTGTTTCGTGTGTGTGTGGGGGGGGGGGGGAGTGGGGGGAGGGGGGAATGTGTGTGTGTGTGGGTGGGTGGGTGTGTGTGTGTGAGGAGGGGGGAGTGAGTGTGTTTGTGGGTGGGTGGGGAGGGGTGAGTAGGTTGGGGAGGGGGTGAGTGTGTGTGTGGGGAGGGGTTAAGTGTGTTTGTGTGGGGGGAAGGGGTGAGTGAGTGGGTGGGTGGTGTGGGGGGGTAGGGGGTGAGTGTGTGGGTGTGTGTGTGGGGGGTGAGTGTGTGTGTGGGGAGGGAGTGAGTGTGTGGTGGGGAGGGGGGTGGGGGGTGAGTGTGTGGGTGGGGAGGAGGGTGGGGGTGAGTGTGAGTGTGTGTGTGTGTGTGTGTGTTTGTGTGTATGTGCGTGTGTGTATTTTTATGTATTCATGTATGTATGTATGTGTACGTGTGCGTGTGGGGAGGGTTAAGTGTGGTTTGTGGTGTGGGGGGAAGGGGTGAGTGAGTGGGTGGGTGGGTGTGGAGGGGGAGGGGTGAGTGTGTGTGTGTGTGTGTGTGTGTTTGTGTGTATGTGCGTGTGTGTATTTTTTATGTATTCATGTATGTATGTATGTGTACGTGTGCGTGCATACGCCGAGAGCACCGCGCGAGGTCAACGAACTTGGACATTATTTGCATAAATGTAAATATTTCGCGAATCCTAAACCCTCTGTCCGATTTGGTGCACAAAGAATTTTTTTTTTTTTTTTTTTTTTTTTTTTTTTGTCATCCGTTTTTTTTCCCTTCTCTTCTCTTCTTCTTTTCTTTTCTTTCCTTTCTTTAAGCTCTGATGCATGGCCGTGTTTACAGAAGGAGGGTTTTCTTACGTCTGGCATTCGGCGGGTGGTCCCTCGCTGGCTCTCCTCTACGCATTCTGGGATCAGTTTATGCTATTTTTGAATTGCGAGCGAATTCGCGTGTCTCGGAGGATACATAAAAAAAAAATTGCCGTTATCATTTCTGTCTATTGTTGCTTTTCCGGTTTTCTTTATTATACATTTACGGCAAGTTCGTGTCTAGAAAAAAAAAAAATTTACGAGTGCAGGTATATCATTAATAAAAGAAGACAGTGCAGGTATATCCTTAATACAAGATTTATATGTAAAATGTATTCACACACACCACACAGATCACACACGCACACACACACACACAACACACAGGCACACACGCGCACACACACAGACACAACACACACACACACACACACATTTCAACCCAGCTATATCTATATCTAATTACTATATGATACATATTTATATAATCTTACATGTTTGTCACATACGTATCCTCACGCATACATATACATACGCATATACGCCTGACCATTGCTTTCCCTGTTCATTCCTCTTTTTACATATATAATATATATATATTATATTATATATATATATATATATATACATATACACACACACACACACACACACACACACACACACACCCACACACACACACACACACACACACACACACACACACACTAAGAGTGCAGGTATATCCTTCATACAAAAAATAAAATCCAGCTTAAAGGCTTGCACTCTATCCGAAGATTAACACGTGCGAGGCAAGAAGTTTCTTATTTAATCAACACCAGAATTAAACACCAAACAAAACTGCGGCGAAATAAACCAAAGCGTTGTTTACTACTCGGAGGAGCACGCGCGCGCCCACACACACAAACACCCATACACCCCAAACCCACACCCACACATACGCCCATCCAAACCCACACCCACTCACCCACCCAAACCCACCCCGTACACCCCACCCCCACCCACACCCCACCCCCACACCCACACCCATACACACCCCTCGCTATCCCCCCCCCCACCCCCGACGCAAAACCGTCCCCCCCCCACCCCCACCACCCAAACCCCCGAATCCGCCTTCCCGAACCCCGCCCGCCGCCCTGCAATCCCGCCCAAGTTGAGACATCCCAACCCCGCCCGTATGGTTTCGGAGTCTCGCCCAGGAATCGATAGGCGCGTGACGGCCACCTCGACGTAGCGTGTTTAATGTTGTCACGCAGTCAAGGCGTATCGTTTCGCGGTGTCATGCAGTCACAACAGCGCCTATGTTGTGCTGAGGATATGCAAATGTGGATACGCGTTGGACGATATTGTGTTACGTAGTGTGTAGGTCCGTCTAATGAATAAATATTATACAAATTAAATTTTTATATTATCTAATATTCATTACTATATCATATAAATTCTGTAATTTTATATCATAATCTAATTGTCATTAATATATATAAATTCTATAATCTTTTATATCATTATCTAATATTCATTAGTATATCATATAAATTCTGTATTTTTATAT
>NW_020870724.1:296363-298020 GCF_003789085.1 Penaeus vannamei
CGGCCCATTTATTGAAGGGTCTTTTCTACTAAAATCCCTATTTTGTACATGCTGGTTCAATAAAACAGGCCACCAAAAAAATAATATGTCAGACTGTCAATACAGGAATTCAAAAC
This sequence comes from Penaeus vannamei, assembly GCF_003789085.1. Taxonomy (NCBI): domain Eukaryota; kingdom Metazoa; phylum Arthropoda; class Malacostraca; order Decapoda; family Penaeidae; genus Penaeus; species Penaeus vannamei. Next base: position 296,480 of record NW_020870724.1, read on the forward strand.
ACGTGACCTACACGAGTGCGTGCCTTAAAAAAATAATGGCTGACACCATATAACATAGATAAACATAATCTCCTGTGCTGTGGGTAAAAGATGCGTATAACGTCCATCGATGTTGCGACATTCATATGCAAAGGAAGTAGAGACTTTCTTTGAGTGCAGAGGTTGTGCCGGTAGAGCGTTAAAGGCAACACAAGACATAGAGAAACTGTCGCATTTTTCGCGACGACACAACGCATTTACAACGAATCACGTGAACGTGGGTCTGTAGCACAACCGGGATCTTTTAATACTTTTCCCGCAATGAAAGGTGGCGGGACCAGCATGCCGGTTCTTCGGGTTCATGCGCTGGAATACCTACTCCAATAGGAGTAGTAATCATCTTCTGATTTTCAAACCCGTTGCAGTGTAACAATGAGCTACTCCCCACTACGCAGTCCGCTCGCACACCTCGCCCGTGTTACCTTCACTCTCAGGTTCCCTCACACGACACCGGCAACGAGGTAAAAGACGTGGGGAGTGTTAGCCTTTCTGCTGAGCATGATTAGGCTCCGTACGGCGGTGGAATGTAGAAAGGCGTAACGTTGGCCTGATATATACACCCTCCCGCTGATGGGGCCTCGTTCTGTTGTGATTGCTCCCCTGGTACACTTCTACCCGACGTTCACATGTGCACCTCCTTTTTCCTCCCCCTCCTCGTACACACACACTCGCGTGGTGACGCCTGGGAGCACACCGCCTGCCTCCAAGACGGTCGTCCGTGCCGCTCCTGATAGAACTCCTCGTCTATTTACATCACGGGCGGCTATCCTCACTTCGATGTGTGGCGGTGTGTTGTGTCCTCTCTGCGCTACGAGCGACATGTTTGCTTTTGGATATATTTTAAGGCCACAAGGTGTTGACACAGCATGAAGCGCGGCCTTGGTTCCCATCGCAAAAATCACACACATCACAACGCAGTCATTACTTTCCACCATCGACTGGAACTTGTCTTATAGTTCATTTCACTCGCACGATTGGATAACACCGAGTCCACATAGTCATGGCTTACAAACGCATTAACTAGTTACGAGCCTATCGATACGGCAAATCAAGCACAATCCTCTAGCGTCAACGGAGTACGCCAAGATCATCAAACATGCGGATGACCTATTTCGACCAAGAAGGCGCCCGCGACGTGGCGTCGACTTGGCGAGTCTACGAGCTAATGGTCTGTGATAGGAGTCTAATTTTAAGCTTGGTCGAGCGCTAGCTCTGTTGTCTGCTGCTACACTCCCTCGCGCGGCTCCTGGTGTTTCTCAACGACCCCGCTACTCGTGTCACACGACTCCAATACCGACACAAGCACTGTAACCTACAACCCCGGACTCGCCTCAGCGCGACTCTGTGCCTCCCGTGCTCGGACCCTGTCTGCGTCGGACGTCCGTTCACAAAAGCTCAAACTTCTAGCTTCTCTACTCCACTCTCCTACTCTTCAATCTCTCTCTCTCTCAACTCTCCTCTTTAAGTCTCGTACTCTCTGCTTGCTCTCATAACTGCTGCTC
>NW_020870724.1:303764-311264 GCF_003789085.1 Penaeus vannamei
GTGTTTGGTAAGTGAATATAAGATAAAAGGGAAGAAGAGATAATCAACGGAAGATTGGCAAGATTAATTCCTCTCTCCTGGAGACGAAAGAGAGAGAGAAAGAAGGAAGGAAGGAAGAGAAAGGGAGAAGGAAGAGCAGATATTCCGTGCTTCCTTGAAGAAAGCTGAGGCCAGGTCGGAGGGAAATGTGTAATTCAGAATTTTAGGTAAGAAATTCCTCGTCTTTTTTTTCTTGCTCCTTTTTGTCTTTTTTTGTTTTTTCCGTGCTGTGTTTTGTTTGTTTTTTTGTTTTTTTCATTTTGCTTGTTTATTGGATTTGATGACTGCAGGTGTCGCTGTGCTATTTATATGCAAATTTTGTCAAAGCAAAGATTTGCATTTTTTCTTCGTTTCCATTTTTTCTACTTTCGGTCTCTCTTCTCTCTCTTCTCTCTTCTCTCTCTCTCTCTCTCTCTCTCTCTCTCTCTCTTCTCTCTCTCTTCTCTCTCTCTCTTTCTTACTTTCTTTCCCTCTCTCTTCTCCTTCTCCCTCTCTTATCTCTTTCTCTCTCGCTCTCCCTTTCTCTTTCGCTTTCCTTTTCTCTCCCTTTCCCACTAGCTTTCCCACTCTCCCTCCTTCCCGCCCTCTCATTCTCCCTCTCTTTCTCCCATTCCCTCTCCTTCGCTTATCTATCGATCCCTCTCACCTGTCTTTCTTTCTCATCCAAAAAATCAACTTCGCTAATGAAACATGGCGAGCTGGTTCCGTAGATTTTTCACAAATAATGATTGCACGACAAATCACTTGTTATTATCGGATTATGCATATGCTGTAGATATTACATTTGTTTTGAATGAAAGAAATTAAAAATTGAATAAAGATATGAAAAATGGAAATAATAATAGTACGAGAGTTTGATTCAATGGAGTTTTAAATGTAAAGCTAGAGAAAGAGAGAGAGAAAAAATGAATTGAGATTGAATAAACCATAATTGAGGGAGATAGCGTATACACTGAAGAAATATAAAACCCCAAATTTGAGTGTAGTCTGATATAAAATACATTTTAAAACTGCATGTATTAAGAGGGAAATTTAAAGCTAAATAAACCAGGATAAAATGTAAGGGTAAATGAAGATGAAAAGTAAAGCCAAATTGAATTTTAAAAAACACGAAGTATAAAGGGAGTGTGAATTACAAAGCCAAATAGAGTAAAATAGCATAGGCAGTTTAATACGAAGGACAAAATGAATAAGATTTACAGGTTCTTAGTGACTGAACAAAGACTGAATAAGATTTCTAGGTTCATAGAGACTGAACAAAGACTGAATAAGACTTCCAGGTCCTTAGTGACTGAACGAAGACTGAACAAGACTCCCAGGTCCTTAATGACTGAACGAAGACTTAATAAAATTTCCAGGTTCTTAGTGACTGAACAGAGACTTAAATAAGACTTCCAGGTTCTTAGTGACTGAACAGAGACTGAATAAGATTTCTAGGTTCATAGAGACTGAACAGAGACTTGAATAAGACTTCCAGGTTCTTAGTGACTGAACAGAGACTTAAATAAGACTTCCAGGTTCTTAGTGACTGAACAGAGACTTAAATAAGACTTCCAGGTTCTTAGTGACTGAACAGAGACTTAAATAAGACTTCCAGGTTCTTAGTGACTGAACAGAGACTTAAATAAGACTTCCAGGTTCTTAGTGACTGAACAGAGACTTAAATAAGACTTCCAGGTTCTTAGTGACTGAACAGAGACTTAAATAAGACTTCCAGGTTCTTAGTGACTGAACAGAGACTTAAATAAGACTTCCAGGTTCTTAGTGACTGAACAAAGTAGATGGAGCGGAAAATGTTTGAGGGAGAAACTTTTAAAAGAGATATAACGCTGATTTTCCTCTTCCTTTTTTCAAGTTACGGTCCTTTTAACCGATAGGAGTTGACTGAGCAGAAAACAATTAGGTATTTAAAGGGAAAAAAATTGAGAACTTATATTTTTTTCTCTTCTTTCCTTCTCTTCTTCTCCTTTTTTTTCTCTTCCTCTTTTCTTTTTCTTCTTCTTTGCCTTCTTCTTTGCCTTCTTCTTATTATTTTTCTTTCTTCCTTGCTTCTTCTTCTTCTTTCCTTCTCTCTTCTCCTTATTCTCCTTTTTCTTCTTCTCTTTCTCTTCTTCTTCTCCTTTTTCTTCTTCTTTTCTTCTTTTTTATTCTTCTCCTTCTTCTTCTTCTCCTTCTTCTCCTTCTTCTTCTTCATCTTCTTCTTCTTCTCCTCCTTCTTCTCCTTCTCCTTCTTCTTCTTCTTCGCCTTCTTCTCCTTCTTCTTCTTCATCTTCTTTCTTTCTCTCCTCTTCTCCTTCTTCTTCTTCTTCTCCTTCTTCTCCTTCTCCATCTTCTCCTTCTCCTTCTCCTTCTCCTTCTCCTTCTTCTCCTTCTCCGTCTCCTTCTCCTTCTTCTCCTTCTTCTTTTTCTTTTCTTCTATAATTTTCTTAAGGGATGGAATCGCAATCCAGGAATTCATAACATTTTTAAAATCAATGTTATAGTACATTTCCATTAGTGAGTCATACCTTTCCGAACTCTTCCTGACTCATATTCCAATCGCTCGAATCAAACCTTTATGACTCACTCTCCTGTGTTCGTCGTATCGAAAAATGACCTTTATGGAGTCACCCGTTCTCGATACTGCGTTCTCGATTTTAACCGCTGAGCCGCAATATTTTCCCATTGTCTTTACTTCACTACTCCATTTTCTCTCTCTCTCTCTCTTTCTATCTCTTTTTTTTTTTTTTTTTTTTTTTAGATACTTGAGTCGTTTTCCTACCATTTGAATAAGTCTCAGTGACTCACTATCAGTCCGGGAAAATAAGTTTTATTTCTGAGTCGGTTTCTTCGTGCTCAACCGGCGAGGCAGTTTCACTCTCACGGATTTTATTTCATAAGTCCCTTTTTCCAGGTACCTGAGTCACTTTCCAATCACCTGAGTCACTTTCCAATCACTTGAGTCACTTTCCGATCACCTGAGTCACTTTCCAATCACCTGAGTCACTTTCCAATCACCTGAGTCACTTTCCAATCACCTGAGTCACTTTCCTATCACCTGTCACTTTCCAATCACCTGAGTCACTTTCCAAATACCTGAGTCACTTTCCTATCACCTGAGTCACTTTTTCAATCACCTGAGTCATTTTTCAATCACTTGAGTCATTTTTCAATCACCTGAGTCATTTTCCAATCACCTGAGTCACTTTCCAATCACCTGAGTCACTTTCCAATCACCTGTCACTTTCCAATCACCTGAGTCACTTTCCTATCACCTGAGTCACTTTCCAATCACCTGTCACTTCCCAATCACCTGAGTCACTTTCCAATCCCCTGAGTCATTTTCCAATCACCTGAGTCACTTTCCAATCATCTGAGTCACTTTTTCAATCACAGTCACTTTCCAATCACCTGAGTCATTTTCCAATCACCTGAGTCATTTTCCAATCACCTGAGTCACTTTCCAATCACCTGAGTCACTTTCCAATCACCTGTCACTTTCCAATCACCTGAGTCATTTTCCAATCACCTGAGTCATTTTCCGATGACCTGAGTCACTTTCCAATCACCTGAGTCACTTTCCGATCACCTGAGTCACTTTCCAATCACCTGAGTCATTTTCCAATCACCTGAGTCACTTTCCGATCACCTGAGTCACTTTCCAATCACCTGAGTCACTCTATGACTCACTGATTTGAGTCGTAGATAATTGACCTTTATCTCTGAGTCACGCTTATAAATATCGGCTTCACCGTGTACCGTCGAGTCATTTTCAATTTCTCTATGACTCACTGCCATGCGAAATATAACCTCTATTTCTGAGTCATTCGCTATAACTCACAAACCGAGGTCCGCTGTATCGGAAAAAATACTTTCTGAGTTACTCTTTATCAATATCGGCCTCATTCCCTTCCGCCGAGTTATTTTCATTTTCACTTTACCGCGCTAGTCCTCGAGCCTCATCTGAAGTGAGTTTATTGTGAGTCGCGTCGTTCGATTTTATGTTGACTCGTTTTACCTTCGTCGAATGCGTCGCTGCTGGCTTCGGTCGTTCGTCAGTTAGCTCTTTCGCTAACTTCGGACGTTGAGACATATTTAGTGAATTTACAATAGAGTATATATATATATATATATATATATATATAATATATATATATATATATATATATATATATATATATATATTATAAAGCTTTAATTTTTAATTCTATCCACTTTCTGTATCTTTATCACACGAGTTTAGAGTAAGAAGACAGAATATAAAAAGAAAAGAAATCTGCAGCAATAATGAATTCTAGAATCATAATCATGTTAGTGACAATGCTAACTCAATAATGATAATATAGTTTGTTTATTTAATCATGGTAATAAGGTTAATCATTTAATCATAAGTTTAATCATCTGATTATCTTAACAGTAATCGTAATAAGTGAATCATTCGATGGTCAAATAATTTAATCTTTTCTAGCTGACACACTCTGTAATGAATTTATTTATTTATTTATTTATTTTTTTTTATTATCTTATAAATTTTTCTTCTTTCTTTTCCTCTTCTTTTCTTCTTTCTTGCGTTTTTTTTTTTTTTTATTTTCTTCTTTTCTTTTCATTGCATTTTCATTGTTATCTACTTCTTCTATTTTCTTATTTTTCTCTTTTTTTTCATTATTTGAGTATTCTTCACTTCTGCTCCTTCGCTTTCCTTTTCTTCTTCTCTTCTTTTTTAATCTTCTTCTTCGCCATTTCCCTTTTCCTGTTTCTTTTTCTTTCTTATTCTTCTTTAACCATTTACTTTTTCTCATTCTCCTCCTTCTTATTTTCATCATTCTCCACATTTCCCTTTACGTCTTCCTTTTCTATTCTTCTCCATCTTATTCTTATCCTTATTCTCTCCTTTTCTCCATCTTTTTCGTCACAACTACAGTCGTTTTCTCTGTTTCATTTTCTCCCTCTTTTTTCTTTCTTTCGTTACAATCTCTCATAAAATGGTTCATATAAATTTATCATTTTTATTCACTTACTTGGATTCTTACTTTTTTTTCAATATCACTTTCGAAATTAAAATTCAATATGTAAAATAAAATGTGTGGAATATATGTACTTAGGTATATTATAGGATGGGTAGATAGATAGGTACATGGATTAGAGAATAGTAGATAGACTGACAAATTAGTAGATAGATAGGTAGAATATAGATAGATATATAGATAGATAGACAGATGAGATAGATAGAGATAGATAAATAGAAAGATATACAGATAGTGGATAGATAGATGGATAATCGTTTAAAAAGAAGTGCGTATTATCTACAAAAAACAAAAACAGGATAAGAAAAAAAGATTTTAGATATTTCATGATACAAATCTGATAATTAATTTATGTGAAATTACATTTAGTTGTAAAATTATATTGGGACAAAATAGTGTACATACACACACACACACACACAACACACCACACAGACAACACATCACACACAACACAAAACACACACAACACACACACACACCAAACATACACACACACACACCGAATAAAATGTCAAAGGGGAGATAAGCCGGCTAGTTAACTTTTAAATTCAGAAAATATTAAAGACTTAATTTAAAATCCTTAATAAAAACAAAAAAGTATAAGTACGTAATGATAATATATATTCATAGTGAAATTTGTCCTGATCCAAATCTTTTCTCTCTCCTCCTCCCTCTCTTTTCCCTCTTCTCTCTCTCTCTTCTTCTCTCTCTCTTCTCTCTCTCTTCTCTCTCTCTCTTCTCTTCTCTCTCTCATCTNATCACCTGAGTCACTTCCCAATCACCTGAGTCACTTTTCAATCACCTGAGTTATTTTTCAATCACCTGAGTGCAATTTCCAATCACCTGAGTCACTTTCCAATCACCTGAGTCACTTTCCAATCACCTGAGTCACTTTCCTATCACCTGAGTCACTTTTCAATCACCTGAGTCACTTTCCAATCACCTGAGTCACTCCTCACCTGAGTCACTTTCAATCTGAGTCCTTTTCCAATCACCTGAGTCACTTTCCAATCACCTGAGTCACTTTTTCAATCACCTGAGTCATTTTCAATCACTGATCACTTTCCAATCACCTGAGTCACTTTTCCAATCACCTGAGTCACTTTCCAATCACCTGAGTCATTTTCCAATCACCTGAGTCATTTTCCAATCACCTGAGTCACTTTCCAATCACCTGAGTCACTTTCCGATCACTTGAGTCACTTTCCAATCACCTGAGTCACTCTATGACTCACTAATTTGAGTCGTAGATAATTGACCTTTATCTCTGAGTCACGCTTATTAATATCGGCTTCATCGTGTACCGTCGAGTCATTTTCAATTTCTCTATGACTCACTGCCATGCGAAATATAACCTCTATTTCTGAGTCATTCGCTATAACTCACAAACCGAGGTCCGCTGTATCGGAAAAAATACTTTCTGAGTTACTCTTTATCAATATCGGCCTCATTCCCTTCCGCCGAGTTATTTTCATTTTCACTTTACCGCGCTAGTCCTCGAGCCTCATCTGAAGTGAGTTTATTGTGAGTCGCGTCGTTCGATTTTATGTTGACTCGTTTTACCCTTCGTCCGAATGCGTCGCTGCTGGCTTCGGTCGTTCGTCAGTTAGCTCTTTCGCTAACTTCGGACGTTGAGACATATTTAGTGAATTTACATATATATATATATATATATATATATATATATATATATATATATATATATATATATATATATATATATATATATATATATATATATATTATAAAGCTTTAATTTATTAATTCTATCCACTTTCTGTATCTTTATCACACGAGTTTAGAGTAAGAAGACAGAATATAAAAAGAAAAGAAAATCTGCAGCAATAATGAATTCTTAGAATCATAATCATGTTAGTGACAATGCTAACTCAATAATGATAATATAAGTTTGTTTATTTAATCATGGTAATAAGGTTAATCATTTAATCATAAGTTTAATCATCTGATTATCTTAACAGTAATCGTAATAAGTGAATCATTCGATGGTCACAATAATTTAATCTTTTCTAGCTGCACACACTCTGTAATGATTAATTTAATTTATTTATATTATTTTTATTATTATTATTATAATTTTTCTTTACTTTTTTTTACTTTTCCTCTTCTTTTCTTTCTTTCTTGCGTTTTTTTTTTCCTTTTCTTCTTTTCTCTCTTCCTTTGCATTTTCACTTCTATCTACTTCATCTATTTATCTTATTTTTCTCCTTTTCTTCTTCATTATTTGAGTATTCTTCACATTCTGCTCCTTCGCTTTCCTTTTCTTCTTCTCCTTCTTTTCTTAATCTTCTTCTTCGCCATTTCCCCTTTTCCTGTTTCTTTTCTCTTTCTTATTCTTCTTTACCATTTACTTTTTCTCATTCTCCTCCTTCTTATTTTCATCATTCTCCACCATTTCCCCTTTACGTCTTCCTTTTCTCATTCTTCTCCATCTTAT
>NW_020870724.1:321264-323764 GCF_003789085.1 Penaeus vannamei
GCATGGATATAAAATTTCGACATGTACGTTTATGTGTATGTATACGTGTGTTTTCGGGAGGGTCTGTTTCTGTATGTATTTATGAATGCATGTATGTATACATGTATGTATGCGTACATTTATGTATGCACGCACATGATCCTATTCATCAATAATGATAAAAGTAATAACCAATGTCCTTTATAAATAACACTGGAGAGCAGAGTTACAAACGGACTATTCAATTGGCAGCTGTGACTGTTTCGCGGAATTCCCTGCAGCTTGCAACACCGCTATAAAGGAGATCGTGCAACATGCGATTGCAAAGAGAAGGGGAAAGGGAGAAAGCGGAAAATGGAGAGAGAGAGAGAAAAGGACAATAAAAAAAGAAAAGAATCTATTTATACTCGTTTCCCCCTCGCAGATATCACGTGGGTGGGAATTATGGAGTTAGTGAAGCAGGAGAAAAGATTATGTTGATAAATGATCTTGATTGGGATAAGATATGTGGAGGAGGAAGGAGAGAGAGAGAGAGAGAGGGGGGGGGAGAGAGAGAGAGAAGGAGAAAGAGAGAGAGAGAAGGAAGGAAGATAGAGAAAGAGGACAGGGAACAGTAAGAAGAGAGAGAGAGAGAGAGAGAGAGAGAGAGAGAGAGAGAGAGAGAGAGAGAGAGAGAGAGAGAGAGAGAGAGAGAGAGAGAGAGAGAGAGAGAGAGAGATTTAATCATGATGTCTATAAATGTACAACTATTTCTATTAATGTTACTGGTACCAATAAAACTATTGGTGGTATAGGTACAGAACTGACCATAACATCATTATTACCATTATTAGTAATAATTATCTTCATTTCTGCTGCTGATAAAAAACAGAGATAATGATTCAATAAAGATGAGTTTACGGTTGTCTGAAAATATATATGCTTAAAGATAATGATAATAGCAATGACAGTAGTGATAATGATAATGATTGCAATAAGAATGATGGTGAGGAGGAACATTCCAATGATAATGATGTCAGTGATAACGATGATGATAGTAGTAATGATAATAATAACGTTTATGATAATGATAATGATTATATGAATGACAAGAAGAACAACAGCATTAATAGCCATTATTATGGTTCTCATTATTATTATTATCATTATTATTACTGTTGTTGCTGTTTTATCATAATTATCACCATTATCATTATCATCATTAGCATTATCATTTTTATTATCATAGTTATAATAACAATTATAAGAGCAATAACAACAACGTAAGTAAATGTATCGAAGTTAAAGGAGCCTTGAAGAAGAGGTGGCGAAACATACTCAAAAATACCTTCAAGATTTTTGACATATAACGAACACACTCCCTAAAAGAGGAAAGATAAAGGAGGATTAGGAAGAGAGAAAGGGAGGAAAAGGGAGAGAAAAGGGAAGGGAGGAAGAGGAGAGGAAAAGGGAGATAAAGAGAAAGGGAGGAAGAGGAGAGGAAAAGGGAGAGGTGGAGGAAGAGGAGAGAAAAAAAAGAGTAAGAGCAAGGAGAGGAAAAGATAAAGAGAGGAGGAGAGAAGGAAATGGAAGGAATGAGTAAGAAAGGAGACGAAGAAGGAGGAATTAAGAAAGTGAGAGAGATAGATAAAGGAGAAAAAGGGAGAGGAAGTGTTTGCGTGAAATAAAATAATAGGAAGAACGAGATAGAGAGAGAGACGGATGAATATATAGTGACAGTTAGAGATAAAGAAATAGGTAGAGAGAGAGAAAGCGAGAGAGACGAAGAGAAAGAGGGGGGAGGGGAGAGGGTGAGAAGGAGGAGGAGGAGGGAGAAGGCACGAAAACCGAGAAAAAAAAGGAAGGTCTGAGAGAGACAAGCCAGGGGCAGGGGAAGGTTGGGGGAGGGGGGGGCACTAGACACGTCTTTTCTTTCTCGTTCTCCTTAACTTTATTGCCTATCTTGTTAAAGTTGTCTTGGGGTCTTATCTTCATTCATGGTCATTAAATCTCTCTCTGTGTCTGTTTCTCTCTCTCTCTCTCTCTCTTTCTCTCTCTCTCTCTCTCTCTCTCTCTCTCTCTCTCTCTCTCTCTCTTCTCTCTCTTCTCTTCTCTTCTCTTCTCTTCTCTTCTCTTCTCTTCTCTTCTCTCTCTTCTCTTCTCTTCTCTTCTCTTCTCTTCTCTTCTCTTCTCTTCTCTCTTCTTCTCTTCTCTCTTCTCTTCTCTCTCTCTCTCTCTCTCTCTCTCTCTTTCGTCTCCTTGCTCATCGTTATTATCCTTTTTCTTTATGCGAACGGGAAGCATCAGGCAAACAATGACAGTAAGGTTTTGGAAGGTGGGAAATAGGGATAGGGGTGGAGGAAGGGGGAGAGGGAGGGAGAGGAGGAGGATGGAAAAGGTATAAAACACATAAACACACACGCATAGAAGCATCAGTTTACAGATACATAGAGGACACATGTAAAACATGCACACAATATGTACACACACACACACACACACACACACACACACACACACACACACACACACACACACACAC
>NW_020870724.1:328764-331264 GCF_003789085.1 Penaeus vannamei
AAAATAATAAAAGGAATAAATGAGGAGAGGGAGGGTGAGAGAGGACTCGGACTGGAGTAAGGAAGAGATATAGAGAGACTACGAAGAAGAAATGGTATAGGAGGGGAGGAAGGAAGAGTGAGTAGAGAATGGAGGGCTAAACGTACAAGAAAAATAATGGGGGAGAAGACACTGAGAAGAATAGTTAAAGGGTGGGGAAAAAGAGAAAGGAGGACCGAGAAAAGTGGGGAGGAAGAGGAGACAACTGAAAATAGAGGAAAATAAGAAATAGGCGAGGCGGGAGAGGAAGGAGACCCAAGGAACAGATTATAAAAGAGATGAGATAGAAGCAAGGATAGAAAGGATAGAGAGGCGAAGGAAAAGGACACTGGTAAGCATTGTAGGGGAGAAATGAGAGGCCACAGAGAGAGGATGGTAGGAGGAAGGATGCGAGGACCAGAGATTGATGGGGGAAAGAGACAAACTGTAGGCGGATAGAAAGGAGGGGGGGAAAGGGCAGGAGTAGGGACAGGGGGAGCAGTAGTGGGAGGAGTGCTGGATAGTAGGAGAAGAGAGAAGAGGAGAGAAGGAAAGGGGGATGGACTGGGGGACGGCAGAGGGGTGGAGGGTAGGGGAGAGGCTGGGGAGATAGTAAGTAGGAGGAGCGAGGGGGATGGAGGGATGGGGACCAAAGGCATGGTAAAAGGAGCGAGGGAAGAGGGGGTGGCGACTAGGGATGGGGATAAGGAGGGGGGCGGGGGGGGGGTCCACACAGACTAAGCAGAGGCATTTAGGTTTCATGTTCACGTCAACTCGCGCTCCCTGGACGCAATGATCGCATGTTTGCGGCCGGTGGGGGAAAGGAAGGAAAGAAGGAGGAAGAGGAGGAAAGAGGAGGATGAGGGTGGGTGGAAGAGGAAGAGAGCGTATGAAAAAGATGAAGCATGGGGGGGGGGGAGGGAAGACAGGGGAAGGAGGAGGAGGGAGGAAAGAGGAGGATGAGGGGGGGGGCAAGAGGATGAGAGGGTGTGGAAGAGGAAGCGAAGGGTGAGAGAGAGAGAAAAGACGAGGAGGGGGAGGAGGACAGGGGAAGAGAAAGAGTGATGAGAGTGAAAGATGAGGGAGGAAAAGGGTGATGAGAGAAAGAGAGAACGAGGAACGAGGGAGAGGACGTAGCGAAAAAAGGAACAAAGGAAGGAGAAAGAGGAAGAGAGAGGGAAGAGAAAGAGAGAGTGTGTGGTGCAGGAGGAGGAGGAGGAGGAGAAGAGAGAGAGGAGAGAGAAAGGAGAAGAGAGAGAGAGAGAGAGAGAGAGAGAGAGAGAGAGAGAGAGAGAGAGAGAGAGGAAGAGAGAAGAGAGAGAGAGATGAGAGAGAGAGAGAGTGTGGGGGGGATAGGGAGGGAGGGAGGAGAGGAGGGAGAGAGAGAGAGAGAGAGAGAGAGAGAGAGAGAGAGAGAGAGAGAGAGAGAGAGAGAGAGAGAGAGAGAGAGAGAGAGAGAAGAAGAGAGAGAGAGAGAGAGAGAGAGAGGGAGAAGAGATGTGGTGCGAAGTGAGCGAAGGAGGAGGAGGAGGAGGAGAGGAGCGAGGGAGAGAGAAGAGAAGAGAGAGAGAGAGAGAAGAGAGGAGAGAGAGAGAGAGAGAGAAGAGAGAGAAGAGAGAGAGAGAGAGAGAGAGAGAGAGAGAGAGAAGAGAGAGAGAGAAGAGAAGAGAGAGAAAGAGAGAGAGAAAAAAGAGAGAGGGCGAGGAAGGAGGGAGAGAAAACGGGACAAAGGAAAGAGGAAGAAGGTGTTGTGGACGAGACAAGGAGGAAGTAAAGAATGAGAAAGTAGAAAGCAGGGAAAGAAAGAGGTTGGAGAAAGGCAGGAATCAGGAAGTGGAAACGCGGAAGATAAACTGGTGAGAGAAAGAAAGGAAGGAGAGAGGAGACAGGGGATAGGGAAGAACAAAGAGACAGGAGTGATAAAGGGGGGAAAGGGAGATTAGAAGAAAGATATGTGAAGGTGTAAAGATAAAAAAGGAAGAGGAGAAAACAGAGAAAAAGGAAGAGGTGGAAGGGTGATGAAGAGAAACAGAGAATAAGGACGAAGGGGAATAGGCGGTGATGAGAATAATGGAGGCAGGAAGGGGAAGAAGAAATCGTAATAAGAGAGGAAGGGAGATGAAGAAGAAAGAGGTGATAACGAGAAAGACAAAGAATGAAAAAGAGAGAGAGTAAGGAAGGCGACCAAAAATAGAACATTAAATATTAAAAAAAACAAATGAAGCAACAAGAAATCAAACCGCCTTAAAAAATACGTAAAAAAATCAAAGAAAAACAAACAAAAAAAAACACAGTAAAAAATAAAGTATAAACAAGAAAAAAAAAGAGAAGAGAGAGATCACAGCATCACCCATCCCACAAAACCCGGGCATGGGGCGTGTGTTGCCCCGAATGGCGGCGCCCAGGGGGTGACAGATGAGGGCGCGTCTCTAGAACAGCGTGAGAGAACCGCCTCCCGTGTTATTACTCTGACGTTACAAAG
>NW_020870724.1:341264-348764 GCF_003789085.1 Penaeus vannamei
CCTCCCTCTCCCCCTCTCTCTCTGCCCAGAAGACTCTAGTTACAACAAAGGGTCCAACACCCAACCCATGTGTAATTAAACTATCCCCGGCAGTCCCCTCACTCCCCTCCCCTTTCTCCCCTCATCTCCCTTGCCCCTTTCCCCTCCCTTACACCCTAGGCAACATTTCACCCCTTTCTCCCTCCCCTTTTCCTCGCCCATTCATCTTTCTCGATTCATTGTCCCCTTAGCGACGTGTGAACCTTATACCTCTGTCTTTCACGCTGTCTCCTCTTTCTCCTTCCTTCTGTTTTTTTTTCCTTCTTTTCACCCTCTTCTCTGAATTCCTCTCACACGCATACTCTTGCTTTCTTTTTTTCTCTCTCTTTCTCTTCCTCACTTCCTTCGCCCACTTTCGGTCCAATTTCTTCTTTTTTTTTCGTTCATCTCCATCTTCTTCCCTTCTTCTGTTTCTGCTTTCTTCCTCTCTCATCTTCAGATTTTCCTTTTCCCCCTCCGTGCTTTCTCCCTCTCTCTTACTTATATTCATTATCATGTCCCCTTTTCCCTCTCTCTTTCTCTCTCTCTCTCCTACATCCCTCTCTCCTCTCTCAATTCCCTTTCTCTTTTAGACCTATCCCCTCTCCTCTTCCAAATCATTTTCTCCTTTTCTCTCTCCTTCATCTCTCTTACTCCTTCCAACCCCTCTCCCTCAACCACTTTCAACCCATTCTATCTCCCTCACCCTCTCTCACCCTAAAACTCCACCCCCACCCTCTCTCACTCCAAACCCCTCTCCTCCAACTCCACTCCCCCACCTTCTTCATCCCAACTCCTCTCCCCAACCATCTCTCTCCCTCACCATCAACCCCTCTCCCCCAATCCTCTCTCTCAGCCCCAACCCCTCTCCCACCTACACACCCTCTCCCCAAATCCCACTCCCACTCTCCCCCACCTACCCACCCCCCAACCCCTCTCACCCCCAAACCCCCCACTCCTTCCCCAACCCTCCCCCCCACCCCTCAGCCTATCGTCGGCTGAGTCCCGATATTACCCGAACGCTATCAATATTACACGCTCATTATTGATATCATCCTGCCGGAGTCTGTATAATCCGTCTGCCAGCCGCTGTATTACCGTCGCTGCTTCGTTCAGCTTATTATTACGCTGTGTGAAGATGTGCGTGCTGTGTGGTGGGGAGTGGTATGTTGAGTGGGGGATGTTTGTGTGTATGTATGTGTAGTGTGGGGGATAGTGTTTTGTGGCTGTGGGGTGAGGGGGAGGGATGGCTATGTGTGTGTGTGTGTAAGGGAACGGTTTTTTTTTTTTGTGTTTATTTGTGTGTTCTACTGTTGCGTTCCTGTCATGTCTTGCCATGTGGTGTGTTGTGGTGGTGCTTAGTTATGCAGTGCCAGTCCCGGGTATCGGATGGGACCGATGTAAGCTGCGCCCACGAAAGCGCGATAAGGAAGCAGATTATAGGCGTTACTGATACCTTAGACGCTCAGGGTGCGGGCGATGCGCAGAGATTCGCGGCTGCCCCATCTCGCAAGGGGGAGGGAGGAGTGATGTTATACAAGATGCGATTTGTATATTGACATGTAAAAATCGAGAGCTCGAGTAAGCAAAAACACGAAGTCATTTTTGAGCTAGACTATGGACAATATATACCAGCCCACATAGACAAGGAAGGGTCTATGATTTCTCTTTTAGTGTGGCGGAAGAATGAGCAATAATCAAGGCTTGAAGATTTGTTATGCGTACGAATCGCACAATTGAGGGAAATAATAGAACGATGAATGAGTACGATGCTTTGGGTGATGAGAAAGGGAAGTTAACTGGAGTCAATGTAGAGAGAGGTCAGATGCTACATCACACACCACACAGCGAACACAGCCACACACACGACACACCACACACACACACAACACACGACACACACACACACACACCACACACACGAAGACAACACACGACGAACAACACAGCAACGAAGACGAGCGACGAAAACACACAACACACACGACAGACGAGAAAGAGACAGCATGGCACAAATGCTACGGAAGAACCACACAACGAGAGCGAGCCAAGGAGCGCAAGACGACACCACACACTGAGTGCACGCTAGGCTAGTATACAAAAATAGAGCAAACCCCAACAAAAGTATGCAGAATAGAATTTTCTTATCGATTCGTCGAGATATCGTATAGTGACGAGACTACAAGAGAGAGAGAAAAGCATGAATGTATTATGAGAAATTTTAACAGGAAGTAGACAAATGAAGAGTATAATATTCATACTGTAGATCGAATGAAGCGAAATCGAAGGGTCACACAGTGCATCGCTATGAAGTTCAATATCGAATGCAAAAAGCAGTGGAGCGAAGGGCACAAACCATTACCATAGAGATTGAGCAAAATAGAACAGAACCCACTCCGAACTCTCCATCAATCTCACAATTTACAAATAGCCCTACACAACATTAACATAAACGATAACACAATTTAATTTCGCTATAACAATAACAGTGACGCTTCCTATTAGGCACATGCTATAAGATACGAGCAAATGTCATTATTCGATATGCGCTCATAAGGAAAAATCTAACGCCATCGAACAATCCTGCGCCCAACCGCTCTACCTCTCTACTTCACGCCGAAGACGCCGCGCAAATATCGACATCGACATAAAGTGTGCCAGAGAAAATGTATTCACATAAACAAACCGTGGCTTGTGCAGAAAGATGGAAGTAGAAGAGAGTATACAAATAAGGGGAATAACGCTGTCGTCGCAGTGACTAATATATCGTGATGATATTTACCTATCGTCCTCAGTTTCGCGTCCTCCTTTCCTCCTACATACTCGTGCTTCTCTTGTCATTTTAAGGCATCTACAGGAGCATTATCACCGCTCTTACGTGAGCAGTTCACTTCTCTCTTATGACTTGACTATCTTCTTTTATCTGTCATTACAGCTACCTTATCCTCTTTCCTTATTCTTTCATCTTATTCTTCTCCTACTCCTCCTCCTTCCTCTTCTTCTTCTTTTTTCCTTCATCCTCCTCCTTCTTCTTTCTTACCTCGCTACTCCTCCTTCTCTTTTTCTTTTCTTTCTCCTTCTTCTTTTCTATATCCTCTCCACTCTCTTCTTCTTCTTCTTCTCTTCTCTTTCTCTCAGAGCTCCTCTTATTTCTTCTTCTTCCCCTCCTCCTTCCAGTTTATCCTTATCCCCGTCATCTTATCCCCAATCCCCTCCCTCCACACCCAAACCCTCAAAACCCCTCCCTCCTAACCCCTCCAACCCCCTCCTCCTACCCCTCAAACCCCTCCTCCTACCCCTCCAACCTCCCTCCTACCCCTCCAACCCCCTCCTCCTACCCCTCCAAACCCCTCCCTCCTCCCCTCCAAACCCCTCCTCCCTCCCTCCTATCCCCCCCCCCCTCCCCCTCCCGCCGGTGCCCCCCTCGCAAAGTGCCCTCCGCTCGTGGCAAAGGGCCAAGGGGAATCCGATGCGTCCTTAAGGAGTCGCCGGTATGACTCCTTCTCTCTCTCGGATGCTGCTTGATCACGGTGAAAGGGAGAGGGAGAAGGATAAGTAGGGAGAGAGGAGAGGGGAGAGGAGAAGGAGAAGGGGAAGGAGAGGGAGAAGGGGAGGAGAGAGGGAGAGGGAGGGAGAAGGTGAGGGGAGGGAACAAGTGGGAGAGAAGAGGAGGGAGTAGGAGAGAGGGAGGAGAGAGGGGAAAGGAGACAAAGAAGGAAAGAGGAAGAAAATGAGGATGAGGGTGATGGAGAAGAGGAGGATGAGAAGAGGAGAGAGAAAAAAAAGAGAGAGAGAAAGAAAAGCAGAAGAGAGAGAGCTAGGGCTAGGTGAGAAAGAGGGATGAAGACCAATCGACCAACCTAAAAAAGGGCAAACACGAGCGAAAGAGAGAGAGAGACAGAGTAGAGAAAAAAAGAAAGAGAGAAAAAAGAAAGAGAGGGAGAGAGAGAGAGAGAGAGAGAGACAGAGACAGCGAAAGACAGAGACAAAAAAAGATCAAAAGAGAGAGAGAGAACAAAGGAACAAAAAACAACAAGAAATCAACCTCTGTCACAACCCTCCTGTGTGAGGCGTCGCCCGCTCTCGCTCCGCCTCCGTCCCTGGCCTGAGTTACTGATGTAAATTCCTCCTTTACACAGCACTCGTCGCGGCGAACAATGGGCAGACGACACCCATTATTTGGCCAAAAACTTAATGACATATTGGAGACTAGAGCTGGGTGGGAGGACGGAGGAGAGAGGGGAGGGAAGGGGGGAGAGAGGAAGAAGAGGAGGGGGAGGGAGAGGAAGGGGTGAGGGGAGAGGAAGGATAGAGAGAGGGAGAGGGTGAGGGGAGGAAGGGAGGAAGGAGAGGAAGAGGGGAGGGACGGAGGGAAGGAGAGAGAGAAGGGAGGGGTGGGATGGAGAGGAGGTGGGTACGAAGGGAAGTGGGAGGGAGGGGGGAAGGAGAGAGAGAGCAGGATGGGGTTGGAGAAGAGGAAGGAGAAGAGGGGGTGGGGTGAGGGGATGAAGGAGGAAGGAGAGAGAAGAGCTGGGTAAGGGAGGGAAGGGTGGTGGGTTGGGAGAGGAGGAAGGAGGAGAGCAAGATGTGTAAGGGGAGGGGGGAGAGAGGAGAGAGGGGGGGGATTGTAGCGGGAAGGAGAAAGGGAAGGAAACGGGGAGAGAGGAAGAAGAAGAGAAGAGACGTAGGGAGATAGGGGTGGGAGGTGGAGGAAGAGGAGGAGGGGAGGAGAAGGAGATCCGAAGATTAGATAGAGGAGGAAGGAGGGAGAGAGGAGAAGAGAAAGAGAAGAAGGTGAGGAAGAGAGATGAGGAGGATAGAAGGAAGAGAGAAGAAGGATAGAAGAGATATGTGCGTGGTTCTCTGTGTAATGGGAGGATGGATGTGTATACACTTACTCAAATATACAAGAAACAGTGTAAGTAATGGCATGTGGTTGTTTGCAAATGTGTGCATTAGTGTGTGTACAATCATACCCATGTACGTAAGTTCAACATACAGACACAAAAACTACATGCTTCCCCTAGTCGAAGAAGGTAATGGTGATGAAAAGGAATAAATCAACTAAATAATACATAGTAAGTAAATAAATAGATAGAATAGATAATGAAATAAAGATCTAAAAATGAAATATAGAATAAAGAATGAAATAGACAAACAAACGATAACAAAAATCAAAATAAATAACATCCAAAACAAAACAAAACAGGACAAAGACAACAAAAACAACACAAAGAACAAAGACAACACGACAAAGACAAAACAAAACGACAGACAACAAAATCAACACGACAAAGACAACAACACAACACAAAGACAACGAAAACACGACAAAGACAAAACAAAACGACAGACAACAAAAACACGACAAAGACAACAACACAACACAAAGACAACAAAATCAACACGCCAAAGACAACAACACAACACAAAGACAAAAAAAACACGACAAGACAAAAACAACACGAACAAAGACAACAAAAAAACACAAAGACAACAAACGACAACACAAAACACACAAAAGACCAACACAACAGACAAAGACAACAAAAACACGACAAAGACAAAACAACACAACACAAAAGACAACAAAAAGACAGACAACAGCAACAGACAAAGACAAAAACAAAACGACGACAACAAAACAACACAAAGACAACAAAAACACGACAAAAGACAAAACAACAACACGACAAAGACAAAACACAACAACAAAAACACGACAAAGACAACAAACACACGACAAAGACAACAAAAACACGACAAAGACAACAAAAACACGACAAACAACACGACAAGACAACAAAAACATGACAAAGACGACAGACAACAAAAACAACAAAGACACAAAACAACAAAAAACGACAAAGACAACAAAACCACCTCCTCACCCACAGGGCAATAACCCGAAACCCACAGAAATGAAATAGAGGCTTCGCACTTGCAGCCGCCGAACACCCAAGCCACAGATCATAATGATGAACGAGGATGCTGTGCGGATATTGTGTGGATTCTGTGCGGATATTGTGCTGTGCGGATATTGTGTGGATTCTGTGCGGATATTGTGAGAATGCTGTGCGGATATTGTGTGGATTCTGTGCGGATATTGTGAGAATGCTGTGCGGATATTGTGTGGATTCTGTGCGGATATTGTGAGAATGCTGTGCGGCTGTGCATATTGTGTGCTGTGCGGATATCTGTGCGGATATTGTAGAATGCTGTGCGGATATGTTGTTGTGCGGATACTGTGTGGTTATTGTGCGGATACTGTGTGGATATTGTAAGGATGTGTGGATACTGTAAGGATGCTGTGCGGATACTATAGGATGCTGTGCGGATACTATAGGATGCTGTGCGGATGCTGAGCGGATAGTGTGGATACTGTGCGGATGCCACATTTCATCTTCCGCTGGCAGATGCTTATCTTTTTTTCTCTACATTGTAATGGGAATGTAGCGGTTAAGATGTTCCCGTTTTCTGTGGTTTGGTCGTAGGTGGGACTAGCATAATTCCGTGATGGAAGGAAGAGGAAAAGGAGTTATTAATGGAGACGATAGTAATGATAAGGATGATAACTATATTCCTGAATTAAAGATGCAAATGATTACTGATAATGATTATGGCGTCTGTAATAGCAATAATTACTATAATAAGGAAGGTTAGCATCACTTTTAAAAATACACAATGGGTTGCGATGCAATACAATACTTAGTACTAATAATAAGAATGGTGACCATAAAGATGATTTTAAATAGAATGAAAATGGTAGGAATAATAATAACAATAATGATAAACAATGATAACACTACTATTACTACCAGTAATAGTGATAATGATGATGATACTTATGATAATAATAATGATAATGATGATGATAATAATAATAATAAAAATGATGATGATAATAATAAAATAATAATAAATAATAATAATAATAATAATAATAATAATGATAATAATAATAATAATAATAATAATGATAATAATATAACATAATAATGATAATGATAATGACAATAGTGATAGTAATCAAAACAATGATAATGTTGATATTGACAATAATAATAATAACGATAATAGTAATAACAATATTGATAATGATAATAATAACAACAATAATAATAATAACAATAATGATAACAATAAAAATATTGGTAACAATCAGAAAAAAACAATGATAATACTCTCTCCGTGACAACAACAAAGGAACAGCTGAATGGACAGCCCACAACGAGAACAGAAACACAGCAAATGTTACGAGATGAATCCACCAACAGCTGTGTGATTTGGAATTAGATATTTACCCTAATTACACCACCTGCCTATGATATGCAAATTGGAAATGGGAAATGAATATTTTTCGGTACGAAATACGGAAAAAAATGTAGTGAAAAAAAAAGTCAAGTGAATTCATAGTTGATATGCTTTCTCAATTTATCTTGCTGTCTATCCATTGATCTATCTCTGTATCTGTTTGTCTAT
>NW_020870724.1:353764-361264 GCF_003789085.1 Penaeus vannamei
AGCTAACTATCTATCTATCTATCCATCAGCATTCACCGCATTCCCTCTCCAACCTTACCACATTCAACACACATTTTTCTCTCGATGTTTCCCTGATTAAGACACAAGCCTACCCTCCCCCCCTCCCCTTCCCCTTCCCCCTCCCCCCGCTTGTTGCAAAAGACATCATTCTAATTTTAGCCTCAGCGAAAATCCCCAGCGATTGGCTATTCCTTCCCAATCCTCCGTCACGTCATCTTGCCGATAAATATTGCAGCTTGAATTTGCTTGCAATAGACACGTGATTCGCCAGTTTTGCATGAGGCATTCGAGAGCGGTAACGAGCACGTGTCTGCAGCGTTGCAATATTGCAAAGAGAGAAGAAAGAAGATTAACCGTATGTTGATGTGATTCCTCGGTCCGTAAGGTGCAATTTCGCTCGTGTTTCCCTTCGAAGTATATGTATATATTTATAAACGTTTTTTTGTTGTTGTTGTTTTTTGTCCTTTTTTCGAATAATTGAGTTCTTTTCATGCTTTTTTTATGTTGGGCTATAACTAATCTCTGCCCTTGCTTATTCTCTGTCCTTCTCTCTCTTTTTCTCTTTCTCATTCTGTCACTCTCTCTCTCTCTCTTTCTCTCTCTTCTCTCTCATTCTCTCATTCTCTCTCTCTCTTCTCTCTCTTTCTCTCTCTCTCTCTCTCTCTCTCTCTCTCTCTCTCCTCCCTCCTCCTCCCTCCCTCTCTCTCCTCTCTCTCTTTTCCCTCTCTCCTCCTCTCTCTCGCTTCTAAAAGATCTGTCCCAAATTCCGTGCTCTGTTGTATTACGCAGCCGTCATTGCAGACAGCAGCTGACGGTCAATAGCATACCCCCCCTCTCAACCCCCAACTCCCCCTCCTACCCCAGCTGCCCAACTACTGCCCTTATTTACTCATTGCCCCCTACCCCTACCTCCCTCCCTCCTCCCCCTCTTTATCCTCTCCCGCCATTCACCCTCTCCCCCTCTCTCCCTCACTCTCTCCACATCCCCCTTCCTCCATCCCTCCTTCCTTCCCTCTCTCCCTCCACAACCCAATCTTCCTCCCTCCCTCCATCACCGCATCTCCCTCCCTTCCTCGACCCCTCCATCTTCAACCATCTCTCCTTCCCTCCACAAACCCATCTTCTTCCTCCGTCTTTCCACACCTCCCTCCGTCCCCATCTTCCTCCTCCCCTCAGCCCTCCTTCCCTCCCTCCCACCTCCCCACCAAATCTTCCTCTGTGCCTTCCTCCTCCCCTCCCGCCTTCCCTCCTCCCCTCCCCTCCCATCCTCCCACCACATCTTCCTCCATCCCTCCCTTCCCTCTTCCCTTCCCTCCCTCCTTCCCTCCCTCCACCACCACATCTTCCTCCATCCCTCCTCCCTCCTCCCCTCCCACCTCCCTTCCTCCCTCCTTCCCTCCCTCCCTTAAAATATACCGAGACAACCCAAGCGACACACTTCTTTTCCTTATTTGTGTCCGGTCGCCGAGTCCCCGATCGTCGAATAAATATTTGCAGGATCTAATTTACGAGGATTTTCAGGTCACGGATTTTAGCGGCGCGAAATCGGGGGGGAGTGGGGGGGGGTGGGGCTTGTGGCTGTTTATATCGCTATGGGGTATCTTAATCAGTGCCGTCATTATCCTTATATATATCAGTATCAATGTCTGTGTCATTATTGTTGTCATTATGTTTATCAATATCAGTATCAATGTCTGTGTCATTATTATTGTTAGTGTTGTTGTTATTATCATTATTATTACAGTTATTATTACTATAACTGTCGTTATCATGAGCATTATTGTTAATGACATTGCTGTTGTTGCTGTGTTGCTAAATTGTTATTCTATATTTTTATTGTTATTAGTAACATAATCATCGTTATCATTACTGTTGTTATTATTAGTAGTAGTAGTAGTAGTATATTATTATTATTCATCATAATTATTATTATTATTATTATCATTATTGTTATTACCATTATTATCATTATTATTATTATTATTATTATTATTATTATTATCATTATCATTATCATTATTATCATCATTTTTTGGTATTATTATTATCATCATAATCTTTATCATTATCATTATTATCACATCTATTACAATTATCATTGATATTGTTATCATTATCATCATCATGATTACTATATCCATCATTGTCATCATATGCATTATTGTTATCATCATTGCTATAACTCTTGTTGTTATTAGTTGCAGCTGTTATAATAGTGCTAGAACTGGTGGAATGATCATATATCATATGAGTATAATTGCCAGAGAGAGAGAGAGAGAGAGAGAGAGAGAGAGAGAGAGAGAGAGAGAGAGAGAGAGAGAGAGAGAGAGAGAGAGAGAGAGAGAGAGAGAGAGAGAGAGAGAGAGAGAGAGAGAGAGAGAAGAGAAAGAGAGAGAGAGAGAGAGAGAAGAGCGAGAGAGAGAGAGAGAGAGGAGAGAGAGAGAGAGAGAGAGAGAGAGAGAGAGAGAGAGAGAGAGAGAGAGAGAGAGAGAGAGAGAGAGAGAGAGAGAGAGAGAGAGAGAGAGAGAGAGGAGAAGAGAGAGAAGAGAGAGAGAGAAAATATAGAATGATACAGATGTAAAGATAGATAGTTCATGTTGTTGGTGTGCGTACGTGTTTTGTGTGTGTGTGTGTGTGTGTGTGTGTGTGTGTGTCTGTGTATGTATGTGTATGTATGTATGTGTGTGTCCGTGTGTGTGGTGTGCGTGAGTGGTGCGTGCGTGCGTGAGTGTCGAAATCTTGCGCTGTCATAAATGCAGGTTTTCGGTCGGTTTTTATTATATTTGGAAATATTTATCTCCCATCAAAGCTATTCACCATAACTTGAACCTTGCTGAAGAGAGCGAAGAAAAATAGATATTGTTAAGGCCAAGAATTTAATTATAAGGTTGAGGGAGAGGGAGAGAGGGAGAAGGGAGGGAATGGGAAGGAGGGAGAGAGAGGAGAGGAGAGAGAGAGAGAGAGAGAGAGCGAGGAGAGAGAGAGAGAGAGAGAGAGAGAGAGAGAGAGAGAGAGAGAAGAGAGAGAGAGAGAGAGAGAGAGAGAGAGGGAGAGGGAGGGAGGGGGAAGAGGCGAGGGAGAGGAGAGGGAGAGGGGAGGGGGGGAGGGAGGGAGAGGAGAGGAGAGAGAGAGAGAGAGAGAGAGAGGAGAGAGAGAGAGAGAGAGAAAGAGAGAGAGAGAAGAGAGAGAGAGAAGAGAGAGAGAGAGAGAGAGAGAGGAAAGGGAGGGAGGAGGGGGGCAAGAGAGAGAGAGAGAGAGAGAGAGAGAAACAGACAGACAGACAGACAGAGAGACAGAAGGGGGGGTAGGGGGGGAGGACGACCTCATAGGTGGGCGTAATCCTTGAACCGGAGTAATAACCTCTCTCTTTTTCAAAAAGAAAGAAATTACATCCAACGGCCACTTGCCACGAAAATCTGCCATTAAAACGCCGTCCCAGCAGTCAATAAGGCAAAAGCGGCAGCCAATAGTAGTTCGGAGGACGGACGCCAGATGGCAGGAGCGAGGGCCGGCCGGGTGTTAGTAATCATCGCCGCCGGTAGATGGCGGAGGCTCTGCAAACTTCTCTCCTCCCTGTCCGTCTCTCCTTCGCTCGAACTACTCCCCCCTTACTCCTCCCCAACTAAATTCCATCTCCTTCATCTCTCCTTCACTAAACCTCCTTCCCTTTTTCCCTCTCTAACCATCTCCTCCCTTTCCCGCCTCTCCCTCCTCCTCCCTCCCTTTCTTCTCTCCCCGCCGTCCCCTCCCCCTCCTCCCCCCAACCCTCCTCCTCCCCCTCCCTCTCCTCCCCCCTCCTCACCCTCCTCCTCTCCTCCCTCAGCACCCACCACCCCCTTCCGTACCTCCTTCCCCTCCTCACCCCCCCCCTGGCAAGAGGCGGAGACGAGAACATCATGGAAGGAATAACCGGATAACAGAAGACGGTAATAGAAAGGAAAATAGAAAAGGGTAATAGAATAAGAAGGAAAAGAAAGAAAATAAAGATGAAAAAATAAAAATAAAGATATAAAGATAAAGAAAGAATGAAAATGGTTACAGAAAGGAAAATAGAAAAGGATAATAGAAAGGGATAATAGAGAAAGATAAGAAAAATAATAGGATAACGGAAAGTGTAATAGAAAAACAGCAGAATAGAATACTAACAGAATGGATAACAGCATAGGATGATAGAAAAAAATAACAGAAAAGGATAATGGGAAACAAGATAACAGAAAAGATAACAGAAAAATAATTACACAAAGGGATAACAGAAAAGAATAAGAGAAAATGGATGACAGAAATGATAACAGAAAAGAATAATAGAAAACGAATAACAGTTAATAGAAAAAAAATACATAAAAGAATAACATAAAAGAAAACCAGAACAGGATAAAAAGAAAAAAAAAGATAATAGTAAACAGTATATAATATATCATCATAAATAATACATAAAAAATATAAATTTTAAATAGCCAAATAAATAGGAAAGTAAAGGAATCGTGGGTGAGATTTGTTCTTAATTGATTCATTCTATTCCTCTCTCTCTCCCTCTAGATAGAGAGATAGATAGATAGATAGATTGGTTAATAGATAGATAGACAGGTAGGTAAATAGATAGATAGATAGATGGATAGATTGATAGATAGATAGATAAATAGATAGATAGATAGACAGATATAGATATTTATGTAGGTTTTTGGATATGTAGATAAATAGATAGACAAGACTAAAGATTGGCGAATCACATGCGGGGGATTCGGTTGAAAATTTGGGCGAGATGTGGGCGTTTTTGGGACGTGGGCGCCGTTGATAGATTTTTTTTTATTTGACTTATTGGTCATTTTTGTCTGTGTTTTTAGGGGGGGGTCATTTATCGGTCTATCAATATTTCCTTCCTCTGTCTATCTAATATTTATCGATGTATCTCTCTCTGTCTGTCTATCTAATTCATTCATCTATTTATCTCTCTATCTATCTATCTATCTAATTCACTCATCTATTTATCTCTCTATCTATCTCTCAATCTATCTATCTAGTTCATTTATATAATTTTTATCTGTTAACTTATCTATTTAATTATTCATTCATGGATTTAGTTATCTACTGATCATCCATATAGTTTTGTACTTATTCATATATTTATCTATTTGTTTATTTCTGTACTTATTCATATATTTATCTATTTGTTTATTTCTGTACTTTTCATATATTTATGCTATTTGTTTATTTCTGTAACTTATTCATATATTATCTAACTTGTTATTTCTGTCTATATTTATATGTTTATCATATATTTTTATTATTATTTATGTTTGATTCATTTATCTATCTGTCTTTATGATCATTTTTTCTTTCTTTCTTTTTTTTTTTTCTTTTTTTACGCATTGTTCTTAGGATAGATTAAACGTCCTTTTATGTGGCTTAGATCATGACGTGTGATAGACACATTAAATGATGTGGGAACGGCATGAATACGGCATGCGTTACCGGCGAGTGGCATGAGGGTCAGCTGTCATGCGTGGATGGATAAATTCATAAATTCATGCACGGTTGATTCTGGTCATGCACGTGAGATTTGCTTTTTCTGTGTTTTTTTTTTTTTTTTTTTTTTTTTTTTTGCTTTTTTTCCTTTTTTTTTTTTTTTTTCTTTTTTCTTTATTTTTTTTTCTTTCTTTTTTTTTGCTTTCCTTTTTTTAATCTTTTTTTTTGCTTTTTGTATTTTCTTCTTTTTTTGAAGCTGTCGTTTGTTTTAAGATGTTCAGCAGATTGCTAATGTGATGAAATGTTGCTTTTTTATTCGTTTGTTTAGTTTTTCAGTAAACATGGCGTGACGAAAAATAAAAATCTTTTTCCTTGCATGAGAGACTATTGAAAAAAAAATACTTGTATTTCATTTATATATATATATATATATTTTTTTCCTCTCTCTCTCTGTCTATCTATCTATCTATCTATCTCTATCTCTCTCTCTCACTCACTTCATTAACTCTCTCTCTCTCTCTCTCTCCCTCCCTCCCTCCCTCTCTCTCCTCATCTCTCTCTCTCTCTCTCTCTCTCTCTCTCTCTCTCTCTCTCTCTCTCTCTCTCTCTCTCTCTCTCTCTCTCTCTCTCTCTCGTCATGCACCAACGAGACGCTGCATAATACAATATGTCTGGCAGATGGCAAGTGCATTATAATTCTGACGGAAATCTGCATTACGGCAGCATGATGCCGAAAAGGGGAGGGGGGGAGGGGGAAGGGGAGGAGAGAGATCGAGGTTGGGGGTCGAAGTTAAGGCGGGAGGGGGGGAGGGGAGAGAGGGGAGGAGAGGGTGGGGAGGAGGGGGTGGGGGGCGGGGGAACTTCTTGGCAATTGGCAAAACATATGAGTCAATAATAATGACGTATTCAACGGATTAATGATTTTATAACTCTCTGCACGCGCGGCGTCCGAAATGAGCAGAAAATGGTGAATTTTAATTAAGTATAATGATATGGGATAGGGCAAATTTTTTGAGAGGTGATTATGTTTGTGTGTGTGTGTTGTGTGTTTGCGTGCGTGTGTGTGGTGGCTTGCGTAGGTTTGTGTGAGTAGAAGGTGTGATGTTGTGTGTGTTGTGTGTTGTGGTGGTGGTGTGGTGTGATGTGTGCTGTGTGAATGTGTGTGTGTGTTGGGTGTGTGTGTCGTGTGTGTGTGTGGGTGGTTTGCCTGTGTGTGTATGTGACCTGAGTGTATGTGTGAGTATGAATGCGTGTGTGTGTGTGTTCGGTAATGAGGTGAGTGTATGTGTGAGTATAGTGTATGTGTGGTGTGTTTCGTGTTAATGAGTGTGTGTACATACAGACCTGATCCTTTCCGTCATTGCTGATGATGATTTTGGAAATGTTTTTTTCATCTGAATTTAAAACAGAAGGTTGATCTGCACGACTGAACCTGGTGTGACTGTGAGTGTATGTGTGAGTACGAATGTGTGTGTGACTGAACCTGATGTTTGTCGACCAAGATTGGCTTTTGTGCAACAACCGCGTGACAGAGTCTGCAATCCTATGCCGACGCGATTTGTCTCTTTATTTCCAGACTGTTATATCATTCAGGTTCAGGTTCTCTCTCTCTCTCTCTCTGTCTCTGTCTCTCTCTCTCTTTCTATATCTCTCTCTCTCTCTCTCTCTCTCTCTCTCTCTCTCTCTCTCGGTCTATCTCTCTCTCTCTCTCTCATCTCTTTCTCTCTCTCTCTCTTTCTCTCTCTCTTTTTTCTCTTCTCTTTCTCTTTCTCTCTCTCTCTCTCTCCTCTCTCTCTCTCTCTCTCTCTCTCTCTCTCTCTCTCTCTCTCTCTCTCTCTCTTCTCTCTCTCTCTCTCTCTCTGTCTCTCTCTCTCTCTCTTCTCTCTTCTCTTTTTCTTTTTCTCTTTCTCTTTTCTCTCTTCTCTTTCTCTTTCCTTTCTCTTTCTCTCTTCTCTCTCTCTCTCTCTCTCTCTCTCTCTCTCTCTCTCTCTCTCTCTCTCTCTCTCTCTCTCTCCT
>NW_020870724.1:363764-373764 GCF_003789085.1 Penaeus vannamei
ATAATAATAATAAATAATAATAATAATAATAATAATAATAATAATAATATAATAATAATATAATGATAATGATAATAACAATAATAATAATAATAATAATAATAATGATAATAATAATAACAAAAATAACAATACAGCTCCTACAGAAGGAAGACGATGAAACAAACAAACAAACATCTCAGAGGGGGCGATGTGTCGTGCATGCCTTAAAAGAATCTTATTTCCCGTCTTGGCGCTCTCTGTCGAAGATAATAAGGGGGAATTCAAGAGGCAATTTATTGCCAGGTTTTAATTAAATGCGACTTTTCTAAACCATCTTCTCTCTCTGTTTTTTTTTTTTTTATGTATTTGTCTGTCTATTTTTGCCTATTTTTGTTATTTATTTGTTCTTTCTTTTTTCTTGTTGATGTATTTGTCTGTCTATATAGCAGGATCTCTCTCTAATGATGATGATGATGTCTGTCTATATAGCTGGATATCTCTCTGTGTATGTATGTATGTATGTATGTATCTATCCATTTACATGTGTGTGTGTGTGTGTGTGTGTGTGTGTGTG
Organism: Penaeus vannamei; assembly: GCF_003789085.1. Classification (NCBI taxonomy): domain Eukaryota; kingdom Metazoa; phylum Arthropoda; class Malacostraca; order Decapoda; family Penaeidae; genus Penaeus; species Penaeus vannamei. The sequence continues at coordinate 364,321 of NW_020870724.1, forward strand.
TGTGTGTGTGTGTGTGGTGTGTGTGTGTGTGTGTGTGTGTGTGTGTGTGTGTGTGTGTGTGTGTATTATGTGTGTTTAATCCCTTTTGTTCTCCTTTTAATTTTCTCGGGATTTTATTCTATCAGTTTAACTAATTATATTCCAAATGCTCTTTGTATTTCTTTCTTTTGTTTTCTCTCTGTGTCTGGTCTTTGCGCTCATTGTTTTTGTTATCAAAATTTTCATTTCATTTCTTTCTTTTTTATCATCATCATAATTTTAGTTTTTTTTCTTTCTTTTTCCTTTTCTTTTCTTTTTTTCTTCTTCTTCTTTTAATTATTTCTTTTTAAGTTTAGGTTTTGCAACAAAATTAATTCGCTTTCCTTTTTTCTCTCTCTCTCTCTGTTTTATTTCATCCGTTTCATAAACTTGATTTTTCCTTCTGCGTTTTTTTTTTCGTTTTTTCTGCATATTATTTTTAATTCCTTCAATTTCTTCTATTTTCCCATATCCATTTCTGCGTTCGTATGCTTACTCTTTAATAATAATAATAGAAAAAGAATAATAGGAAAAATATATACGAGATCAAAATAAACAAAAGCGAAGAGCCAGTTGTAGATTCCAAACCTTTTTCGCTTTTTTAAGGCGTCTATGATATTCTTGTCTTGCTCTTTAATAATGATAATAGAACAAAATAAGAGCAAAATAAAGAGAAGCGAAGAGCCAGCTGTAAAATCCAAACCTTTTTCCCTTTTTTGAAACGTCTATGATATTCTCGCTCTTTTATAAAATAATAGAAAGACAAATAAAGGAAAAAAAATATATACGAGATCAAAATAAACAAAAGCGAAGAGCCAGTTGTAGATTCCGAACCTTTTTCGCTTTTTTAAGGCGTCTATGATATTCTTGTCTTGCTCTTTAATAATGATAAGAGAAAAAATAAGAGCAAAATAAATAGAAGCGAAGAGCCAGCTGTAAAATCCAAACCTTTTTCCCTTTTTTGAAACGTCTATGATATTCTCTTTCTTTAATAAAATAATAGAAAAACAGAAATAGGAAAAAAATATATACAAGATCAAAATAAACAAAAGCGAAGAGCCAGTTGTAGATTCAGAACCTTTTTCGCTTTTTTAAGGCGTCTATGATATTCTTGCTTTTTAATAATGATGATAGAAAAAATAAGAGCAAAATAAAGAGAAGCGAAGAGCCAGCTGTAAAATCCAAACCTTTTTCCCTTTTTTGAAACGTCTATGATATTCTCGCTCTTTAATAAAATAATAGAAAAACAAAAATAGGAAAAGATATATACATGAGATCAAAATAAACAAAAGCGAAGAGCCACTTGTAGATTCAGAACCTTTTTCGCTTTTTTAAGACGTCTATGATATTCTCGCTCTTTAATAAGATAATAGAAAAACAAAAATAGGAGAAAAAAATATAAACAAGATCAAAATAAACAAAAGCGAAGAGCCAGTTGTAGATTCAGAACCTTTTTCGCTTTTTTAAGGCGTCTATGATATTCTCGCTCTTTAATAATAATAATAGAAAAAATAAGAGCAGAATAAACAGAAGCGAAGAGCCAGTCGTAGAATCCAAACCTTTTTCCCTTTTTTGAAACGTCTATGATATTCTCGCTCTTTAATAATAATAATAGAAAAACAAAAATAGGAAAAAATATATACATGAGATCAAAATATATCTGAGATCAATAAACAAAAAGCGAAGAGCCAGTTGGAACCTTTTTCGCTTTTTTAAGGCGTCTATGATATTCTCGCTCTTAAATAAAATAATTGAAAAACAAAAATAGGAAAAAATATATACACAAGATCAAAATAAACAAAAGCGAAGAGCCAGTTGTAAATTCAGAACCTTTTTCGCTTTTTTAAGGCGTCTATGATATTCTCGCCAAGGAGGATTTGATTAGCCTCCGCAACATTTCGGATGCGCCCCACGCCCTCGCCTCGAGCAAGCCACTTTTTCGTCTCCATTACGCTTCTCTCTCTCTCTCCTTATTTCTTTCTGTACTTCTGTCTCTGGTGGTCTGTCTTTCTCTGTCTATCTCTCTCTTTCTCTTTCCTTTCTTTCTGTATCTCTGTCTCTGGTTGTCTCTCTTGCTCTGTCTATCTCTCTCTTTCTCTCTTTTCTCTATTTTTTTTCTGTATCTCTGTCTCTGGTTGTCTCTCTGCTCTGTCTATATTTCGTGTTCTTTGACTGTATCAATCTTTCTGTATCTATCCGTCTCTGCATTTCTCTCTCTTTCTCTCTCTCTCTCCTTCTTCCTTTCTGTACTTCTGTCTCTGGGGGTCTCTCTTTCTCTGTCTATCTCTCTCTTTCTCTTTCCTTTCTTTCTGTATCTCTGTCTCTGGTTGTCTCTCTTGCTCTGTCTATCTCTCTCTTTCTCTCTCTTTCTCTCTATTTTCTTTCTGTATCTCTGTCTCTGGTTGTCTCTCTTGCTCTGTCTATATTTCGTGTTCTTTGACTGTATCAATCTTTCTGTATCTATCCGTCTCTGCATTTCTCTCTCTTTCTCTCTCTCTCTCCTTCTTCCTTTCTGTACTTCTGTCTCTGGGGGTCTCTCTTTCTCTGTCTATCCCGCGTGAACATTCACTCTCTTTCATTCTGTCTCTGTATTTTTTCTCTCTTTCTCTCTACTTTCTCTCTGTATCTCTGTCTCTGGTTGTCTCTGTCTATCTTTCGTGTTCTTTGACTGTATCAATCTTTCTGTATCTCTCTTTCTCTGCAATTTTCTCTCTTTCTCTCTCTCCTTCTTTCTTTCTGTATCTCTGTTTCTGTTGGTCTCTCTTGCTCTGTCTGTTTCTCATGCTTTTTCACTCTCTCTCAACCTTGTTGTATCTGTCTCTGTTTTTCTCCCTTTCTCTCTCGCTCTCTGTTCGACTCTCCCTCTGTCTATCCGATTCGCTCTATGTTTGTATGTCTCTCTGTCTATGTCTCTGTCTCGGTTTCTGCCTCAGTCTGTCTGTCTGTTTGTCTGTCTTTCTCTCTCTATCTATATATTTATCTCTCTGCATATGCATATATAAGTGTGTGTGTGTGTGTAAATACTTAACTATATATACATACATCCATACATGTATAATTCATACATACATATATATATATATATATATATATATATATATATATATATATATATATATATATATATATATATATATATATATATATATATATATATATATATATATATATATATATATATATATATATATATATATATATATATATATATATATATATATATATATATATATGTATATATAATTATATATATATATATATATATATATATATATATATATATATATATATATATATATATAATATATATATATATATATATATATATATATATATATAATATATATATATATATTCATATATTTATGTGTATATATACATATGTCGAGATCATTATTTATTCGACATTTAAAAAGGTGCATTGTCTCTTATTTCAAATGAGTACATACGTTACTGCAACATTTATTTACATATTTCTATATTTCTAAAGGCATATCGATATAGCAAAATTTTATAACAAATATAGTAAATCATAATAATAATTTATGAATGTTTTTTTGTTTGTTTGTTTGCTTAAGTGTTAATAATTCCTTTAGGAGAAAACAATAAGTTCGTTATTTAATGGTTTCTCGTCAGACCAGTTGTTGCTGCCCTACCGTGTACAGGTAAGGCTGAGTTCTGGTATTGAAAGTCGTGTTTTACTCTGATATTATAGATTGTAAGGCTTGATAAGTCTATTAACGTTGTTGTTAAATCCCCTTGTATTGATTTATGATAATTGAGAAATGTTGCTGTCCTCCCGTGTGCAATATTATGGCGGTTATAATCTTGATTCCTTGGTGCAAGTAAGCTTAGTGATAGTCTTCAAAGTCGTGTTTTACCTTGATATTATAGATTGTAAGGCTTGATAAGTGTATTAACGTAGCTGTTAAATCCCTTTGTACTGATTAATGATAACTGAGATGAGATGTTGGTGTCCTTCCGTGTTCAGAGAGAGAGAAATGGTTGAAAAAACGCGGCGAGAACAACAGCCGTAACGCTTTGTTGCTAAGGAATATATCAATTAGTCATTTCGTTATTGGTCCGTGGATACAACAAAGGAATTAGCGGAATTAGTCGTAGGCGACAGTTCCGGTGGTATCAATGGATGATAGATTGAGAATGAAGTTAGTTATTAGAGGGAAGTGTAAGAGGGAAATGGTGGAGATTAAAAGGAAGGGGGAACGATTGGCTTATGTCCTAGGATAATCATGGAAGGAATACTGATGGAATGGGTGTGAGGCTCTCCATTACGTCTCAGGTATACCTTTATTTCAATAATTTGAAATTATTTTTGATTTATAATTAGTAGGAAAAGGGAAGGTATAGAGTTATATGTGTATATATATGTGTATATATATATGTATGTATGTATGTATAATATAATATATATATATATATATATAATATATATATATATATATATATATATATATATATATATATATATATGGCAAATACACACACACATGCACGCACAAAAGTTCCATATTTCGTTCCCACAAAGCCAGCTGCAAAGAATTCGGATTCCCCCGCGATCCAGAGCCTTAAGCCGGGCAACCGAAGCAAAGCCTAGTAATTAGAGGTGAAAATCGTGTCCCGGCGTATTCCAGGCGGAAGAGGTATGAGTGAGAAGCGTTATTTGTCTTTTGTGGTTCTCAAGGGTGAGATTTAGGTGTTTGTGTTGACCGTGGGTGTAGATAGAGGTGTAATTCTACTTCTATGTAGTTTTTTTTTCTGATTGGTTTGTCATGGTGGAAAAAAAAATGTCTTTTATTATTACCTCAAACCAAGAAGTTTATATTTTTGGTAGCGTTGGTTAGTCTGTTTGTTCGTTGGTCAGCAGGATAACTCAAAAAATGATGTACAGATTTTTTGGATTTTTTTTTTTACCATAGGCGTATCTGAACCCAACTATGATGGATCCATTTTTTAATGTTTGCATTTGAGTGATGATAATAGTTGCTATCATTATTATTAGCATTGCAATGTAGGGACAACTATTTGGCGCTTGAATTATTATTATTGTCCTATCGCCCTGACAGAGGTATGCGCTTTCTGAGTGTTTCTAGTTATTGGTGTTACTATTACTGTTGTTATCATTATTATGATTTTTGTTGTTATCTATTATCGTCGTTGTTATTATCATTATTTCTCATTACTATTTACAGTAATGATGTAAATGATTTATGATATGACTGGAAAAATTTAGTTCATCATATGAAAGCATACATTTTAGTTTGATTGCCCACTGCTAATGGAGAAACCGATACTAATAAGAGCCAGTTGTGTTAGAATTTTGCTATTCACTGTTACTATTAACATCATCTTCATCAATATTATCATTATCACTGTCGCTGTTACTGTTATTATCATCATCATCGTCATTATCATCATTCTTATTATTATCATTATCATTTACTGTTATTTGTTGCTGTCGTTGTTCTTATTATTGATATTGTTATTATCACTACTGTCGTTGCTTGTGACAACAAAACTCTGCAAACGGTACAAACGCTACAAAATTGATGCTTATATTTTATTCATAAATTTTCTTCAGCAACTAAAATCAGCATAACAGAATTCCAAACCTCGTCCATTTCTGAAACTCTAATTAATATTCATAACGTTACTAATCAAAGGAGAGTCATTAGGGCTCTTGTCACATATTCACCTTGTTCGGCTAAACCATAAAAAAAATATATATCTAAAAAATATATCTTTTTTTTTTTTTTTTTTTTTTTTTTTTTTTTGCTCGCTACATCAGAATTCTGTACTGATTACGTATTCAAGTGATATTAAATACGCGTCATTTTACCGTCACATCTGTCTGGCACGTGAGAAATACATATATATAAAACAGAAGGATATCAGATTTGTTGTAATGAACATATGAGTGATATTACATCAGCAGAGATCGAGAATTAAAGGACTGAACGCTTTAAATCGATCGATAGATATAGATATAGGTTTGTGTATATATAGATAGGTAGATAGAGCGTAGATAGATGGATGTATAGATAAAGACGTAGGTATAGGTAGATATATGTAGACAGATTGACAGATATATAGATGCGTGTATTTATATTTGTTTATATGTGTATAAGTATAAATTTATTCAAAGACATAGATAGATAATTAGACGAACAGAGAGAGAGAGAGAGAGGGAAAGATATATTTTTTTTTTCTCACTCTCTCTTTTTAATCAAATCTGCGTTAACGACATTCAAATTTATCCCGGAACCTGTTATAACAAATATTGGGTCGCCGTTTCATCAGCATAACGCGATAACATATCGAACACCAGAACATAACGAAAGATTACGTTCACGGCAGTCCCCCTACCCCCCCTCTACCCACCCCCCTTCCCCTCCTCGGCCCCCCTCGTGTTCCCACTTTTCCTTTCTCCTCACTTCCCTTTATCCTTAGCTCTCCCCCTCTCCTTCGATACCCTCCCTCCTCCTCCCCTCTCCTTCGGTGCCACCCTCCTCCCCTCTCCCTCATTACCCCCTCCCCCCACCTCCACTTATTTTTTTTATCGTCTATTCCTACTCCGCTGTCTCTCTATGTCCTCTCCCTACCCCCTAGCTAACCTCCACCCCCCCACGTATCCCCCCTTCCCCCACACCCACATCTTCCCCCTCTTCCTACGCCATCCCACCCCCCCTCTGGACCCCCCCCCTCTAAAAAAAAAACGAAGTTCCGGCCCAAAATTACTATAACAGATTTTTTTTATCTTCGTTGATCAGATTACTGAACCTGAATCACCTGTACTTGGATTACTCTCGTGGGTTCAAGGGTTCAGGGGTTCAGAGCTTGTGGGGTGAATATGGACGTATATAGGGAATGGATTTTTTTTTTTTTTTTTTGGGGGGGGTATGTTGGTGTGAGTTTCTTTGTATATGGGTATATGTATGTGTGTTTTGTGCGTGTGTGTGTGTGTCTGTGTGTGTGTGTGCATGTGTGTGGGTGTGTGTGTAGGTGTATGTGTGCCTTGGAAGAATTTTTCGTGTGCGTATCGTTAATATCATTATTATTACCATATTCATTTGCTTTTTCCTTACCGTACGTTCACGTCCGTGTGCGTGTGTGCGTTCGGGCCTAAATATCCTTAAAAAAAAAAGAGAGAGAGAGAATCTAGTCGAAGAGATAATACGATTATCCCATACCAGGATATCTAATTTCCCCCTAATTATAGAAGTTAGGGAAAGAAATCTAGACCAAGATCATAAAAAAGACGAAGTTAATTGACATTTAGTAGTCACGTGACAAGGTTAAGCATACGGGGGGGGGAGGGGGGAAGGGGAATGGAAGGGGGAGGGAGGGGATGTTAGGGGAAGAGGAGTGAAGGAGAAGGAGGGAAGGAAGGGGAGGGGATGTAAGGGGAAAAAGAGGGGAGAGGAGAGAAGGGAAGGGGAGGGGGAAGGAGTAAAAGGAGGATAGGGGGGGGAGGGAGGGAAGGGGGAAAGGGGAGGAGAGGAGGGAAGGTTAGGAGAGGAGGAGGGAGGAAGGGAAAGGGAGGGAGAGTGAGGGTAGAAGGAAAGAGGAAGAAGAGGGAGGTAGAAGAGGAGAGAGGGGAAAAGTATTATTGATGCCACGTGTGAAATTACAAGACCGGCCGCATTAATTAGTGTGAGACTAAGAAACTAATCTGGAAACCAACTTGTAAAGAAACTGAGGGGAAAAAGAGGGCTAATCATTATCAAATAAGACCCCTCTGGCTACCTCTCTCTCTCTCTCTTTTTCCTGTCTTGGGCTCGCTCTCTCTCTGTTTCGCTCTTTTTTCTGTCTCTGTTCTCTCTATCCTTTTCTCTTCTCTCTCTCTCTCTCTCTCTCTCTCTCTCTCTCTCTCTCTCTCTCTCTCTCTCTCTCTCTCTCTCTCTCTCTCTCTCTCTTGCTCCGTTCTCCTACTACTTGACTCCCTCCCCCCTTCGTAATGGCCCTTCTTTTCTCCTCCTAGCGGAACGACCCCTGCCACTACGACCCTTCAACCACTTCAATCATCCTCCTTCATTTAGAACGACCCCTACTACTACGACCTTTCCCTCCCGCCATTACGACCCCCACCCTCCTCTCCCGCCACTACGACCCCTCAACCTCCCCTCCAACAACCCCTACCTCCCCTCCCCCACTACGACCCCCCACCCTCCCCTCCCCACTACGACCCCCCACCCTCCCTCCCTCCACTACGACCCCCCACCCTCCCCTCCCTTATCTCTCCAGAAAACGACCCCCCCCTCCCCTCCGTCACAACGACCCCCACCCTCCCCTCCATTATCTCTCCAGAAACGACACCCCTCTCCTCCCGCCACTACGACCCCCTCCCCTCCCTTATCTCTCCAGAAACGACCCCCCCCCCCGCCACGACCGCAGCCCCACTCCAGCCGGCGCCTCGAGTACCCTTCCGCGGCGCCTTCTGCTGCTCAGGGAGGCTTTCCGGCTTGGTCTCTGCTTCAGGCTTTTTGGGGGGGCTTTTTTAGGGAATTTCCCCTTTTTTAAGGTTATTTTGGGGGATTTTTGTTGGCTCTTTTTAGGGCTGATTTTGAGGCATTTCAGGATTTATCTAGGATTTTTTTTTCTTTTTTTTTAGTTTTTTGGGGCTTTTTATTGGTCATTTTTAGGGCTGATTTTGAGGTACTTTAGGATTTATCTAGGAATTTTGGGGGTTTTATTTGACTGATTTTAGGCTCTTTAGAATTGGTTTATAGGGAATGTGAGTTGTTTTTCGAGGGGGGGGGTATTTTTTAGGTTTGTGTGTGTGAGTGTGTGTGTGTGTATGTGTGTATATGTGTATGTGTATGTGTGTGTGCGAAGAAAGGAGATAGAGAAAAGGATACAAAAACAATTTTGAAAAAACAACAATAATAATACCAAATCACAACCGACAAAACAAGCAAAAAAAAAGACAAAATAACATACAAAAAACCCTCCCTCTCCCCCTCAAAAACGAGAAAAAAATCAATAAAAAAACAGACCCCTCAAAAAAAAAATAAATAAATAAACAAATGAATAAATAAATAAATAAAAAAACAGCGCGGCATAGGGGCACAGAACCCACCCCACCCCTCCCCCCTCCTCTCTCACTCCCGCGCCCCCATCAACCCCAGTAATAAGAGGTTTTATGTGGCCAGCCTGAGCTCACGTGAAGGTAGAATAAGCACCGTCTTGGGAGGGAAACTTGGGCGAAAAAACAAACAGAAAAAAAGAAGTGATTCTTCTTGAAGGAGAGATGAAAAAAAAGAATGTTTGACCTCGCTCTTGAGTTGGAAATAAGGCGCGCGCGTGTGTGCTAAGTGTTTGTTTTGGTTGTTTCCGTTGTTTTGTGAGTTGTTGTTTGTTTGTGATTTTGTTTTGTGTGTTTTGTTTGTTTGTGGGTTTGTTTGCTTT
>NW_020870724.1:378764-381264 GCF_003789085.1 Penaeus vannamei
TGTGTGTGTGTGCGTCACGAAACCATTGTTCCATTCCAGAACAACGGGAATGTAGAGTCGGAAATGAAAGTGTCATTCCATTCCGCAGATTTTTCCTATCTTTCCGTCGATTGGAAACATGAACCGTCCAAAAAGTCACGAGTGTATGTGTACCATTTGACTTTGCTGTGTGTGAGTGGTGTATGTGCGTGTCTGTGTGTAGTGTATGTGTGTGTGTGTGTGTGTATGTGTGTGTGTGTGTGTTTGTTTTTTTTTGTGTTTGTGTGTGTCTGTTTTTTTTTTCTTGTGTTTGTGTGTGTGTCTGTTTTCTTTCTTGTGTTTGTGCGTGAGTGTGTGTGTGTGTGTGTGCCTGTGGTAACTTCTGTGTATACGCTATATAAATGTGCACGTGTGTACTTGTCAGTATATATCTTCTTACACTTGTTTGCTGGCGTTTCGTGTAAATAGAGTTCTATGTGTGCTCCTGAATCTGCATATAAGTAATTCATAAAGCTGTATTCCTAGCACTGCACATCATAAATGGACGAGATTCATGAAAGGTTTAATTTGCTTGTCTTGCAACACACATACTGCATCTTAAATTTATGTTAATGAGAATTCTTGCTAGTTCTTCAAGCATAAAGGTGCGGTAGTTAAATTAGTGTTCGTGAAACCGCCGTGAGAGAGAGAGAAAGAGGGAGAGGGAGAGGGAGAGGGAGAGGAAGAGGAAGAGGAAGAGGAAGAGGAAGAGAAAGAGGAAAGGAGAGAGGGGAGAGAGAGAGAAGAGAGAGAGAGAGAGAGAGAGAGAGAGAGAGAGAGAGAGAGAGAGAAGAGAGAGAGAGAGAGAGAGAGAGAGAGAGAGAGAATGATACAAAGAGAGAGAGTGAGAGAGAGAGAGAGAGAGAGAGGGAAAGAAGAGAGAGAGACAGAGAGTGATTGTGATTCTCCTCTTATGCGTGTGTGCGTGTGTGTTCCCTTTGCATATCTATCATATTAATGCGTGTGCATGTCCGTGGCTACAACCATATATACGTATATTTGTTCATCTTCCTTGCTTGTTTATATATGTATGAATGCATTCCTGAATAGGTGCGTGTTCATTCACATGCATGACAGTATGTGAGGAAACGTATTGCAAAATCTGCTATTGTGTGCATGTGAGAACAGATATTATGACAGCACAGACGTGTGAGATTAATGTTTTATTCAATGTACAAGAACCATATTGACAACCCTTCCCCTCCCGCGAATAATGTAGATAGAAAATTGAATAGACAGATTGATAATCAAATGAACAATACAAACAAACAAAGAGATTCTAATATAAAAAAAAGAAGTTATAAACTGGCTTAATCGATTTTTTTTTTTCTTTTTTTTTCCACTTTGCGCCTCCAGCTTCTCTGAATGAATTTTCTCGATGGATTTTGCAAGGATGAAAAAATAGGTAAATAAAATAGAAAAAAAAGAGGGAAAAATATTAAACGTATATTGGCACAAAGGGGTATTCACGGTTTAAAAGTTTCATAATTCAATAACATTTTCCTGCCAGAGAACTGACACACGGTGGAACATTTTGAGGGACACAGAACGCGGGAAGAACAAAGTGGGGAGGACAGAACGGGACGAATAGGGAGGGGAGAACAGAGCGAGGAGAACAGGGAGGGGAGGACAGAGCTGGGAGAACAGAATGGAGAGAATAGGGAAGGGAGAACAAAGCGGAGAGAACAAGGATGGGAGAACAGAGCGAGGTGAACAAGGAGGGAAGGACAGAATGGGAGATAACAACAGGAAGAACAAGGCAGAATTGAGAGGAGATAACAATAAGGGGAGAACAGAGGAGGGAGAACATTGTGGGGGAGAAAAGGAAGAGAAGAACAGGTCGGGGAGAACGGAGTGGGGACGCAAGGAGAACAAAACGGAAGAACAGAGTAAGAAGATAACAGAGGAATGATCAGAACTGGGAGAACAAAGCGGGGAAGGATAGTTTAGACAGAACAAAGCAGAGAGTTCAGAGTTGGAAGAACAGAGATCGAAAATCAGAAAGAAGGAACAGAACAGAAAGTAGAACAGGAAGAGGATATTCGACATAGGACAACGGAGGACAAGAGTAGAGAGGAATAACAGAACAGGAAAGAACAGGAGAGAACAACAGAAGAACAGAATAGTGGAAAAGAACAGCACGGGATGAACAGACTGGCGACAAAGAGTAGCACCTGAAGAACAAAAAAAATACGGAGAAGAACATAACGAGAACAGACAGAGAAGAGAACGCGAATGAACAGAGAGAGAGAGAAGAAATCGCGAAGGAAACAGAGAGAAAGAACAAACAGAACAGAACACAAAACTCCGGAATACGAAAGAACAGACCGACAGAACACAACAAGAAGAAATTGGAAAAAAGATACGAGTAAAATGCTGAAAAGGAAATTAAGAAATGGATACCAAAGGATCGAGATATTAAATGCAAATATCCGTGATTTATATTCAGGAGAAATTATTTAATGGGATATTGTTGACCTTT